>KN834793.1:450564-481823 GCA_000827265.1 Collybiopsis luxurians FD-317 M1 | reverse complement strand
TTCTATTTCGTTCCCACTGTCATTGTTTTATTAATGAACTGTCCTTGTTTCTCTTCTCGCATCTGTCGCATGACCACATGCTCCATACCTTTTATTCTCGTAGCTGTCACCTAGCTATTGTCTTCCAGTAGCATTAGTTTCTCGTCTTATCCTCCAGTAGCATTAGTCTCTCTTACAGCTTACTACAGTATATATACCTACCACCTATAACCTGAGTCCCTATCTTGACCTCTCTGTCGATTGGGACCAGGTGAGTATCCTGCTTGTACCAGTAGACTATTTAATTAACTCTGTCGATTGGGACCAGGACCAGACTCTGCCTAAACTGATTACCGTGTTCTTGAAAGCCACTCCGCTGTAAACCGCTTCGTGACACAATGTTTCTGACTTTCCTTGGTATAAAGAAGCCATTCTCATTCTGGGCAGCATCGAATGTGCACTGTTGCGAGTGCCACTCAACCAAAATCCTCCTCAGGTGCCTGTTCAATTGATAAACCCCCAAGCAAATGAAAGTGTTAGAGAGCTCAAAGAATCAGAAGATAGCATTACAGAGGGTGCATCATTTTTTCTAGGGAGAATTGCACTACTGAAGTTCTGTCATTCCAGATACAACAGAGGGAGTTTATGCCAGCGGAGTCCAGGTCTGTCATTCTATAGACGCTGTCATTGCATGGTTTACATTTCCCTTGATGCTGAGGGAAGCTATCGAGAAGGAGTTTTTCAAAAATGTCGCCTTTTTCTGATACCATCAACATGTCCCTCACTACACCTTCGATCCGATGCAGACAACAGCATTTCTCAACAGTCTCCAAATGCACTTGAGGTTCAATGAAGCCGCCGCCGGCAAGGTCATTCAAAATACCGCTTGCACTAAATGCCATGCCAAAGCAGCCTTAATTGGTAAATTCCTACCCGAGCTGGGCTCTACAAAGGTGAACATTCAATTAAGTCCCCACTTCTCCAATCTCATGTTGTCATCAGATGTGGCTAGGCATATGCAAAAAATGTTGTCTACTGTGTTGGCTCTTGGTGAAATCCCACGAAGAACTTATCAGTGTATCAGCAGGAAGCCACAGTAGATCATTCAGATGGGTACCTCCTGAAGGCCTTTCTTCTGATGTAATCAAGACACTTCTCTCTTTGCTAAATGTGCAGCCTACTCTCAAGGGATCTCACTTGCAACAGAGCTCAGGTGTTAGCTCTGAGGTGATATTATCAAAACCAGCTCTTCCGCCTGATGCATATTCTGCTGATCTCAGCCAAGCTTTGTGGGAGCTCTCGGCATCAACAGATTGGAATGCATGATACAGAAAGCATTTGCATGAGTTTTGCCTCTAGCTACAGAGTTATTGGATAGCTTACTGAAGTGGCAGACTCAGGAAAAGATTGAGCTTCCTTAGATTGTTGGCAGTGCGGGGGCTAAAGGTGTCGTTTGTATGGGACATAGATACTAACTTGATTGACTCACATCTACTAAGTACTTACATTCATAATATTAGCTATTTAGTTGATTGTACATAATATCATCATATACTATAAGAACAGTCATTTGAAATAGTGTCAGATATATATATAAACTGATTTCTATTTTTTTCTCGATTAGCCCCTGGCATTCCTGAAGGCATATCAGGGTTCTTCAGGGTTCTCTCAGGGAGTTCAGGAACAGGGTAATAGCCTGGGTATCCCTGGTTACCTAAGTTGCCATGGGTCCCTGATGTTTACTAGAAGAGTACAGGAATTGACATTAACCCTGGGGCCCCACAGTGAGTATCTAATGTCTCCTGGCATTAGGTAGTTTTCCAGATGCACCGAGGATTTAATCCGAATCCACGGCTCCCGCAGTGATGCAGGCCGCCAGGATACCCTCAGATTGCCCTGTATTTGGTCAAAATACTAGGGAACTTGAGGATTATGTACACTTGCCATGGCCATAGATAGTTTTTCAGATGTAAATAATAGAAAATGGGTGAAATTGGCAAACATTTGGGACCAGTCCTAACAGAGATTTGAATTTTCTTCCCAGCACTTATTTTGAATGAGTTTCCTTTCTCTTTTGACAAAAGATTTTAAATAGTCTCTGATATATTATCTAGTGACCATTCAATGTACTTTCTACAGAACTATTAAAAAAACAATCACTCTACTTGCTGAAATGCTATCTCAAGAAAATTGGAAATATATATAAAATTTTTGCAAAGCAGCTACCAGATGAATATTGTTCCTAATCTTCTCATATTTACAGGATATTTTCTCAGGCGCTATCCACCGGGCCCTGAATCCCCGGAGTGTGATCTGATGCCGTAAGGTCCAATTGAGATTAATTATCTCCGATCGATGGAATCAAATTTATTTTGAAGGAAAGGAAAGGGTCAAAGATTGATCCAAGGTGGGGAGGATGGGAATCAACTGGACATCGAAAATACGAACCAGACAGTTATTTTGGATCTTAAGCATCGAATCTGATCCAAAACATTTGAAATTGCCAATCCTACAGAAATACAGACATCATTCCCAACTAAGCATTCACCGGTGGCCTATTTTTGTCCACTTTCGTAGGAAACTTCGTTCGCGAGCTCCTTTAGCACGTCACCTGCAAAAACTTGGAGCGCCTTCTCATAATCAGCCTCTTCTTGCTCGGTCATTGCATCGACTTCGATTTCCTCCAAAGCGTCTTTAAGCTGTTCAAAAATGGGATCATCGTCCTCCTCAAACTCTGGAGGTTCCTTCAAATTGTTACGACGCACAATCATTAAGACTTCGACTGATAGTACAAGAGAATGCGATGACTCACCCCGCTCACGCGAGATTTAAAAACTTCTAGATTCTTTTCTTTCTCAGAATCAGCCAATACGGCAGTGGTGAACGCCTTAAGTTCCTTTTTGCGGTCTGCAGTAGTTCGGTGTATGGCAGATTTCTTCACATTCCGTGCATGAGAAACCAAGCATATAGATGAGATTGGACAGGTTACATACGTCGAGATTTTTGACAAAGTCGATTTCTTTCAAGGCTCTCATCACAAGATCGTCTCCCTATAAGTGCCCTCGAATTAGAGCTAGGAAAATGGACTTGTATCGAGCATACCACCTTGATTTCATCCTCAATCACATCGTTCGTAACACATTCAACACGATCTTCTTCGCTTTTATTTTCATCTGACGCATCCTTTCCAGATTTTTCACCTCTGTAGGGGTCTGTAGCTAGTTTGGACTGGAATGCCACGGCCGCCTCGCGCAGCTCTGTTCTCTGTTGGGTGTAAACAGAAAGCGGGATAATAGCAAAGCAAAAACTTACTTTCCATGGAGATATGAGAGCACTGGCTCTATATTTAATCCATTCCCACTCGGTGTAGCTATCACGGCCCCATGCCCGCAGTGTGGTGAAGACTAAATCTGCATACCAGAAGCAATTGAAGTCATAGAATCGATACTTCTCTCTCTTATGGTGGATGTGGAGGAGCACACGGGCGACATCCTTCAGATTCAGACTCAGCGGCGGTTTGAAGGTCATGTTGCGCAACAGGAGAGGAAGTGGCTGATTGTCCCCACCAATGCTAGAGCTGCTGCTACCAGAGCTGCCAGAACTAGAACCGCGATAGCCGGCACTGCTGCTGAGAAGGCTGGACTGGGCCCAAGGCCAAAGCCCAATGACTACCTGATCTTGTGCTGTTTGCCGTTCAGCAATAAGCCTGCGCCAATGGCGGGTTTTTTCGTTATAAATATTAATGTGGAGGTATTCGTGGAGAACCAGAGAGTCCATATTCTTGGAGTGAGTGACGGCAATGACCTTGCAGTCCTTGTAATTATCATTGCCGTCCAGGTATTGTAGAAGTTCAGTGACAGATTTGGTTTCCACTGCAGAGTCCATGACGGCGATGTGAGGAAAGGAAGTGCCCAGCTCGTGGCATCCTTTATACCATCCACTGTAATAAAGTGAATTTGCGGAAGAAAGTCCGAAATCGATAAAAACTGCTCCGCGGCTATGAGGAATGAGGACTGAGTTGTCGATCCTCGTTCGGTCTCTGATTACGGAATCGGCCATCTGATAATGGCCAAGTCAAACTAGACGCATGAGTTGGAGACAATAAAGATGGTCGGCTGAAGAGTCTTCTTTCGGGATTTCATCGAAGCGATGGCAAGAGTAGATGCTTCGATACTATTATTAGCATGATGACTCTCCTATGAACTTCTAACAGTCCGTAGAGCCGGAGAGAGGAGTTCATTCTTTCTGACATCTTAAGTTGTCAAAGTTTTTATATTAAGATCTCCTTATCAGCCCTCGACTGTGAGGGTTATGCGCTATTGGACATAACAGTACTCGACTCTACTCTACGCTTGCATCAAGGACGAAGCTTTTGAACTTGACACATAGTGGGCCAACGCTAACGCGTGGCGGGACTCGTGCCCTTTTCAGTGTTCCATTACGTCGTAGATCCTGGATCATCGATCATCAAAGTAATGAAAACTAACTAAAATTGTATAACTTGCAAAAATTAGATCAATTCAAAATTGCCTACCTTGGATTAGGCACAGAATTGTCAGAGCAGAAACTCGGCATTCCATTTCATTCCATGCACTCGTAAATAGGCCAATCGGGTGGTCACTTGATATATTATAACAATTACTAGTATGTAGGAATCCAATAATGATTTTGATCAGTGAGATCTCGAATAGGATCAGTCATAATGATCATGGGCAGATAATGAGTAATTTTTTGTCGATCGCCACGATAGTCTCTGTCATTCAAAGGATGGAAAGAGTAGATGCTTCGATATTATTATGAGCATGATGAGGCTTCTATGAACTTCTAACAGTCTGTAGAGCCGGAGAGAGGAGTTCATTCTTTCTGACGGCTTAAGTTGTCAGAGATTTTCCATTATCAGCACTCAATTTCCAGGCGGTGATAAACCTTATGATAACATAGACTGTGAGGGTTATGCGCTATTGGACATAACAACACTCGACTCTACTCTACGCTTGCATCAAGGACGAAGCTTTTGAAAAAGACCAATCGGGTGGTCACTTGATATATTATAGTAATTGTTAGTATGTAAGAATCCAATAATGATTTTGATACACTGAGATCTCGAATAGGATCGGTCACGATGATCGTGGGCAGATAACGAGTAATTTTTCGTCGATCGCCACGATAGTCTCTGTCATTCAACGGATGGCAAGAGTAGATGCTTCGATATTATTATTAGCATGATGATGCTTCTATGAACTTCTAACAGTCCGTAGAGCCGGAGAGAGGAGTTCATTCTTTCTGACGGCTCAAGTTGTCAACGATTTACCAATAAGATCTCCTTATCAGCACTCGATTTCCAGGCGGTGATGAATCTTATGATAACGTGGACTGTGAGGGTTATGCGCTATTGGACATAACAGTACTCGACTCTACTCTACGCCTGCATCAAGGACGAAGCTTTTGAAATAGAGCAATCGGGTGGTCACTTGATTGCCGAACCTTTAGGTTTGGCTTCTTACGCGATTATTGTACGGGGGATCATTTTCCTTCGCCCCTTCTTCCATAAATGGTAGAAGGTTTCCAAATTTGTCTATCGCCTATCCTCGTGACTTGCATACGTAGCTTCCAACCTTGTACGTAGAATGCCATTTAAAACTGTTAAAAATTCTATATGTGCTAAACTTAGCGAGGGGGAGTGTTGAAATGAGATTAGTTCTCACATTTATCATTCATCATATCATTTGATCTTACTCATGTTGTACATCATTCACTAATAATAGTATTCACACTGATCAATGATTCACACACACTTATATTGTACAACAAACAATCCAAGTAGCTCTGTACACAGGATTACAGTGATACTGTCACTTGTCTCCTTTGGTAGTTACTTAGATACATTTACTGTTGCATTTTGAGCACTTCGTAAGGGGTGGGACAGTGGGACAAATTATACGAAATTAATTTTTTTGTAGACCATTCTTATGCTACATAACCAGTGCATCTAACTGGCAGAACCACTGGGACCTGGAAAAGAAAATGTTGCTCCAGATTCTTCATCCACTCTGCCTGCTATTCCCACAGCTGAGTCTGAAACCATCAGCCCAATTGAATTGACTGTCTCACCCTCAGAATTGTGTTCAACATCTTTAGCCCCTCCAAATGAGATTCATGGACCTGCGTCAACCAATTCTGGCATGTCTTCCAATACTTCTGGATTGACTTCTACGCGACCTCCTAGTCCTCCACATTACCAACAAAAAGGTTTATCACCACAAAACCCATTACCTGAGGCAGAACCTATCTCCAATGCAATGTTTCTTTCTGGTCGCCCTAGACAAACCAGAAAAGAGCCTCTGCTGCATGAACCAGCAACAATCGAAGAGCTCAATCAGTGCAGCTCTCAGGGAGGGTCGAATGGCGGCAAATGAACATGAGAGGGTTCCGATGACCCTCAGATGAAGAAGAGAGCCAAAACCGGACATTAATTCAGCTTCACAGTTTCGCATTAATCATTGTAGCTAATCTCTGTTCCTTTTTCCTTTTCACTGTTACATGTACTTATTGCCGCTCTTTGTTTGTTTGTGGTAACCATTTGTTAGTTAAAGTCATTTTACAATTTCTCATTTTGTTCTATAATCTAGATACTTAATTAATTTCTATGCAATGGTACGACACCATCATTGATTTCAGGTTCAACACCTTATGTAGCCATCAGAGATTTTTTTCCTGGACTTGCGCTTCTGAGAAGGAAGATCTATTCGAACTTATTTTTAACGGCCAGATTGGGAGAGATGTTAGTGGAATTTGCCAATGAGGAGTTGGATGAATGAAGGAAGTATGATAGTGATTCACCATGCTATACACTATTTCCCTCAATCATTTTACAGTAGGTTAAACAATATGCAGCGGAACCAGAAATTATTTGAGCTGAGCTATTGTGTGATGTGTGAAGTGGGTCGAAGGTGATGGAATTCAAAGTGTTAAGTGCTCAGCTAATTTCAAGCACTCAAGCCTCATATATAGCTCTTATACTCATTCTTTGATGTAAACTGCATTCATGGAGTATTTACACCTATAATTAAGTTTGTTGGAACCGATTTAGAAGTTCGGGCAGGAGAATTGAACAATTGATACATTTCTGTTGCCAATGCCAAAAGGGTCCAAAAATGGACCTTTTAGAGGCCTAGATTTGCCGGAGTGATGTGCTATGCCTACTGCAACTTGAGCATTTACAATCCCTGGTAGCACCAGTACATCATAATTTTACAATCACAGGTCACTGCCAGTGCGATGCCAAAACTTCCATGACTTGCAGGGCCTGTGTCTTTTTATAAAATCTATGTCCTAGGCTCATTGGGCAGCTGCCATTTGCTTAATTATTTCACTTGTAACAATTATATTGTGGACTAGATAGAATGAATCAATAATTATTGTACATCATACATTGTTCTCAGCTTGCATTTCTCAGTAATTCTGTGTTACTCATAAGCTGCTTGTTGGCTGCTTGGTCAATAATTCATCAGCCTCAGCCTCGAACTCAACATCACAAACTTCTTCAGCCACTTCTACCCCTCTGCCTAACAAAATCTCACTACAAGCTTGTAATATTTCATCTTCTGATGGTTCCCAGATTGGCAGGCCTGGGATAGTGGGAACACCTACTGTTGCCCTTTCCCATGTAGCATATAGCCAGCACAGGTGACATTTCTATTGTTCAAGCTGGTATTTTAGGTTTTGATCTGAATAAACACTGGATCACAATCAGGTCTTAGGAGTTAACACTAAAGAAGATTTTACCTTGAGTCCCTGATCTGCCTTCCATTACCCACCATTCCTCACTAAACCATTCCTGCATGGTGTCACATCTGGTTCTCACATAGGACATTGCACTTGCGAGCTAATACTGCGATTGCCAGTTCCCATTGTCTGACTGAATCTTGGGTGTGTTCATTTATACATTGCTCTGAGACTCATGTAGTAGAAATGTTATTGAAAAGGTGTTGAAACCATGCTTACCACTACACTGTTTCCAGTACAAGCACTCTAAATGGTCCAATTCAATTTTCTGCAAGTGTAAATGCTCTTGAATCTGCATTATCAGAGCCAAAGCATTCATACATTTGTTGAGGTAGTTGCTGTTGAGCAGGTGGCACACTGCATCAGTTGCAGAGGCTCCTGAGTTTTGCTCTTTCTTTGCTACCTGCACCTCCATCTTTTGAGGGCTGTCTTTCGCTGTCTGAAACTCCAGCTTGTAAGTCACCACATTTCATGCGGTTGTAGTTGAATGGATTATAAGATTGCATAGGTGAGACACTTTGTCTCGCAAGACACTCTGACTCTTTTTCAAATGTAAGACCTCCTCAATGGCTGCTTTGCCTTGATTCTTCCTTTGCCCTGTAAAGCAGATTAGTTAGAGATCCATAAGTGATATAAATACATATGAGGGACAGGCTTGGTCTGCACTTGTTCCTGTTTGTTCCATTCAGCATACAGCATTTCTTCCTCAGCTCCGCAAGATTCTAGCACTTGAGAGGCTTCCCTGAACTTTGCATCGCAAGTAAATTGTTTATGCCAGGGCCAAGCTTCTAACTTGAAAAGGCCTTCTTCATTGGCAAAACTGAGCTGACTGTCAAGATGATACATGCGAACATGATACTAGATAGATGGATAATGAGATTAGGATGAAGAGAATATTGGTTGAACCATGTACCCCTGCTACTCATCTGTAAACATTCAAATGACTTAATGAATGCCAGTCACTCAGCACCCTCACCATCTGACAGTCCATAAGTGATACTTTATCTTGGATCAACTTAGCTGCTTACCATATTTAGATGCCTGTAATATGCTCCATCAATAACATATCCAGTGATGACATGATCAAAATTTTCCCCACCTCAGGTTTTCTCAACAAAAAAGTTAGGTCTTATCAACTTGGAGCAGTGTTGCTGCAGTTCAGTTCAATCTGCGAACCTGCAATTTTTGCTGAACCTTGAACCTGAACTGTTCAGAGGTGCACCGGGTTCGAACCCAGTTCAACCACTGATAGCACAATTTGTATAAAATTATTACTCAAAACTTGTTTAAATAATTTACAGTGTTTTTTTTTTTTTTTTTTTTTGGTTGCATACTATCACTTGAAAATGCTCAGGCCAACATTGTTTGAATGTTCTGCTATTAATGGCACGTGTTCCCGGGATTATTTATCCAGTATTATGCCGTAAGTGCCATTGTTACTTAATGCAAACCTTTATTCAGCACAATTTTTTGCTTCAATTTTCTGCTGAAATTGTCAGAAGGAAAGTTCTACCAGCATACCTGTCAGTTTTGGCAATGTCAACTGACTTCTTCTCACTTTTTCTGCAGCCGCAGGTTCAGTTTGAACCCGATCCAACAGGTTCATGGACCGGACCGCGGCAACACTGATTTGGAGGATAGTGCAATGTCATTAGAAATGGACCCAACAACACATACAATTTAACTGAATCACATTATGATGGGAGATTGGTAAGGGAGTAAAGAACAGCCTTGGGTGAGATTCTGGAATCCTGCCAGTCAATATCCAAGCAAACATAATTTTTGATGCCTCTGTGTGCCATTGACAAGACCTGCTCGGATCCTAAATCAAAGCAAAGAACAACTTCGGATATATTAGGGGACCATGCCCTACACCATAATCAAAATCCCACCTTTTTATCCATGCTGACATCCTAAATACTTATAAAGCCTCCCAAATACTACAACTCTGGTCAAATAAGATATGGTCAACAATCTTGTTTCATCAACACTTCTTCTGCCAGTTAGCAATTAGTAGGACAAAGTTGGAAGAATCAGTTAATAACTTAATGTATACTCACAACAAAGGTGGTAGTCTCATATAGATAATGTAAATAGTAGATGTAGAAGGTAAAGGGAAAAAGGAAAACCAATTTGTAACTAGAGACTCTCTGAAACACATTACAAATCAAGTACTAAATATGGTGACTATAAAAATTGTCTGGTAGGGGTATATGAACAGCACATAGCTCAACACTCCCCCTTGTTGTGCTATTAGTGCACACCCATAATTTCGGCAAAATGGCTGAATTTGATGCATGCAAGAGACTTGGTCGTACAGTCTGCAACCATATAATTAGTTGCAATATAGATGATGTTGATTTCATTTCACTCGACAGTGGTTTCTTTAGAAAAGACTGAAGACAAGGGCCTCAGGCTAAGCAAGTCTCGAAATGAGTAGGTAGACCTGTTTCATACTGGAGGTCTATCTAACAATTGTAGCAACATAACTGGACAGGTGCCTGGCTGGGGAATCCTTGTCACATAACTGAAACAGTAGGTTATGAAGAGTGAACACCCACTTCTGTGGGTAATTGCCTCGATTACCCTGGATTTCAAAAAGTGCTTCGGGTGGAATGTAGATATCCTTAGGACCTAGGTGAACCTATTTGATCTTTGAAGCAGTCTAAATGCCTGCTTCAAACTCGGGAGCAAACCAGACATCTTCAGAATGTTGTGGCTGTCTACCATTTGATTATTTTCTTGGCCATGGATTAACATCTTGAGACTTAGGTGACTCATGAGTCAAGAGATCTTCTGAATTGAAGGTACACCAATAACTTGGATAAACAGATACGTACTCATAAGTACACAAAGCTGAGAGGGCTATGTATGAACCAACTGTATACAGCACAACAGATTTATGAAATTTCATGACAGGACAGGTTCCTGGCTAAGGAATTCTCATCACTTAACTGAATTACAGGGGTAATTTATTTGATCACATGTATACCCTCTCAATGTCAAAAAGGGCTTTGGGTGGAAATTCTCCAGGGTGCGCAGTAACTTCTGGTGGCTCAAGGTACTTGATCTTTGAAGCGGTTTAAATGGCATCTCAAATTTCAAGTAAGAAACAGGTTTACCTGTTCACCTGCTTCCTTGGGAGCAAACCAGACATGGTTGGGGTTACGACCCTGGATACTAAGAGATAAATCCGACTGTCATATCTTACTACAGAATTATAATGAATAATATTTTACACATATTTGCCGCTAGGCGGATCAAATTTGATCTGCTATTTCATCCCGGGTTGTTCCTTAACAGCAAAGATTTCGCCGTGAAGAATTCCGCTGCCAGGGGCCGTTGGGTCACCTCCAATGTTGGCGAAGTAGCCTTCAGTTGGATTACCATTAAAATCTCACTAAAAATGAACAGGTAAGTTGCAAAAGTTAAAGCTTCGTTGAAGGATGACTGACTGTAGCATTGCACCCTGGTGGAGTAGGACCATTGTGCAATGTGACAGGGATCGGATTAGGACTTGGTGCAGGAAACATAGCCCCCACATAATAGCCATTGTGACAAATGTAGTACTGGATCATGCTACTGCTGCGGCTTTGTTACTGAGAGTAAAAAAACTCTTGGTAAGCTTGGGGAGGATTTAGACATCCTGGTTCATTATATGCAAGTTTCTGGAAGGTTTATGTCACAATTTGAGGTTTTGGCTCTCGGTCGTTCACCACCTGGAATTTGATAGCAGACTTCAAGCATTACATAGTTCACATTTGGAATTTCCAAGAAGTTTGTCTAGCAGCATGTCATTAAATGATAGCAGTTTGTCCAATACTGCGAGTTATCAAAATTAAGCCCTTGAACCATATCAGTTACCCAGATCCGTGGGCCAATCCTTACGCTTGGTGGTAGTTGTGTCCTTTCAGATACTAACTAGAAGTAATCTAACTGCAAGGTTTCAATTGATTCAAAAAATGCCTGCCATGGATCCAGCACAAAATCAATGTGACATAAACTCCGCGTTCCATTCCATGCACTCGATATACGATCAGCAATTAGGTTCAGCCTCCCTGATTGGAGTTGCTGGACAGGTATGAGCCCAGCTCTCTCCTTTGACAATGGCAGCTTTAGCACCCTAGAAGCCCCTAAGTGTATCGGATGCAATTGGTTCAGACTCAACAAGATTGACAGCAAGGTCGAGCTCCCTCGGGGATGTAGACAATTGGGATGCCTTGCCTCAAGCCATTATGTGATGGAACCGCTTATTTTTACTTTCTACGCCCTGACTGTAGTTTCTGATGGAACAAGTTGATGGACATTGAAGCCTCGTTCTCTGTGGACCGGGGACCTTGAAGAAACATCCGTTCTACTGGAATACCCCTTAAAATTTCCACCCTGTTCAATATTCGATTGGGGTTCATTTCTGATTCCCTCGGACCGCCGTTGGTCTCAAACTACATCGACAACAACTTTGCTCTCATCGACGAATCGATTGTTACTGGAGTTACGTTATGACCAGTATGTGAATTGGTGTCAACGCCTCGTTTGAGTCTTTGATTGGAAACTTAATAACGACTTTGAATTTGGAGTAAAGTAGCATAGCCTCGACATAGAGAACGACCATAGGCATGTTCCATTTGTAAATTTTTATGGCTTTTACCATCAAGTCTAAGACCCAAAAAAAATGGATGAAAGGGGTTTCGAACATCGGGCCCCAAATTTCCTTCAGTCATTTCCCATTCAATGACTGTTCAACAGCACTGTTCCAGCTTCTTGAACTTTGGTAATGAGTCCGATTGTCATCGCATTGACTCTCAAAGAGTCCCGGCCCTAAAGAAACAGGGGGTCTGAGCCCCAAAGTTCTATTGGGGTGAGTCCTATTTTCAAATAAACAACCGACTCACTAAGTTAGCGACGCTAGCTACCGTACTAAAGCTCACTCCCTGAGGTCATTAGGTTCAGGCTCCCTGATTGAGAGTTGCTGGACAATTATGAGCCCAATGCGACTTTAGTGGATCTGCAGGTAAAAACCATCTGCAAATTGCAGAAGTATGTAAGCGCATCCAATGCAGCCGGTCCGCGGTCGACACGCTCAACCGAAGGGTAGGCTCTGTCTGGAATGTAGACAATTGGAATGCCTCATGCTATTACTTATGCAGTGAAACCGCTTATTTCCACCCTCTATGTCCTCACTGAAGTGTTTCTTACGGTACAAGTTAATGGACATTGAAGTCTTGTTCTCCATGGACTGGGATGTACTTGAATCCAGAATCAAGGCCAAGCACAACTGTAGGGGACCATCCACATGCACATGAAGTTGGACATACACCATAATTAGATCCCGCCATCTATCTTCCCCGCCTTTACACCACTTATAAGTCCCCCCAAATACGGCCCTGCTTGAATAGTAAAGATGTCACCAATGGTCTCGTTGCATCAACACTTCTTCTGCCAGTCAGTAGGGCAAAGTTGGAAGAATCATTCAATAATCTCTACATTCAGCAATTTGCCGAGAGCAAAAAAAAAAAAAGACCCAGAAAGAGTCAATTTATGTTTTTTGATCAATTACAATGCTTCATAAGCACCGCTCCTAATACACTGTCAGCTGTTTCTGAATCTGATATTATGACGTGTTGGGTTCATTTCTGATTTCCTCGGACCGCTATTGGTTTAAAGTTACATCGATAACAACTTAGCTCTCGTCGACAAACCGATTAATACCAGAGTTACGTTATGACCAGCAGGCGAATCGGGGTCAATCCTTTGTTTGAGCCTTTGATTGGAAGTTCTCATTCCGTCTGACAGGCTTCGAAACATGCTGCAAACCTCTAATCCGGCACATTCAGTAATTGTTCCGCCTGACTGACTCGGACAATGGCACAAATAGTTAAACCATCAGCGACAATCTGAAAGGCTTAGCCAAAGAATTAATCACTCAAGCTTTCTCCTAAATCAGGGAAGCTCGATTCCCAACATACTTCCGGACAAACAAAAGATATCGGCAAAGTATCCAGTAAGACATGTCCTGTGAGCGCAGAATGCTTACTGGGTAACAGAACGTTTTCCTGTCGTAATGACTCAACTGGAATCAGTTCAATCCTACCCACCCATGGACATCGACATTAAATCCCCGTCAGCACAAATGAAAGCAACAGCAATCAGAAGCGAAAAAAATATATCCATGAATCCTAGGCCTTGTCTTGGGCGCTAGGCAGAAGCGAGGGAGCTATCCATTGATCTTTCCCTTCAACAGTAGGCAAAAGTGAAGAATCCATTCATCGATCCTTCCTTTTAGCACTGATGAACTGTCGCCGCTAACTTGAACCTGAATACTGGGGACTAATTACGGCAAACATTCCATCTTCCGAGACAGTTCAAACTCCGTGCCTCCGAGTCCAACGCAGCCCAATGATAAGTAAAGCTCATAGATCAAGCTCTGCGCACAGACAGCGAGACAGCTGAAGGAAGGTTCGGTGGGGGCGCCATGGACCTTTGACCAGAAAGTGCTTTGACCATTTTACAACCTTCAAACTCTACAAATGCACAATGTAAGTAGCAATATAGACTTCAGAGCAAAACAGACTACCTCCTCTTTGAGCTCCATTGACATTATCCCGTATGTCTGTTCCCAATGAGGACTGTGAAGGAGGTGCTGATCCAAGAGCTATCAGGAACCTTTGGATAAAGTTATCTTTTGTGGCTAGCTTACCGTGACCTTCAGTAGGTAAGGGTTTTGTCTGCTTAGCCTTCTTGACCTGGTAATGCTTATAGCAGCTTTGACAAACGCATTGGTTGCCTTGAGTTGTCAATTTCACAAACAGTGCCTTCATTGCATTAGCTGGAAGTGGATTGGAGCACCGATCGTACAATGCTGCTTGAGTATTTATGATAGATGCCTCAAGTATGTCTCCTGCCATAAGAAGAGTAAATCAAAGGGAAAGTGAGGTTCAACTAAGTAACGGCAAACTCAGTCTACCGCGTAAATGATATTGTTTGAGTCGCATTCGCACTCCAACTTGTAAAACCCACTAAAAGATCCAGTTGACCATCAATGCGTAATGTCAAACGCAGCTCAACTATAATTTCATTCCCTAAAGCTACTGGTAAGTGATTAACCAAATACATAACTTGGCTCAAAATCCCCAAGATTCATTGTCTATTATTGCTAATCTTTTCCCACTAAGCTCCACAGGAACCAGTGTGCAATACAATCTATTCGAACGTCTGCGTTGATATCCATAGTCCAGTTCCCATGTGAGCTGTTGAATCCAAATCTACCCTTTTAAAAGTTGAGATTGTAATTCCGAGTTTGCGAAGAGGGGTGTCAGGCGATAGGTGGGTTCCAATGACAGAGACGGAAGATACAGAGTGATTCAATAGATAATGATAATAGATAATAGATTTTTAGGTAATAGATAATTGGTAGATAATAGATAATGGGCCGGCCACGGACAGGGATCACCGAAAATTTTTTTAATGCCGCTAGTCGATGATCCCAATGTTTGCGTAAGTTCACTTGAGAGGCAACTAACTCTTGACTGCAGTACTATTTACATTACTATCTTTTCTTGGATCTAGATGGTGTATTACAGTTGAGCACTGTCAGGAGCCATTCCTATTTCAAGAAATTACTGGTAAATAATTAAATAATTATTAGAAATATTTTCAGAGAGTAAAGATCTCTAGAGAGCTCTCTGATAAGATAAGGTAGGAGAATTAAGATTATTCTGCTTACTCATAGAGCTCAGGTCATACTAAAATGAGTCATGGATACTATAAAAGGCTAATGAAGCTTTTGAAAATTTTAGGTGGAGTCAACTAGAGTCAATTGAAGTCATTATGAGTCAAATTGCTTAAACAGGAAGTAATATAATTTTGTAATATAAATACTTGGGGATTTTTAGCCTTAATTAATTAATTCCCCCTCACTTGTTACCTATTACCACTTAATATAAAGTTTACCTTACACTTACTTTCTAAGACCTGTGTGCAAGCTCTATCAGTGAATCCAGTTGTACTAGTTGGTTAGATTTAAGTACTAAAGTCAAATTCCAAGTCAAGTTTTATTGTTTAAGCTAGCTAGACCCACCAAGAGGCTAGTAGTTTGAGCTACCATTTTACACTGTCAAGTTTTATTACAGTCTAAGCAAGCTAGTCCCAGGGCAGTCAGTTGTTTCAGGCTCACATTTACCAGTTTCTGAAAGTTACATATTAAAGAAAGTCCACCAAGTCAAGTTACCATCACTAAATACCAGTACCAACCAGTCTACAATTTTACCAGTACCAAATTACACCCACCGATTACTTTAAAGGCCAAATGAACTCACAGTCCTAGTTAGTGCCTTGCGTCTTTATGAAACCACCTCTAATGCACCTGCCTAACTGAACCCAGGTAGTAGTTTTTATCAAACACACCAATACCTGACAGCACTTATCCAGGATTATTCAATCTGAGGGCACTGTATCTAGTGATATTTCTTCATATCTAACTGGAAATAGAAATTTGATTGACTGTGTTGAATGCAATAAATACTAGTTGAAATAGTTTAGAGGCAAAATACATATTTAGACCAATTCAAAATTTCCTGCCTTGGATCAGGCACAGAATTGTCAGAGCAGAAACTCAGCATTCCATTCCACACACTTGTATTTTGACAGGGCCATTGTTTATGGAAAGCCGGAAGGGCCTGCTGTCAAACAAATGATTTTCATCATTTCGCGCAATACATATTCGGTGATTGATCTAAATACAGTAAGGGGACCTCAGACAATATAATTATATTATGCAATCAATTGATTATTACATGTCCTCTACATTGCTTTTGAGGTGCTCTTCATCTGACAAAAACTGAGCTACAGCATCTGCCAGGTCAGTGTCTTCGACTTCTGGGTCAAGGCCTCCCTGCACTCCCCCCCCCCCCCCCCCCCAACTATTTCCACTTTCCTCATCATAGCGCAAAGGATTAAGATCCTCAACTTTAACTCCTACTGTGGTATTGAGTGCATTCCTCACCTCTTCTACAAACTCCTCTCTGTCATTGTGATAGCTGTATAAGTCCAAAGTATCCGTAAGTGGTGCATTACTTTGAAACTTTCTCAGAAGACCTTCATAAACACTCCAGACATTATCACAGATTATCTCAGGACATCTGAGCTGATTGTAGTATTGACTGATCCAGTGATTGAATGCAGGAGGAACTAGCTGAAACACTGGATGATCTGGAGGTGCAAAGAGCTGCTCAGCTATCTGGATAAAATCTGCATCCAGATCTATCAAAACCTTTTGAGTTCATAAATTAGATTCAGTACTACACTTTCTCAAAATGCATAAATCAGACATTTACCTTGAAATTCATCATGTTATAATTTTCTGGATGTTCATCAATATCATCAGGAGGCCTGTGAGGAAGGACCTTGTGTTTTTGGGCCCGCTTTTTGGTAGTATTGATGAGGTCAATGTAAGCATCCAGCTCAGCCTGGAACCAAGGGATAAAAACCCATTTGAATACATTACTATAAAACTATCATTAGTATGAGGAAGATGAGCAGGAGCACAAGCTTACTATTCCAGTGCATTATCAGGACTGTAATTCACATGGGGATTAGCAAGGATATTTTCCAAGCCTGGTGTAAAGTTCTGTCTTAGATTGGACCAGAGAATTTCCGGAGGAAAATTGTTTTTTCTTTCATATAATGATGTTGCAGTGTGCTTTCCAGTGCTGGGTCAGCCGACTGCCTCAGGAATGAGTGACCTTTTGCTAGACAAAAATTTTCAGGACCAGGGTCACTCTGTGTCACAAGAGGAATATCTGTGCATAGGAAAGTGAGTTTTGGACACAGTAAAGTTCAAGATCTTTAGTTTACTTACAGCCATCTTTTCTAATACAGTCCAGGTAGTAGCAAAAGATAAGACGTGGATTGGAGTCAGTATGCCACACACGTAGCCATTTGATTTTGCCAGTAAAAGGGTCAACTCCTGCTTAATGGAATTAAGTAATCTTTAAGTAAAAGTTGACATATTTCACCTGTATGGAGAGCCAGGCCATATACTAATCTTGAGTTTGTCATGTTGGTCAACACACCAAATATCATTGACTCCTGCAGCCCAGAAGTGACGCCGCTTGAGATGTCTCCGAGCCCATTGCCGGACAAGATCAGCCTCATATTGATGCATATAGTCAATTATAACTTGTCTAAAAACAATCAATTAAGATGTCTGAATTGCAAGAATAAGTCAATTTACACTAACTTTGTGACCTCTTTTCCTTCTTTGCAGAATAATTTCTTAATCCGGCCATATCCAGCTGTCAGAAAGTCTTGCCTGAAGTGAATCATATCTTCAACAATATCTGCAACAGTGATATCTTTGAAATTTTTGAGTATATAATGATCTCATGGAAATACCAACACTTACTTGCTGTTCTTGCCCAAATCAACCCCAAACTTGATCTGTATTTTTGCAAATTCTGAATTCTCAAAGAGGAAGAGAATACAATTTTTATAAGCTATTGTAGTAAGCTGAACAATAATCCAAAAACTCACCCTCCATATTGCTGCTTATCAAAAATATTCTTGTCTTGTAAGCGCTGGAGGATTTGCTCATCATTAAACTCTCGGTCCCAATATTTCTTGATATGAGGCGCAAGCAACTCTAAAGGTGCTATTTAGGAATGACTACTTGAGTGAGTATTCATGTTTGGAGTGAAAAGACACTTACAATTTGGCTTGTTCTTACTCATGGTGTATCTTCGGTACAAAGGATGGATTCAAAGTGAGATAAATTGGGCTCAAATTTGCCTGGTTTATATACTGCCACAGTCATGTATCTGATGCTATTGTATCTCCATGATGCCCGTAGCTTACATGTAAGTTGATATTATGCATTACCTACATGCGCTATTTGCATATGCGTGAATTTTGATTTGATGACCACTGAACCTCCCGCCGACTTCAACAGCAATATCCACAGCCCACAATGACCAGCATTGGTAATGTCAATTGACTGGTGGAGTGATGGCTTACTGATTATTTGATATCATTATATGTTCTCTGATCTTTGATAATATGTATGTCATGGATTACAGGCCTCATTTGAGATCACTCAGTTTGATGTGGGCATATCTCTTTCTCTTTTGATAATGCACAGTACCTGGCTGTGTTGACTTTATTCCCGAGATAGTCATAATGCTCTACTGCTACAATGTGCCCAGAGTATATCACGCATGTCAACAACGAGGGAGAGAATATGCTGTGTGCAATCAAATTGTGCTGTAGAATGTCAACTTGATTCAGGACTATCCCTGTCCAAAATGACTGTTATTTGGTTTTCCACTTTTGATGTGCTTCAAGTCATCTTATTGTTAATACACGCTGCTTTCATTTTTGTTGAGATGCTGACAAGTCTAAGCTGCACTTCAGAGTTACACTGGTCCCCGAGATAACCAGGCAATCACTATTTTCCTAACCATGAGGCTATAGGCTGTGCAAAATTATACTTTACCAGCCCAAATGTTCATTCGATACAATCTGAAGAGGTGACATGCTTGAGTAGTTTTTGCCAATAAGAGAGGGTATAAATTGGTGAGATGCAATCTGTTATTTCCAGCTCTTCTACCACTGAGCTTACCTCTCAACTTCCATCTACATATACTCTCTGGAAATGTCATCAGACATGAGCATCATTGCACCTTTTACCTCAGATTGTACTGCCTCCCAGGACTTCCACTGTGAGTGCAGCAGGTGTAGAAAGCTTGTGCAAGTAGGAGAGCCTAGCGCATGGGTTAAGGGAGTGGATGGGCAAAAGTGGAAAAAATGTTGTCGGGATTGTGGGATCTACTATCAGCAAAAGCAAAACAGCGAAAGTATTAACAGCCAATGTGAGGATTAATATTGACTTTCTCAAGTGGCTTTGCATTGAATATGATCTTTTAGTCAGTCAAAGTCAGCAAATGCCCCCTCCAAACTCATCTTTTCACGGGCATACTCAAAGAATGGGACCTGATCCAGGAAGAATAGCCCAAAGTGTTAATGCTGCTCAGTGCCCTAGTATGCTATTTTCTATCTAATGATAACTTTCTTACCCTCATTCAAATAGATACACCTCAGAGTGCAACAAGGGCTACACCTCTGCCAGTAGAGTTTCAAGGTACTTCTTCATCAAGGACAGTTCCTCTTCTATTTTACTGAGTTTTGTTTAGGTCCATATGTTAACCATCCACACAATTGCTCAACTGCACAGGTTTCTTCTCAGTCATTTGTTCACAGAATGGCTTCTCATCCTAGAGCTACTGGATATACTTCTGCGCACAGTCAACATCAAGTGCAAACTGAGCTGTGGCGTTCCCGTGCATATGCTCCTAGTGGAGAGATAGTCAGTGTTAATATCACTGTTGGCTACCTTCTGTTTGGTAAAGTAAAAGATGTGCAAGAGCCTGTAAGTTTGTTAATCAAAGTCAGACACTAACCTCACTAGTCATATTTCAGGGAATTCAAGACTCAATTCATGATCTTGACTCCCATTCAACAATTCCAGAAATCCATCAGCAAGTCATCACTGTTATTTAGCCCAAACTTTGGGACTTTACAAAGGGCACATCATTTGCTTTCAATGTCCACAACTTGAACATGCAAGATATGTCTGGTCATCTGAATGTCGACTTGGATGGAATAACAATAGATCAAGGCTCCCGATATTTTTGCTCATTGTGTATGAAGATCAATGGCAAGACTGGCCAATACCGGTTTGTCAAACCTCAAACACCATTCACAGTTCATCTTGTCATCTCCTCAGAGGACTGGGAGCAGTAGGAGCAGCATTGGATGAGGCAGAAGCTGAAAAGGTACAAGTTTATCTCCTATATTGTATTGAGCTCTAACAGTCTGAAAGCTTCAGAATCCTGCATCTGAGGCTACACATAGTTGCAACACAGTCCCTCCTCCAAGCCCAGCTCCATCTTTGCAGCACTTAATGGATACATCAAGGCATTCAGAGCTGTCATTGGAAGGATCTTCTGGCCAAAACTCTGGATCTGGAAAATGCAGAAGAAGTGTAAGCTTCTTAGTCTCCCATTCCAAATAGAATTGAATTTAATCATTCAAACTTTTCAGGATTCATTGGTCATTTCTCACACACTGCCTCAGTCCAAAAAGGCAGCTATCCCATGGAGGTCCCCTTCTCGAGATCAAGTAATTGGAGTCTTTGCCTATGGCGGAAAGCCAGCTTCCAGTAAAACTGATTTAGCAGCATCCGTGATGATGCATGGCTTTCTCGCTATCATACCAAATGAATCTTTTATTGATATTCTCGGCAAAAAGTGCAGCAACTGCTTTCAGTTTCATGTGAACAAGCTGGAAAAGCCTGTTACCATCTCTTCTGATTTTACTTATGAAGCAGCAGTTGGAAGTGGAGGCTTCAAGACCTGTCACCCGGCCAGCCTACACTCTGTTGAGAACAGACTTTTTAGTAGCACTAGTGGTCTTGTATTGAAAGAGCTATATCATAAGAAAGGAAATGGGTAAGCCTCTTTCTCTATTTAAATCTTGGGCACTGATGAAGTTAAATGTCCCAACAGACAGGCTAGATTTTCAGGCAACCTAGAGTTCAGTTTGATTCTGACTGAAGCCAATCTGCACTACTATGCTAGGGCTTTGATGAATTTTGTATACTCTTATATTGATTTTAAACTGGAAACAGAAGGTTAGTCTCTTTGAACATTGAGGTCTGGTTTTGATTCTTTAATGCTACTGGCTTTTTTTAGGACAGGCTCAATTTGACATCCCAAAACTTCAATTTGTTGAAGCTGGAGTTTTTGTGGTTATGCCAACTGAGCTAAAGCACAAGAAGTCCGAAGCTGCAGGTCCCAGTCGTAGCTTCCTTCTAGAGGAGCGGATCACTTTGCCGGATGGTGAACAGTTCAAGAAGTATATTCACAACAGTAGTCCGCTTCCCAACTTATTGGAGGAAGAGTCCGAGTATCACATTTGCCTTTTCCTATGTGCATGTCAACACTTCCAATATATCAAGACTCACCATATGGCATATGTCTCTGACTTTCAGCTTGGTTATAGAGGATTACTGACTGATGCATAAATTATGACTTCCCCGTAAGAGACTTCTATAATGAATTTCATTTTCTGTTTGCAAAAAATCTGACTTTCTAACACTGGCGGGAAGTTACTGCAGATCATCGATGGATCTGAAAGTGACCCAGGGCCTTCATCTCCAAATGAGGGATTGTTTGGACATGGAAATATCAATGAATATTTTAATAAGTTCCCATTCGAGCACAAGTGCAATGATTTCTGTTTATGGCTGGGTTTGGAACATTTTTAATTGCATGAAAAGTGGCAGTAGTTGTACAGTTTCAGAAACTTTTACTTTATCTGTACAGACGAAACACTATTTATCCCTCTTCAAGCCTTTGGTCCCTTCTTAAATCAAGGGCTATATTAAATCGAACAAAAAAAGGCTTGAATATCATTAAGCACTAATTAAGAAATAATACTAGCGCGCTAAGGGGTGACAATGGTCCTGTAACGTTGCCATCAACGGATCTGTCAAACATGAGCAGGCTCTTCCGGCTTTCCATAATTGGTAACCGAATGCGTGAAATATAGAGATGGTGAAGGCGGTATGAGTCATGTAGGGCTTTAAGAAACCCTATTTGAGACAACTCCAGTGAAGCTGGCACGCAATATTGTACAGGAGCTTCACAAGGCAGACGGTGACATTTTCACTGTAGTGGAAATGAGAAATTGGTACAATATACAAATCATGGACATTTGTACTTGCACTCATGTATTAGCCGGCCCGAAGCATAGTGGACAGTGTGAATGTAAGTATTCACTTGGACATTGAAAAGGTGTTCCTAAAGTTTCCACTTGAGACTCAATAGATTCAGCACTATCACTATCTGAGGAATGTGGTAAATTGGAAGAAGCAGAAGCCTCATCATCAGTATGCAAAAACTGAATGTGACAATGCAGTTCACTGCAAGCTTCCAGAACAACACGTAATGGAGCTTCATGTAGCACAGTTTGTATCTTGGCATTCACCACATCTTGCATTGTGATAAACCATTGAAGAGCATTTGAAAATCTTTGCCTAAGAGGATCATTGCCTGGAAGATGATAACCCTGTGCCCCTAAGAAGTTGGTCACTGCAGAGCACCATGCTGCGTAATTGGGTGCTATGTGCAGAAAGAGTTGCCGAACAAAATCCAGCACTCAAATCTCTACTGCAAGAGAGGGATAAACAGGTGTACAAGGGAATAATCCACTGCACACCAGTTGTTCAGCAGCTGGAGAACAGGAAGATGTAACTAACTCAATCTTCCTGAACTGTAAGGAAAAACCAAAGTTAGATTGAGTAGAAGCAATGAGATACAGGCACACACTACAAAATCGAACGACCCATATTGATAACACCCGACTCTGGCAAGAGCGGGCTTCAACTTGAGGCCTGTGTGGAGGATCATTATGCAGAGACCTCATTTTCCATTGCAGCTCTAGATAGGGATCCAAAAGTGCGGGGATGACCTCATTAGTCCATTGGACCAACATTTTCTGGTATTTGAGACAATGTTTGCTGGGTGACACAAGGCTCAGGGTAGCGATAATTGAATGCTTGCTTTAGGTGTAGTGGCTACCACTGGGTTGGTGGTTGTAGCACAAGCGATATCCTCCTTTGTGACTGGTTGATCACCTCTAACACCAATTTGTCCTGGAATCCTTGGCAGTCCAAGGGTTTGAGTGAGAGCAACACCATTTGGGAGTAGCAGATGGACAAAAGTGATGGAATGGGAAGGCATTGAATGGGCTACTTTGATGTACATCCAATATTCACTTACATTATGATGTTTATTTACACACATATATATGAAGGCCGAATGAGTGAATATAATGATCCATTTCGCGCATTGAAGAAACTCGGCAACAAGATCTCTAGTTCAACTGTGTCCCCATTGTAAAAATGGTCGACCATGTCAAGAAAACTAACTGCGAGATGTCCTTCCATGATCTCCACTTACTGGGATCCGATGTCATCCTGCAGCTCATAGTTACCCCCCCGAGTCTGTTATCAGTTCGTCTCTCTACTGAATAAATCTTGATGGCAACTTGCAATCCTCAGTCATTTGAATGGAAACCCGCGGGATTGTTCAAGGACCCTAAATCTCTCAGCTGGGACTTTCGTCTCATCACTGTTAATGTTCTCGGTAAGGTAGGCAAGCAATATTGTTGAACTCTTTTTTTTTTAATCTGATGGCACTTCAGAGGGACCGGACCTCATGGGTCCTTCCAAATTGAGCTTCAAACGTCGGGAGGTCTTTCTTTCTGGATAATAGCGACGATGACAACGGAGGTCCAGTAGTATTCAGAGACCGGAGGTGTAAATAGATAGATATCTCCGTGACTATTTGTACATATGCACGACCATCGTACCAGTGTCTTGAATTATGACTCCTGCTTGAAAGGTGTGATAAGGTTCGGCTCCTGCCGCTTGCGGCCTTACCCTGAGTGATATATTGTAACAATTACTAGTTTGTAGGAATGGAATAATGATTTTCTAATAGTAAAGCGAAAATTTACCTTCCATGGAAATATGAAAACACTGGTGGAGAACGAAAGAGTCCAGATCCTTGGAATAAGTCACGGCAATAACCTTGCAGTCCTTGTAACTATCGTGGCCGTCAAGATATTGTAGAAATTCGGTGACAGATTTGGTTTCCACTGCAGATCCATGACAGCGACGTGAGGAAAGGAAGTACCCAGCTCGTGCATCAGTAAAACATCAAATCGCCTTTTGGGGCGTTTTTTGATCTTTTCCGAGGTTTCGTTGATGGGACCTTTAGGAAAGGAAGTACCCGACTCGTGGCATCCTTTATACCATCCACTGTACTAAAGTGCCGATGCTTCAAGGACTTTTGCGGAAGTAAAGTCTGAAATCGATGACAACTGCTCCGCGGCTATGAGGACTGAGTACTGAGTTGTCGATTCTCGTTTGGTCTCTAATTACGGAACCGGCCATCTGATAATGGCTAGGTCAAACTAGACGTATGAGTTGAAGACATTGAAGATGATCGGCTGAAGAGCCTTCTTTCGGCATCGGCGATTGAATGTTCAGCGGTCACGATGAGCAGATAACAAGTAATTTTTCGTCGATCGCCATGATAGTCTCTGTCATTCAAGGGATGGCAAGAGTAGATGAGCCGAAGAGAGAGGAGTTCATTCTTTCTAACGGCTTAAGTTATCAATGATCTTCCAATAAGATCTACTTATCAGCACTCGGTCTCCAGGCGGTGATAAATCTTATGATAAACCCTACATCGTGGACTTTGAGGGTTATGCGCTATTGGACATATCAGTACTCGACTCCACTCTACGTCTGCATCAAGGACGAAGCGTTTGAAATAGGCCAATCGGGTGGTTACTTGATATATTATAACAATTACTAGTGTAGGAATGGAATAGTCATTTTAATACACTGAGAGCTCGAATAGGTTTAGTGGGGTCTCTTAGGGAAACGACCAGAACATGCACCTCTCCTATTATGTATTGAGTATTTAATGTTTATAATTTGCCGCATCTTGTCCAACACAAACACGAATCGCTTCAGCTTCATCGCACCTTTCCCTGTGTTTGATCTCCTGTTGAGTTCTGGTCAAGTTGCGTAAAGAATCTCAAGGTCCAGTGGGCTGCCTCAATTGTCTGACGGGCTGACTGAGTGATGAATATGATAGGTTTCTTACTTTCTCTTGTCACCAAAAATCAAGCCACTGACTTTTCAGTGCGCGTAAGTTCCTGTACTACTACTTACGATATGACAATATAACTAACACTGTTCTGCAGAATTTCCACACTACATATCAGTCATAAATCGCAGATAGGAATGACGGATGAACTCCGAAAGCGCTTGTCTTCTATGGACAAAGATTGGAGTGAAGAGCGTGTCTCTACCCTCCAAGAACTGGCAAAGTCTCTCGAATGCGACTGGAAGCAAGGCATGGCAAAAGCGGATGAATTTCTTGATGTATGGGACGACATAGTCTCGATCGTCCCCGAAGATAATCCAGGCCGATATTCTCTCCTTTCTCAGGCCACAGAAGATATCGAAGCGGCCCTTGCTTCTACGACAGAACCATCCGATCGTCTCTCTATTCTCAAGAGCCTTGGAAATATACATACGGAGCTCTGCTACTACAATAACAGGATAAGCGATGTGGCCACGGGCAAACAAATTCAAATTTTCAAGGAAATGGTTGCCCTTTCACCTTCAGCTTCGGACAGTTGGGCATTGGCTCATTTCAATCTCGGGTTTGCGTACGGAATTTGCTATCGTAGGCATGGAAAGCTTCCCGACTTGGACTCTGCAATCAAACATTCACTCGAGGGCCTATCTGGGCCCTTTCGAGCCACTACTCTCCGTCCTACGATCATATTTAGAGTAGGAAAATGGCTCTTTGAGCGGTTCGAGGCTACTGGAGTCTTGCAAGACCTTTCTCAGGCTATCATAAACTTCGAAGCATCTGTGGATGAAAATGGTGTGGAGGAATGGGAGGTATTCCAATGCCTAGGCGGTGCTCTGGCTTCCCGCTCTACAGTCTCACGAAATGTGATTGATATCGAAGTCGCTGTTGAGCTCCGGCGAGTTGCTGTTGAGCTTATCCCGCCTGTGCATCCCGCATTTGCCTCTTTCCTGTCTAATCTAGGTCTCTCACTTCACCAGCGCTATGAAGCCCTCCATAATATGGATGACTTACAGCAGGCCATTCGCTATCATCAGAAAGCTCTGAAACTCCAACCGCCCCCTCATACTGCTGTAATGATCCATAATCGGCTAGGAGGGACATTGTTCGACCGGTTTCAGTGCACCTTTACCGAGAACAATATTCCTGACTGCAAGGACTGGATGGATGCAGTTAGCCACTTGACAGAGGCCACTGTCGCATTTCCAGGAACCCCAGACTTAGCCATCTTTCAGATGAATCTTGCTAAGGTTCTCACGTATGTTCCTCCAAACTTGGTTAAACGACCTCCTGCTATTGGAAGTAACATGGACGGCATTAAGTTACTCCGACAGGTGGTTATTAGGGAGACTGCTGGTCCATCTTTACGTTTTGAATCTGCGATACGCTGGGCTCAGTTTGAGCATCAGCATGATCGCTACTCTTCAGCTCTTGACGGCTATTTGGCTGCTATTGAGCTTCTGCCCCTTTTAGGATGGAATGGTTTGGCTGGCCGATCTCGCGCGGAGTCAAACACTAGACTTGTTTGGCTAAGCTGTGATGCTGCATCCTGTGCTATCCAGTTAAATCTCTTGGAGAAAGCCATCGAAATTTCAGAGCATGTTCGCTCCCATTTTTGGAGCGGGCTTTCAAAGTTTCGTATTGACATAGCAGAATTATTAAAGAAGGATCGAGCACTTGCTCAAACACTATCTGATCTTGGCCAGAAGCTCGAGAAGGCGTCATTTCTGGAGCAAATCACTGGAAATATGGTGTCGGGGGGAGCATTAAGGCTTGGTGCGATCGACGTAAAGTCGGAAGAGAAAGCTTCGATGTATCATCAGCTGAGTGAAGATTGGAATAACTGTTTGGAAGAAGTGCGTAAAATTGATGGATACCAGCAGTTTTTGAAGCAGCGCCCCTTTGGTAATCTTCAGCACGCTGCCTCTGCCGGCCCTATTGTCGTTCTCATTGCCGGGAACTTCCATTCTGATGCACTCATTGTGCGTGAAGGCCAGGACATCAAAAGAGTTCCTTTGGAGAAAATTACTGGAGCAGAAGCCGCAAAAATAGTTATGGAACTTCACAATGAGGTGGTGAAGAAAAAGCGAGATTGGGCTCTTCAACATATCCTGCGCAGGATATGGAATGATATTTGTGAGCCTGTATTGCGTGAGCTAGACACCACTGGACCAAAGAAACGCATCTGGTGGTGTCCTACAGGTCAACTTTCATTCCTACCATTACATGCAGCCGGCGATTACAACAAGAAAAACAAGCCGAAGCAGTCTAAATCAGTGCCTCAAAAAGTCATCAGCTCCTACACCATCAGTCTCGGACGACTTCTTGACTCTAGGTCCCAATCTTCTTCCTCGCCGTCCATTTCCAGCTTTCTGTTTGCGAACAATGGACAAAAGCCCGAATATGCTTCAGAATTTGAGGCCCTCAACTTTGTCTCGGACGAGATGCAGGCCATTAATGAGGTACTCGGGTCTTCTAAACGAGCAACCTTCCTAAACGACTGTACACCTTCATCTGTTCTCTCAGAACTGGATACCCACAATCACATCCACTTCTCATGCCATGGAAAACAGAACCAGGTCAATCCTTTGTGGAGCAGCCTGCTTCTTGTAGATGAACCACTGACTCTGTACAGACTGCTGGATTACCAGATTTCAGAACTTAGGTCACGACCAAACCTTGAACTCGCATATCTTTCTGCATGTGAGACCGCTACAGGTAGCGGATATTTATCAGACCAAGCTACACACCTTGCCGCTGGAATGCAGTTTATTGGGTTCAAAAGAGTAATTGCTACACTCTGGCCCATGCAGGATAAATTTTCTATATCTGTTTCCGGCCATTTCTACAAATTACTAACAAAATTAAGTGCTGAATCGGAGGATGGCGCCATTTCTTGGGATGCTGGTGTGGCACTGCATGAGGCCCTCAGTGAAGCGATTAAGGGTGACAGTACGAACTTGTGGGGATGGGTTCCCTATATTCACATAGGCGTGTGAAATAGTGCCGCCGTTGCTGAGCAAGGCCACTCCCGGCTAAAAGTTTTTTTCATAATGGCATTCAGTAGCACAAGGATACAAATGTAATCTGTACACATACACTGTATATGTTTTCAGGCACTCCCTGCACTATCAGCACGATAAACTTCCCGTTACTTGGATGATTATGATATCCCTTTTCGTCCTTCTACACTGTGTGGTTCATCCATAATAAATACTGCAAGATTCTTAGTGCTAGGGAAGGACGGGTCAGAATCCGTGGAGCTCGGCGTCTGTGTTACACACGTACAACGAAAGCTGCTTACGCCTTACATCGATACAATCCGCTTGTGGTCCAATTAGAACTTCTAATACTCCGAAAGCTCTGCCGCAAATGCCACAACCAATTTGGTAAAGCGTAAAATATGACTGAATGAGAATTCTGGAGAGACCTCGAATGAGTCGGTTTCTCGATGACGGTCTTTCAAAGTGAAAGATTCATTCTCCAAGTCAGAATATTTACGAGAGAGGATAGGTACTGTGATGATTCATTCTCTCCCAACTTTCGACTGCATGACAGCTCCGGTAACCCGCGTACAACCAAGACATGTAATCACTTCTGACACGGCCTGGATAGCATGTTTCGACCCACGGGACATCGACTGATATGAGAGACATCAATGAGTATCGACATGTGCGGTTTCAAGTACATTATTTACAGCAAAATACAAAACAGTAAGGAAAGCCGGAAGGCCCCAAGAGGCTTTTTCATCATTTGATAAAATACAATCTCAGCATTGGATCTTGAAATGGTAAGGGGACACCATATACTCTATTGCATGAGATTCCTAAACCCCTCTGCCCCTATCAAGCTTACGTCTACTATGTTATCTTCTTTCTCTTCTGACTCCAGGAACTCTTTCTTTTGCAACTCAGTACAATGGCCTATGGTTGGGACAGGTATTTTGTTTGTAATTACTACTTCAAGGGTAGCTCCACTGAAAGTCAGTGTAAGTTTTTTCCAATTGGTGATTGGATTTTGTCTTCTTAGCCAGGGCAAACCTAGTACTATATTTGCTTATGGGTGAAGTTGTGAGTTGTGCTATCTTCCTTGATTTCTGTGCTATCTTCAAAAATCAAACTAGTAATGAATTTATGTGTGATATTTCCAGGAGAAGTTGAATTTCCATCAAACAAAGTTAGTGGAATAGGTTTTTTCAGTCTATGAATATTTCAAGGATATTTTGCTGCTAGGTTGAGGGCGGTGAATGATTTTGAAGCACCAGAATTGATTAATGTTGATATTTCTTCTTCTGGGTCTACCCACAATTCGGTAGTTATTATGAAAGATTGTTCCACTTTGGAATTTATTGAGGGAACATCAGCTTGTTTCCCCCTTAGTGTTTCCAAGTGAAGACTTGTCAGTAAGGCTCATCATGAGTCCTGGTCAGGTATGACCTGGACCTGTCATGCAGGTTACCTGGGGTCTGGACCCCCACCTGTGACCTGAACAAGACCTGCTGGAACAGGTACCTGTCCTGCAGGCATTTTTAGTGCAGGCTGCAGGTATCCTGGCTGGTTAACTGTCTGTCAATTTAGAATGGGTATTTAACATATTACCTGCAGGTATGATACTGAAACATGGGAGTATCACAATGATAAATTCATTCAGTAACTGGTTGTATGTTACTTATTGAAGCAAAGGAAATAGGAAATATATCTTTGTGATATATAATTGGAGTTAAGAAAGAACATTCTGAGAGCAACTTGAGAGTGATGACATAATCATAAATGTCATCATATTGTAATTTCTAATGTTATTATAGGCACTCAAAGTCTAAGGGTTTCTTCCTAGATCCTTAATAAATACATGTGAGCCAGGTACAATGAAATAAAGCCATAAAATTACTTTTGAAAAAGTACCTGTCAGTACCTGCAGGTCACTTGAAAAAAGCCACATGCTGACCTGTAACCTGTTATTGACCTGTGCCAACAGGTAGATCTGCAGGTCCGATACGTACAGGTATTCCCACAGATCTGACTTACAGATACCTGTCTTTGACAGGGACTCATGAGGAGCCTTATGCCACAGTAGTCCTGATAGAAATGAGTCAAGAGCCTGCTGCATATTGGAGAACAAGATGCTAGTTGAGACACCAGGGCAGATGAAAGTCCATACACTGTCTGTTTTGCTGGATCCCTGAAGTTAAAATAAAAAAATGCCAGTCCTGGTTCTTTTATGAGAGCTTCAATGACTGAAGAGCTGAAAGTGTCTCAGATTACTTATTGTGTAAAATAAAGTACTGCACAACATTCCACAGCATACTTTTTCCACAGCCAGCTAGGGTAAAGGCAAATTGCATTCAGGAAGGGTCATCAGGAGGGTTATCAAGACAATCAGAAAGTACACTATTCATTTCCCATTTGAATACTGCTCCTTTCAAGGCAGTGTCTCAGGAGATTTCAGCAAGCACTCCCTTACTAGGTTGAGCCCCCAAGGTGGGACTGCTGCTGTAGAGTCCCTGTCACTAGAGTATTCTGATCCTGTGCAGTTCTATCAGCTTCAGTAGTTACTGGAAAGCTCAACCAGTTCATCAGGAAAAATGGTCTGAGCCTCAGGTTACCTAGGAGGCAACCTGGAGCAACCTGAGGGACCTGGGTGACCTGGGTGACCTGTGCAGCCTGGGTGAACCTCAGGTATCCCAAGGATACCTGAGGAGTGGTGTTGTAAATATTACCAAATAAGGCAAAATTATATTGAATATATATACCTATGCTTTAATCT
>KN834793.1:75752-449532 GCA_000827265.1 Collybiopsis luxurians FD-317 M1 | reverse complement strand
TGTTTTGACCATATGAAAATTATTTTGATTGTAGACAGCTCATGGAGTTGCATCATGTGACTTATGTCAAATTTCAGTTTCTATGAGTTATCTACAACTAAGAAGGTATCCTTGTCATGCATTTAGGATAGATTAAAGCATAGGTATATATATTCAATATAATTTTGCCTTATTTGGTAATATTTACAGCATCAATCCCAATGATACCTGAGGTTTGCCCAGGATATTGGCATTTCCTAGGTTACCTGAGGTTCACCCAGGTTGCACAGGTCACCTAGGTCACTCAGGTCCCTCAGGTTGCTCTAGGTTGCCTCCTAGGTAACCTGAGGCTCAGACCATTTTTCCTGATGTGGTATACTGTAATACATTATAAAGTATAATACCTGATGAAAATGTACACCATATATACTATACATAAAATATGTACAAGTTTAATACTACTACTACTATACAAGTACAATAGCTCACTATATACAGTAAAATAGAGTACAAACAGTAATATATAAAGATATATTATTTTTACTTATTAACCCTTTATGCAACCTGGGGTAACCTCAGGTAACCTGAGCCAACCTGAGCCAACCTGGGGCAACCTGGGGCAACCTGAGACAGCCTAGGAGAACCTAGGGCACCCTAGGATGTAGGGGTTGGACTGTGGAAACCTAGGTAACCTAAGTACTTGAAGTGTCCTATGCTTCTTAGGTTTCTTGAGGTTGTTATAATTTAACCCCAAGCTCAAGCTATTTTTCCTGATGCACTTCACACAGAGGTCATTACAGTCCAAAGGTTACTTGATTAAACAGTAGACTAATGACCATATTTATACTACTCAAAGATAATATCTACCATTTAATATAAAATCATTTTAAAATATTTTTCTTTCAAATTGTGGTTTCTCTTATAAGTACACATTTTAGAGTTTATCCCTGAATTGTTACCCAACAGTTTCCAACAAGTCTTTATAGGTAGTTTCTTCAGTTTTAAACCTGAATGACTCAAGTCAGATTTGTTTTGATTCTGTGCAGATGGATTGAGCAATAACCCACTCCCACTTCCACAGTGCAACCATTGCTTTGCTTATCCATAGTATCTATCTAGTTGTGTCTCTTTCTCAAGAAGAGGTTTCCTTTTGTTCTAATATTGTAGCTCATTATTCATAAGTGGCCACCCATAGCCATCAAATGGTGTCCCTTAGATCAAAAGGGATCTATAACCTTATTTCCTTCTGAGATTTGGTATCTCTAGTTGGTTCATCTTTAATTAGGTTCTGCAAGGCTGTAGCCATCTCATTCTTGGCATCAGAGCAATCTGGTTCCTTATCAATCTGGCCTGCTGGTCACTCATAATAGTCTCTAGTAATGGTAACCCTTTTGGTTGAATGATTCATATGTGGTTCCAATGATACACCTGCTTTATAAGAGACTGTCACTATAATTGGGTGGGTCTGCTAGCATGGACAAATGCTAGAGCAACATCTCTCAAGCATTCTGTATTGAACAGTAATGGTATACCTTTCTACAAAATGGATCCCTTTCTCCAAGTAGTTCCATGTTAATTAAAGTTACCACTGCCAAGTGCAATTGTAGACTTTAGCTGTCAGATCATAATTACTGCAGCCAGCATGTGTAATGCAAAGGAGAAACTATCAATTTTCATCAATTACATGCCTGGGCTTAAATTGGGCCCATTATTGGGTTCATCAGAAAAAACACCTTTTTCCCAGGCAAATACAGGAAGTCTGAGGACACCCAGGAAATTGTTAAAATCCTAGGAACTCTCAGGCACTCTCAGGCACTCTCAGGCACTCTAGGCTGCTTATATTGTTTAGGCTTCCCAGGTTTTGCACCAATTCCTAGGCTTCCTGGAAGAAGTTTGAAGATGGTCCCAGGGTCTCTGAGGGCTTCTTGGGGCTTCCTGGGGCTTCCTGAGGATCCCAGAAGCAGTAATGTTGTAAATGCTACAAATCATACAAAATCACATTGCAAATACTTAGTTATGTATTTTTTTTGTGTAAATACACAATCAGAACATTTGTTTGGTTGGAATTATGCAGAGATTTGCACTTTTTTATAAATTACATGATGAGCTCACTGTGAACTGTCTACAATCAAAAAAATTTTTCCATGGTCAAAACATGCACAATGATATTATATCTTATTGTATATATACCATGTACATATGTATAGGCTTTGTACTACACAGATATACTGTACTCAAGCATGTAAAGTTTACATTAGTATAATAGATTGTACTTAAAGTATTATAACTGAAGTAATAGATGATAATGTACCATTTCAAGTATATAATAAAATACAATACTTCAGTATATAAGAAGCAGTACAAGAGTAGGATATATAGTACAATATAGAGTAGAGTAAGTAGAAGAACAAATGAAAGTATATTTTATTATTTCACATTTATATGTTGAAGCCTCAGGACACCTCAAAGATCCTCAGGGATCCTGAGGGATCTTCAGGGCAACCTCAGAGTTCCTCAGGGATCCTCAGGCTCCACAGGATTAGGGAGGTGTCCCTTGGCCCCTTGGAGGAGCCTGTAGTGCCAGAGCATCCTAGGTACTCTGGTCAGCCTGTGAGATCCTAAGTATGATCATTGTTGGTCCACAGTGGCCAGGGCATTAGGGACTTTTTCCTGATGTTCTATCTACCCATGTACTGCTCCATGTGTATCCCATCATGACCACAGATTCTGTTTAACAGGGCATTGTAGTCTCTTCTGCCAGACCCTGAGGAGCTTAACCCATAGTAATCCCCTCTGTTGTATAGCTACTTACTCTTCTATACACTTAAAATATACCTTATCCTACCATTTGGCTTGGGTCTGACAAAATAACAGCATCAAACTGTCATCAAGATGTCTGGAGCTGATACAGAACCCAACCAACAAGGGGGAAGACAACCACAGTCTACCTCAGGACAGAATGAGTCTTAACTTGGTCCACCTTTGCAACAAGGCATGCCACATCATATGGCTGCTAGAGCTGCATCACAAGCTGCCTCAAGGCAAGCTCAGCATGCTCCTCTGGAAGAAGAAGACCCTTCCATGGGAGAAGAATTGTCAGATTATGGCAGTGGTGCAACCAAATATCATAGTGATCCATATGAGGTCCCCATGTTAGAAGTTCCTATTCTGGATCCACCTTCAGGTGATACGCCACCTAGAAGATCAGTTGTGAATCTGTAAGGAGTGGAAGAACCATGTTGTCATCAATATACAGATTCTTCCACTGCAAGGTATAGCCTTCTGTTACCCATAGAAGCCTCACATACCTTGCACACCATGGATCTTTGACCAGAAAGTGCTTTGACCACTTTTCAACCTTCAAACTCTACCAAAGTGCAATGTAAGTAGCAATATAGAATTCAGAGCAAAACAGACTACCTCCTCTTTGAGCTCTGTTGACATTATCCCATATGCCTGTTCCCAACAAGGACTGTGAAGGAGGTGCTGATCCAAGAACTATCAGGAACCTTTGGATAAAGTTATCTTTTCTGGCTCCCTTACTGTGACCTTCAGTAGGCAAGGGTTTTATCTGCTTAGCCTTCTTGACCTGATAATGCTTGTAGCAGCTTTGACAAATGCATTGGTTGCCTTGAGTTGCTGATTTCACAAACAATGCCTTTATTGCATCAGCTGGAAGTGGATTGGAGCATCATTCACATGATGCTGCCTGGGCCCTGAGTATTTGTGATAGATGCTTCAAGTACATCTCCTGCCATATGAAGAGTAAATCAAAGGGAAAGTGAGATTCAACTAAGTAACGGCGAACTCAGTCTACTGTGTAAATGATATTATTTGGGTTACATTCATACTCCAACTCATAAAACCCACTAAAAGATCCAGTTGACCATGAATGCATAATGACAAATACAGCTCAACTATAATTTCATTCCCTAAAGCTGCTGGTAAGTGATTAACAAACTACATAACTTAGCTCAAAATCCCCAACATTCATTCTGTATCATTGCTCATCTTTTCCCACCAAGCTCCACAGTAACCAGTGTACACAATACAATCTATTCAAATGTCTGCATTGATATCCATAGTCCAGTTCCCAGGTGAGCTGTTGAATCCAAATCAAGTGTATCTTAGATGCACTAGTTTACCTTGAGAAAACATTCAAGGGAGTACAGTCAGTTCAAGGTAGTCCCAAGCTTAAATGATCAGCCTAAGCAGCCCTCCAAGTACTATATCCTGAATGTCGCAGGTTACTATTACCTTGAAAATTTCTCAGCAAAGCCCCAATACTTGTCAGGCTCCTCTGTAACTACCTTCTGGAAATGAGAGGTGCTCTTAGTCTACCAACATTCATCTCAACAGCTCTTCAATAATCATTAGGGTTACTCAAAAGTGATTGAATCTCATTTTGGGGGAAACTCAGGGACAGCCCAGGGATTGCTGGATTGACTTCAGGGATCCCCAGGGATCACAAAACTGGCTTCAGGACAATTTAGGGTTGAATTAGTAATTTCAAGGTCATCTCTGAGCTTAACAGAAAAGCTTAGCTCAACTCCAGATTAATACAAGTTATCCTACAGTGCACTGAAGATGAACTCAATTTGGCTCAAGGCGCTCTAAATCAAATTCATGAATATCAGAATTAACCATGTATCAACACAGAGAAATTTATTATTGTGTGATTGTAGTATAAAGTAGACATAATGTAATATGGATACAATGAGAAGCAAATATGAGATATGCTGTAGCACAATGGAAATGATAGCATGATGATAATAGGATAGTACAATGATAGCCCAATAGCATGGTAGCACAGTAGCACAGCAGCACAATAGCACAAGATAGCAGAAGAAAGCAGATTATAGCAGATAATAGCACACCAGGACTGATAGAATGAATACACCATTAAAAACAACGGTATAGAAAAATGAGCTGCAAACCCATACCTAATCCAAGTCTGATTCAGGCCTTCATTCAGCTGGATCTTTGTCCCCCTTGGAATCCAAAGCCTCTTCACCTTGATCTTTGACCAATTTAGGGTCATTGTTTTCAGGTGCATCATCCTCTAGTAGATCATTGTCTTTAAGTTCATCTTCACCAGAATTAGCCTTCAGAGCAAGTGCATTGAGGGAGGTATAGTTGTATGTTTGGGGTGGAATAATTTCAGGACCCACCATCTTGCAAACACACATCAGGAGGAACATAGAGAGAAAAACAAAAGACAAACATCATTTCAGCAAAGAGTGTACATTGCAATAGATTGAAATAATCCAGCACTTCCTTTTGCAGGTTCTTTAATGCTGTGGTAATTGCACAATAGCTAGGTCCAAGATTGTAGTAGTTGTTGATGAGAAGGGAAAAGTGACTTACTGACCCCCTACATTGTTTGACATTAGATTACTTTCCACTTTATGGCCTGATATAAACTCTTCCAAGGCATGATTGATCTAGAAAATGTTGTTAGGACTGACCAGGGGGATTGAGAAGATACCACACCAGAGCTGTCGCCATAGCTATCAAAGGGAGAGGCACAACCTTATTGCATTTCAGGTAGCACTCCCAATTTAGAAAAAAATCTGTCGAGCAGATTTTTGAGCAGAAAGTAGATAAATCAGGTGGCATTTCAGTGCCATAGAAATATGAGTTGAATTATATTTTTTCATCTGTGGTGAAAGATTTGGTAAAAGTTGCCAAATCAGTAGAGTAATCAGATGAAATAAAAGGTTATTTGATAAGTGCTGCTTCATTTGAGTAGAAAGTTACGCTAAATTGTGAACTTTCAAAAGAATTGAAATGCCTTCTAAAATGAGATATTTCTTCTAGTCTTTAAGCAGATACAAAAGATTCACTGAAAATCCACAAATCTGCTCAACAGATTTTCCTCTGGAGCCATTTCTGTTGAGCGGATTTGTAGAATTTTGGCTTTCCTTTTGTGCCTGCTGAAAAAACACCAGAAATATCCCATTTTAGAAGGAATTTCAATTGTTTTGAAAGTTCACCATTCAGTGTGAATTTCTACTCAATTGAAGCAGCACCTACCAGATGACCTTTCCTTTCATCTGATTACTCTACTGATTTGGCAACTTTTGCCAGATCTTTCATTGCAAATGAAAGTGTATAATTCAGCTCATATCTCTATGCCGCCAAAATATATACTGATTTATCTACTTTCTACTTGAAAATCTGCTCGATGGATTTTTTTCCAAGTTGGGAGTGTAGGAGACAAGGAGTTGATCTTGCTGAGGTTGGCCTTCTGTGAGATATCTGCACAGTAGAAGTGCTAACAATGGGCTCTTGAATGGGACATCATTTGTCAATCGAGCCTTCAACAACACAATGTCAGAATTGAAATCATAGACAGACAAGTTGTACACACTTTGCAGTTCATGGCTTCATTGTGGAACTTCCAGTCTTGTAATAACCAGTTTACCAAGTCAATCTAACAAAGGATGAGTTAGTGAAAACCAGATACTGCAATTGCAATACTTAACAATCTTTGCTGTGGTATATGACCCTGGGATACCAAAATACTGCCCAGTTCTTATGCATGCCTCCCTGGCAATATCCAGGCATATGGCAGCCTTTCCATAATTCATCTAAATGCAAAGGTAAGATCCATATAAAAATAAATAACAAAAACTCACGAAGTGGGTTAACTTGTCCATTTTCTCCACATCGCCAACAATAGCATTGAGAGCCTTATGAAGCTTTTTGCCTTGACCTTCTTTGACTTGCCATTGAAGTTCCGCAGCAAGGATAGGCATGGCAAACAAATTCTCAGCTGGATACATATCAACAATGCAGGCAGCCATCCAGGTACACCATTTTGCAAATAGAGCCAATTTGGGCAAAGCGAAGTCAGTAGTGAGAACTTTATAGGACACTCCTTTTTTTTCATCCTGCTTCTTGGACTGTGTTGAAACATCCTCAACAATAAGCTGTGGAAGGTATGAATAGCAATGTAGTTCAGGAGAAGTGAATGGGAGGAATGTTGCATACCTGATCTCCCTCATTCACTTTGGTGTCTGGCCCACTATCCTCATTATCATTGTCTTCCAAAGCTATGCCATCAGCTGGGCTTGCATTGGCTCCTTTTCCAAAGATAGTGAGCCACTTGACACAGTTTTGATATTGCAAAGCTTACTGGTCTCTTGAGGGGCAAGGTCTTTCACAAAGGACTCCTCTTCCTTGTTTAATTCTGAATCTAGTAATCATGCATTAGAAGAATAGGCTATCAAAAAAAGTCACTGACCATTCTTGTTGAACTCTAGTCAAGTTCAGATGAGAGATGTTAGGACTGGAACTAGATTTGGAGAAGAATCGGATAGTGTAGGTTGTATTGGTGATTACATCAAGTTTCGCTGTAGTAGCTTAGTAGCAGGGTTTTACCAGGGGCCTGTGTACAAAGGAAGCTGTGAATGACTTGACAACTGCATTCAGAAGTGAGAAACGCATGGACTAGATGCAAAAGTGACCGAATAAGGGTAATTAACCCCCGATGGGCAGTAGGTATCAGCGAATAAGAGGAGAGGGCAGTGACAAAGTCGTTGGTATGAATTCGGAGCTGCAAGAGTTCAAAAGTATCAAGTCGGAGCTTGCGAGAGATCCAAACGACACTAAGCAGAACAGAATAAATGTATTGGGGATGTACGAAATGAAATTACAGAGTAACAAAACAGAGGAGAAGACAGCGAGAGAAGTAGACAAGGTTATGGTAATTCCAACATGCCTCTCTCAGGTTTGCATCTGGGCTTATATAGGTCTATCAGTATCTTGTAACTATATTTAGTAGCAGTAAGGGATGCGTAGCATCACAGGAAGGTGTGTAGTGTCACAGTGTTGAGAACTAGTGAGCATCATGGTGGCAAGGAAAGGGCAGAAAAGAGAGATTAAGGAGAGACAGAAGAAGTGGTAGTGATTTGGGGCCTAACAAGAGAAAGGGTTAGAGTATTCCAGAGTGAGAGTAAAAATTTGGATGTACCGTCTAACAGGAAAAGAAAGTATTAGTTTTCATATATTTCAGATCTAAAGTACAGAAGCATACCTTGTGTGCCATTATCCTCTGATGGAGAGCCTTCTATAGGAGGAGCAGACCCCATTAAGGTGTCCAGATACATGCCCATCTTTTCAGTTTCTGTACCCCCATCAGAACAGCTTTCTTGACATTAAGTTAGATACCAAATACAGGCTCAACTGAGTGTCATGAAATATTCACTCTTAGACTTCCCTTTAGACTTTCCTTGTGGCTTTGTCTTGACTTTTTCCTGAGGCTGTCATGCTGTTGAGTTTCACTGAAGCTATTTCAAAGGGGCTGCATCCAGCATGTAAGCCATGAGAAGGTCTGCTACATTAGACTTGGGTCGCTTGGATGCTGGACCAGAGCTGTCTTGATTACTTCACTTTGAGCTGTGATTCATTGATGAAAGAGTGTTGACAAGTATCAAAAGCAACTGAGTCAGAAATTTAAGGTGGACATTGGTCACATGGTCATTTTTCAATTGGTGTAAAATAGTTAAAGTATATATGGAAATTTCTTGTACAAATTTAAATACTCATACAGAACTTGAATCAACCATTTCATCCCACAAGTCCTCACTGTATTCACAAATGTCATGTGACATGCTCATACATACTGCGGGCAGATTTTCACTACTTGATGTCACTGTTCACTTGTGCTTGCACCTGAACACATTAATATTTGTACAGAACCCTGTTGGCAAGTGGATTGTATTTAAAAAGGATAATCAGAGCATTTTTGAATCTGAGTTGAAGACCTGCCTAAAACAGAAGTCCGAAGAGCAACTTTTTGGTATAGAGCAGTGTCGACCCAGTGAACAGCTTGATAAGAGTACAATTAAATGTGACATCTCATTACACAAAGCATGATTCACACCTGAACAATACAAGCCTCAGTACTGTCTTCGACTACAAGCTTGATGGCATAGACAGGTTGATGCTGGCCCAGTCTGTATATGGAATCTGGTGGTAATGTGTGCATGCTATTGAGCAGCATGGCCTATAAATCTTGTGCACTCTGTCAAGCTCAATCGTAGAAAAACCAGGCTCGTGTGGGTCGGCAGCAGTGTATGTGGTAGGTACTGATGATGACATGATCCCAAAGAGTCTGGAGAATCAGGAATTCTTCCTTGACAATTATTTTGCGTCGCTTAAAGGCACTCTCATCTCTAGCTTTCAGAAGACACTAGAGAGGGAAATGAAGTCAAGCTGCTGCTGAAGACTTGAGAGAATCAAGGAGCATACCTTTCGATGATTGCACAAGTGGTGAGAACCTACTTAAACATCAGTGAAAGAAAGGCTTGAGGATTTAATATACACACTGTATTGAGCTCTTTGCCATTTGATTCTCAAGCACTTCATGCCACACAAAAACTTTCACACCATTGGAGTATGCTTCAATTTCATTATACCACTGGCAGTTGCAACAATAGGACTAGGAGGAAAACTTAGGACTCTCTAAGATGTTACAGCCCAAATGAAGTACGCATGATGCAGTTCAGTTTCTTTCTATTCAGTAGATAGTTTGGTATGTGTATTTACTCTGTAGATTGTTGACATAGAAGGCTTTGCACTTGTCAAGAACTGTTTCTGAAGTCCAGTCCCAGTCCCATGTAGAAATGCTGGGTGTAAGCATACAAGTTTGCCAAATATCTGAGAGGGCAATGATAGAGCCCTGGGCAATGCCTTTTGAGTTTAAGGCTGGTTCAACCCAGTACATAAGGGTTGATTTGTCTGGTGAACTTTTGAATTGAGTGTACCAAGTGACATAGGCCAAAGGTTCAGTCAGCCGTATGTTGGGAGCAGGCCCCTGGAACCTGTCGTAATCCACAGTGGAAGGGAGTCAAAAAATCACCTGGAGTTGACCAACTTGACAGCCTGGATAGGGATATTAATGCTTTATTAAGTATAGGATGAAAGCTTCTACTCACCTTGAACAGTGGTAGATTCAGCTTCATCTGAATCTAAAACTATCACTGTGTCCAGTCTAGGGATGGAATTTGTTGTAGAGATTGGAGTGGCCTTCACAATCTCACAAATTCCATCCTCATCCAACAAAATTTGGGGCATGAACTTGAATTGGTGCCACACATCAAGTGATTTGAAGGGGAGGGAACCTTGAAGTGCAATAGCTTTGTCAGCTTGCTGAGCAGGAGGTAGAAGAGAATTTAAAAAAAGCTTGAGTTCGAGTAGAAACCCAGGAGCAGCGTGAGTAATCATAATTCAGGATAGATTCTTTACCCATTCAGCTGGAAATTTGGCTAGATGAAGCAGAATTCTTCTGCAACATTGTGGTCATTTCAATGGAATAACAATGGCAACTTCCTCTGTTTGAGCTTCTGTGACCTGAATAGTATCATCCACATCAACCCAAGACCTGTAAAAGTCGAAGGCTGCAATCTTCTCATGCCTAGACAACCACTTCACCATTTGAGAAAAGTGGTCCCTTTTGTTACTCACTCTCCATCCTGTCTTGGCCAAACCGATATGTAGTTGTTCAAAGGTTTCTGTATTGTAGTTGTCCATAGTACCTAGCCAGTGGATAGATTCAATGTAATGTAAGAGAGAGTGGAATTTCAGTATTTTGAAGTCATCCCTAGATCCATGGTCAATGAAGTAAGAACAATATTGATGCCATGTATCAAGCTCTTGCTGCATGTAGAGTAGAGTATCATTGTTGTGGGAGGGGTACTGGGCAAGATGGACAAAATGTAAAAGGCTTTGACATGCAATGAGACCTTTGGGATCAATTTTGCCAACTAAACAAGAGAGAAGGATTCGGGCAATATCCTTCCACTCCCCTCCTGAGACTTGACTAAGGCCAGAGATTCCATTTTTGAAATTGCGAATGCCAAAAGCAGGTGGAAGAGAACTGATTCTTCAGTTGAGTTCCTCATTCCCTACAATTTCCTGTACCCATGTAGTCAGATGTTTCAAAACTCCTTGGTAGATTTGGTGAAGAATATCAGGTGTAATACACCGGTGGATGTCAATAAGCAGAAAGCCCACCTAAAAGGGCTCATAGTTCCCACCGGCAACATTTTGCTCCATACTCCACATGTAAACACTGCTTGGTTGAGAAGGACAGCGAGCCAAGGAGCACACATCCTTAATGACCTGGCATGTCAATTCCTGTTTCTGAGGAGGGCCTGGGGCAGTGAGCTGCAATTCATCTGCCTTTCATGTGCATTTGGGACATGTCCTGTAAGCTGCACAACACCACAAGGAAATGAAGAATCTATTAGCAAAATATCTGCTAGAAAGTGACATAGTCTTCCTCGTAGATGAAATCCCACATTGTTCAGCTTGGTGGAAGGGAAAATCAATCTCTGGTCTGGAATTGCCTTTGGCCACAGTGATAAAGGAAGTCATCTGGGAGCTTGCTGAACTCAATTTCAGGCAGGACCTCATCACACTTGATACACATTTGGACTCCAGCAGCATGGATCTGCTTACAAGGCAGGTCTGGATAGATTCTTGTTGGTGTGGAACTGCGTTCTATGCAGATACAGCCTTGGGGAGCCAGGGATTGGCAGCCCCATTGCCAGCGGATTGTCTTTCATTCTAGAAGGCCTTACATAATATCATGGAAAGTTGGAAAGGGGATAAGCCCTTAGTACTGCTTGAACCATTTCCATCCAATGTCTCTTCACATAATTTTATGATGAGGATGACCAGGGCAGAGACCAATATGGTGTTCTTTTTTGTTGGGTCATTTTGGAATGTTTTTCACAGAGCACCATCGGTACCCTATCACCTAATCTCTTAGCTATTCCGACCAGCTCACTGTATTTTGTACAATGTCAAATGAGTGGTATCTTAATACAAGCTGATGTTGTTCTGACAGTTGCTTATGCTATGAACTTTGTGACTCGCAACAGTGGTACACAGTATGTGGAACATAGTAAGTTGAAAAGTAAGAAAATTCTATGGAAATCTCATTCTATTCTGATCTGAACTACAAATGCTGAACTAAATGAAAGTCCAATCCGGCCTCAGTACAAGTAGAAACAACCTTAGTGTCAGCACATGCGCGTTAAAGAAGACAACAGTCTTCAGTGCACGGGTGTGTCATTCAGTTACTGGTGGAATTCCACGTAAGTGTTAAATTACTGATGAGCCAGGTCTCTCAAGTTCTATACCACCTGCAAGGGAGGTGGCTCTTCAAAATTGCACTAGCGTGTGTTCAGTTGTCAGTGGGCTTTCACCCCTAGTGTAAGTGCACGGGTGTTAGAGAGGACAACTATCTCAAATGCGCAGGTGTGTCATTTAGTTACCAGTGGAATTCCACGTAACTGTTGATTTACTGATGAGCCAGGTCTCTCAAGTTTTATACCACCTGCAAGGGAGGCGGCTCTTCAAAATTGCGACTAGCATGCATTTGGTTATCGGCAGGCTTTTACCCTTAGTGTAAGTGCATGGGCATTAGAAAGGACAGTGGTCTCAAATGCACAGGTGGGTCATTTAGTTACCAGTGGAATTCCATGTGACTGTTAAATTACTGATGAGCCAGGTCTCTGAAATTTCATACTATCTGCAAGGGAGGGGGCTCTTCAGAATTGCTACTAGCGTGTGTTCAGTCGCTCGTGGGCTTTACACTAACGACAACAGTTTTAAATGCACGGGCATGTCGTTTAGTTACCAGTGGGATTCACACATGTCCCCGATCGGTAATCTACCACTGTTGAGGTGTGATATATCATCTAGAGAAGATTTCCATTGGTCTCTTGACTAGCCTGTAGATTTTCACAGAGGTTTTGGTATTCCTCAGTAGGCTCGGAACATAGGATAACAATATAGATATTCACAGCGGTGCCATTACAGATTGATATATCTTATACAGATGTGACTCAGGACTGCAGTGCGATTACTCTCAGATTAGGTGGTGCTCAAAGATTGCCGCTGGTGTGCTTTTAGAGTTCTGTGGATTTGCCTATTCATTCAAATACACTTCAGTGGGATTAGCACTCAAGTTAGAAATCTAGGGATATTCCATGGAAGTGCCATTGCACACATACTTACATGGTGGTGGGTTACCCTATGCAAATGTGCTGTGGCAAATATGGTTTATATGTTTTCCATGGATATGCCTCAAGATCGCGGTAGGAGCACACGCGGGGAATTTCTCTGGTAGGGGGAACAGGGAGGGCAGTGGAAATTCACCGAGGTGCTACAAGGTGCGAAACATGACAATTATGGAAGGCTTGACGCTTAAGACTAACACTAGTGATTTTAGCGCACCATCTAATTCCACGGAGGTCACAGTACACCTCCGTATGGTCAGGACACAGGATGAATATGTAGGGATATTTCACATAAGTGCTATTACAGATTACTCACCATCGAGCGCTGTGCGAAGCTGGAAAGTAAATAATATTCGCCACATATGTGCCTCCGTACTGGAGCGGATACTCCTCACGAGGGGTATTTCACACCCGTGTCTATACACTGAGGTGTCTATACGCTGGGGTTGCCACTCCATATGACTGTCATCAGTATATTATTGTCATGGTATTGTTATTACTAGCATGTCATGTTAATGTTACGATTGAAATATGAATAGCTAATACACTGTCATTGAGCATTCCTAAAGAGACGGTTCACAGGTGAACCCCATTCTGATTACCGGTAAACCCTATCTTGCTAACCGGTCACCCCTCTTTTGATTAATTGTTCTCTGGAACCTAGGCCGATATCAACTGACGGCTGAGTTGTTTATCATCTAACAGCTTGTGAGATCTGGCTGTATCTCCCCAATCTCAACCCTACGGGAACAAAATGCCATCCTTTTAAGATTAACCATTCAGCCTTGTTCAGCTCAAAGACGAGTCTGTTCCTTTAGTTCACAACATCCGATCTGACGTCCGAAGTTATTGTATTGTACTCTGAGAAGGTGACTCTGGAAAAGAATGTTGAAAAAATATTTTTGTGATGCTGCGGAGGTACAGGAGGAGTAGCCGTCATTGAGAGAAAGTAAGGGCCCGAGGTTGATCAAGCAGGAGAAGACGAAGGGGAAGGCATTGAGGGCGGGAGTTAAGGATAAGGACTGATGTTGCAGAGCCGGGGCTGAAAGATTTGACCAAGAAGTGAACTTGCGAAGAGGATTGGCAATGCGGAAGCCTAGTTTGTAACGGCACAGATTGCGGCGGCGGCCAAGTTGAGTGGCTGACAAATTTAATGGAGGTGATTAATGCCAAGATTGAGGAACTAGAGTCAGAAGTGAGTTCGCAAGACGTAACGCGAAAGCGATTTGCGGGGAAGCTTGAATGATTTGGCTGATGGGTCGCTTTACCTGGAGGAACTCTGAGAAGGAATTTGTTAATTTTCAATCAAATTCTCGCAGTGTACGCACAAAGAGGAAAAGCCAGAATGAGCTGCGCAGGGTGCATATTGTTTACGCCTCTCCCGTAGATCGTTCTCTGTTACTCACTATGCTTGTCGTATCTCAGCGCGACGATATGATCACAAGTTTTCAACTCAAAAGGTAGACAAGCTCAATTGATGGTAATATTGCCGTTACTGGACCGAAGGAAAAGTCGATGCTTAATTTGAATAAGTATGTGAATATCCTCCCTGTTGACGGATCCTCAGCAGGGATAATTCATACTTGTTCAGTTTGGGATTCATCGCTTTCTTAACCATATCAAGCACATCGCCGACGCGGTCCCAGCTGCACCTATTAAGGCCGTCGCTACTGGTACTGTACTTCCCCTGCCCGATTTCCCTTATCTTCACCGTCTGCAAAGCCCTCCCCTCTACTGCCAGGTCACCTTGAGCGTTGTCTTTGTCTCCTGCTACGCAACAGGGACAGGATCGGGGAGAAGAGGGAGGGGGTGAACCAGGAGTGGCGGCGACGCGGCGGCCAAGGAAGCCCGAAAAAATTCATTTTCTGTCTCTTCGGCTCTGAGGGTCTCCTCCGGCTCCGAATAAAGCCAACACTGCATTGAATGGGGGAAAGGCTGAGGCCGCTTGACGAGTAGTACTGTGAGTGAGTGCTTTGGTTATCTGACCACACCATACTGAATTCAGATTCGATGTTTTGTGCAAAAGCTGACCCGAGAAAGGAAGGAGAATCAGAATCAGTCACCGTAAACATTGGGCGCAAATTGGGCGTCTCCGTTCTTGATGCACGGCTGATTATATTTTGTGCGGTCGCGAAATGCCTCGTTGTATCGCATTTTGGACTCACTCATATCGGCATGGATCTGGAACTTCGAGTTCAAATTGTTATATATCACAGTCCCTAGAACCCAAACTGACGTTGATCATGATGAAAGCTCCTGTTGATTTGAAGAAACCAACTTTGGTGGACAACGGGAACGAGCTAAATTAGGAACTACTAAAATTATCATACCCTAAATTTGCAGCGTAAACCCTCTGAAACCGATACATCGGCTGCGTTGAACAAAACAAGAAAGTCTTGGTTTTTGAGCTATCCGTGGCCGTCATTGTCGTAGATGAATTATACAAACCGTTGACGATTTGAAAGGGACTTGGAATTGGAAAGGACTCGTCTGGACTTTGAAAAATTGCAGCCTGGAACATTCCGGAATTTGCCGAGATCATGGGTGGAGCGGGTTGTGGTTGTCGCGGGCTCGGAATAGGCACATGTAAACAGACACAGCAACGGCTTTGAGCGACTACAACGTTTTTCTCCTAACCATCATCATCCAACCCCTTCTAATATCTTCTCCTTCTTCCTTCCTCATCGACCCGCTCAATTCCATTCTTTACTTCAAGGCTCCTCGTATAATTTCTTCAGTTTAGGACCCAGGGACTCTATTTTTCTTCATAGATTATGCTTTTAACAACAACACCTTTGGTCGCCGCCGCTTGGTTGGCAAGCTCGATGGTACAGCCAGCTCAAGCTGTCACCGCTGGCTCTATAGTAAACGCAGGAAATACTACTGTTAGCGCAATGATGGTCAGCCCCACTCGTCCCTTGAATTTAAATGACGATAATTAACCGAAATTATGTCTTCACAGATGTTTGTTGGAAACTCGCAAAAGGTTTATATCCTAGATAAAGCAGAGGGAAACGCCGCTCAGATTAATGGTCATCCTGCTTGGGGCGCTGTTTGGTGATTGCCCATTGATTCGAGACAAAAGCAGAAAAGTCTGATGCTTTTTTCTACTAGGGACTTTAACTCTCATACCTCCTTCGCAATGGACGTTAAGACCAACGTTTTCTGTGCTTCCGGAATGCATCTCCCCAACGGATCCTACGCAACGTTTGGTGGTAACGGCGCCGTTACCGTCGGGGGTAACATTGGATCCGTCACAACGGACGGCGGAAGTGCAGCTTCGTTCGATGCCACCTACCAGGACTACGACGGTCGCAAGTCTATCCGTATTTTAAACCCCTGTACCGACGACGATGATTTTACTTCCGAAAATTGTCAGTGGTTCGATAACCCTGATGTTCTGTCTATGCAGAAGGAGCGGTGGTACTCGGCTGCCGAACCCCTAGGCGATGGCACCATCGTCCTCATTGGAGGTTTCGTGAATGGAGGCTACATCAACAGAAACTACCCAAATACCGATCCGACGTATGAAGGTGGTGCTGCGGAGCCCACGTACGAGTTTTACCCCGCTAATGGGCGTACGGCGGAGATCATGCAGTTTATGGTCAAGACTTCGGGTCTTAATTCGTATGCCCACACCTACCTCATGCCTTCTGGCAAGATGCTCGTCCAGGCTAACTACTCAACCAGTAAGTCCTCATTCTCTATCTGGTGCTTTACCAACTAAAACTTTGCTTAGTGCTCTGGGATCCGTCTACCAACACTGAAACCGATCTCCCTGACATGCCCGGCCAAGTCGTTCGTGTATACCCTGCTTCCGGTGCCGTCGCCATGCTCCCCTTGACCCCGGCCAACAACTACACTCCTACGGTTATCTTCTGCGGTGGTACGAACATGACCGATGATCAGTGGGGCAACTACTCTTGGCCTGTCATTGACACTTTCTACTACCCTGCCTCCGCCGACTGCCAGCGTCTGACTCCTGAACCTCTCGACGGCTCTACGCCCGCGTACGAGCAAGATGATGACATGCTCGAATCTCGTACTATGGGTCAGTTCATCATCTTGCCCAACGGCAAACTCCTCGTTGTAAACGGAGGCGAGAACGGTACCGCAGGATACTCGGAAAACACAGACACGACCACCCAGTACAGCCAGATGCCCTATGGAATGTCGTTGGCCGCCGCACCTGTCGGGAAGCCTGCCCTTTACGATCCTAATGCCCCCAAAGGAAGCCGGTGGTCCAATGACGGGTTTTCTACATCGAATATCCCTCGATTATACCACTCCTCTGCTATCCTGTTACCCGATGCCTCAGTTCTCATTGCTGGCTCAAACCCAAACGTAGACGTTAACCTTACGACTGTCTTCCCTACCACGTACGAAGCTGAAATCTTCTACCCTCCTTACTTTTCTGCGAGCACTCGTCCCGTCCCCTCAGGTATTCCGAATAAACTCACCTATGGAGGCTCGTACTTCGACATCACTCTTCCATCGTCTTCTTACTCCGGTAATGCGAACGATGCTGCGGACAACACGACCGTGGTCGTTATTCGACCTGGCTGGACGACACACGGGATGAACATGGGCCAGCGTTACCTCCAGCTCAACACTAGCTACACCGTTAACGACAATGGCACGATCGCCATTCACACTTCCCAGATGCCTCCCAACCCCAACATTTTCCAACCCGGACCGGCGATGGTATTTGTCGTCGTAAATGGCATCCCCTCCAATGGAACCTTCGTTATCGTCGGCAGCGGAAACGTCGAAACTCAATCCACCTCAGCAGCAGCTACTCTCCCCACCAACCAACGTGCATCAACCGACACCTCCGGCACCGGTTCAGGTTCATCCAGCAGCAGCAGTGACAATGGCGCAAGCTCATCGCATACGGGAGCGATTGTTGGAGGAGTCGTCGGTGGATTGGTGGCTCTCGGAATACTCGGTGCGCTCATTGGCATTTGTCTCTCTCGACGTCGGCGCGCTGCGAATCGTGCTCCCAACGCCACTGCTGCCTACGCGATGGGCGATCGCAAAAACCCCATATCTGCACCGAGTCCTTATTCGGCAGGGGCGGTGGGAGCCGGATTCGGAGCTGCTGCTGGCGGCGGAGTCGGTTCGAAAGAGCTGCCTGCTGACCCGTATTATCGCCAGGACTATAATGCGAGTTCGGACTGGAACACGAGTAACGTTGCGCTGACGGCTGCGCCCCCGATGTCGCCGTACCACGATGTGCCGAGGAGAGAGAATGGGATGAGCTTTGATGTTGATCCGTATTCGGCTGATTCACAAATGAGGACTGGGACTCCTGATGGTGGGCGGAGGTATAGATGATGGATCTGTGGATAGTGTTCATTCATTCATTCATTCATCCACTCATTCTTGCATCTACGGACTCCGATTCTTTACATTTTTTTTGTTTATCTGACTAGTTTTCCGTCTTCTGGCATATAATATCATTTCATTTTCATTTTCTTTATCAATTTTTTTTCATTGTTTACGAATCGACTCGTTTTGTTACGTTTCTCTTCTCCGTTTTTTACCCTTCTACTTTGCACTTCTCATTCATGTGTGTGTGTGTGGAACGGTCCCATCAAGCTCTCCCCATCCTTCCTTCCTTTTTCCTATCCGTTGGACGGACGGACTGTTGATTGTCAATGTCAGTGTCGGACACTTTTGTCGTTGTTTCTTCGTTACTCGTATGTAGCCTACCCCGAACTCTAAAAATTCTGCTTGCCAATTCCGAGTTTTGAAAACGCGTGTCAACGCGCCGTTCACGGGCAGTCACCCAATCAGCCGATATATTTCGCATCTCCATGTCTGCGTCAGAACTGGAGAAGTCTCTGCTGAAGGTGGTGCGGAAATTGGCGGCAGTTCAGATTCAGGATGCAACAGTGAGAGCTCGAAAGGGACCAAAGAAGATCATGCCCGGAATGTTGACCGCCACTGTGTCTCACGCAAAGATCCGACGGACATCTGAGAATTAGAAAAGTTCGAGGGAGGTTTGCACTATTGGAGAGACAGTTCTCGAGGTATGTATGGGTTTTTTTTCTTTCGTTGTGTAGAGCTAACAATGAGTATCTCTCGTAGATCTTCTGTCATCTCGATCCAAGCGACCTTCTTCGCCTCGCTACGACATCTCCAGACCAAAGAAGTATCTCAATGAGCAATTTAAAGGGGTTTTGAATGTAACATCATTCGAGATCCACCATCTACCCAGTGTTCTACCTTTATTGCGCCTCAAAATTCGATCTCCTGGTAAACACAGTGATAAGCAAATGCCGAAATAGAATAATTATGCTCTTCATCTCTTGCTGGTATAAAGGCTTATAAATCTCACCTATGGCCTGCTCAAATCACGGATTCTCCGCTGAAAGCTTGTTCTCCGGACCGCAATATTGCTAGGGTAAAAGACTCGAACTGCGCACATCTTGCGAAATGAACTGTTGACGATACTTTATGCGGTGGCCCCGTCTAGCAAGTAGTCGTACCGATTTCATGAAAGTACCTCCCTCTCCTTGCTCAATTGGCATGCGTACCCTATGAACCATACGCGCAATATCAGCTTCCTGAACGAGTCAATATTGATATCCTGGTTGCTGATTCCTGAAAAGCCCAAAATGCTCCTTTTCCAAAACCAGATCTCGTGCTTCATCAGCATTTGCGAAAACGGTATGATTAGTTTTTGTTCAAAATGGACAACTCGTGAGATTGATACTGATGAGAAAGAGGGTCCGAAAGCGCTGCCGGGACGTTATTACTTTGATCCGAGGCGCTAGATACAACTTAGAGTATAACTAAGGCAAAATAGATAAGTCCATGAATATTTGAAGTCAACCGGTTGAAGCGGCATAATAAATACAACCATGGTTATCCATGCAATCTACAAACACATCTAGATATCCCAGGTGCACATTTTGCAGATGGACATAGCATAGCAAGCCCTGCATTCTACCTCTTCAGGGCTCGCTTGACCTACTGCCTCCGCGACCTTAATATCTAGGCAGCAGTGCAATTTTGCAGCACTCGAATATCGCTCAGCTGTCAATCTAGGGCTTGATCCTCCTGTCCCTGCCGCACTTCTACCATCTAACGCCGTCTACGAAACTGTTGGCAAAATTTCAATCACCTGCTGTATGATCGCACGCGGTCCAAGTCCGATTACAGTCTCTGGGGTGTTCATTACAGCATGAACTTGAGCATTTTGGATAGCGTTGAGTGAGCTTACCCCGCGACCATCCCAGATGCAGCGAATGTCGCTGCCAGGGATGATTTGGGCTAGGCGACCAGTTTCAAGACTCCGGATTTCGATAAAACGGGAGTCGAAACGGAGAATGGACTGGGCATGGACAGCGATTCGTTCGGCATCGCCTTCCCATTCAATAATTCTTACCGCTCGACTTGGGTTTCCGTGTTGGTCAACGTACACGCCGAATTCTGCAGTTCGGAAGGAGTCAGTAGATTTGAAGAGGTAAGGAGCTTTTACATACCATTATAGCATAACTAGAACTCATCCTCCGCTGACTTAAACGTTCCAATTGGTCTACAGGCCTCGCACCGTTTCGCAAGGTATTCAAATTGAGGATCATCCCGCTGCGGAATTGTCACACTTTTGAAGCTAAACAAAAAAAAAATTAAAGAGCGAAGGCCGATGAAGGAAACAGATACAAACTCGTTCAAATCCATGATCTCAAAACCCTTTGAACACAAAATCGCAATCGTTACTTTCAGGAAGATCAAGTCATACGATTCAGAGGGTAAGAAGAAATCCTGGCATGGGGGAAGAGGGTTGAGCGACTGAAGTTGTAAAGTTAAGAGAATCATGCCCACTCCATAGATTCTGAACTACTCAGACTTGGGAGAACGCGGGAAGGATATTGACCCAAATCTGGACGGGGCATTGACCTGCTCGTGGATCTTTTCGCTGACCGGTTCGAGTACACGGAAGATGCTGTCAAGCTAGAGGCGTTATAAAATATAAGCTAAAGAAAAAAAAGAGCTGGATGACCGTTCACTCACCCCCCTCTTCCTCATATATATGACGAGTGTTCGCCCGAGTAGAATCCCAACTGTGAAAAAATGCACGTCGTCGCTGCCACTGAGCTTTTGAACGACTTGCGAGACATTGGCTGTAAGGGGTGATGAAGGTACGAGCGCGTCGATAAGGTACGCAAATAATTGCTGTCAGGTGTTTAGAATTGTCCCTTCGAGCATATAAAAACCATACCTTATCAGCCAGCACCAAGAAAAGACCATAATCTCCCAACACCGCACATTGTGAGACCAGCTAGAGATGTAGAACGTGCCACATAGCTATCAAGATTTGACTGTCAGTCAGGATCCCGTCCTTCCTCAGCAGAGCAACGCACAGTTAGGGACATGCCTGAACCCAATCCAGACACCTTCCGCACACTCAACAGCGACCAATTCTCTTCTATCTGCGGTATCTGTGAGACACATTCAGTCTACTGGATTGCAGAAGAAGACAAATACTCCCTAAAGGTAGCGGAGCATGTGACTTTTCCAGTAAATGACCGGCAGTAGGTCGAGTCCAGCACATCCCCATAAGATCCGTTGCTAGACCCATCCTCTCCATCACGAGTTAAAAATGTATCTCCGCCTAGAAGCTTGACTTCAAACACCTTGTTATTTCCTTGAGTTGCTCTATGGGTTGATGCTTCTTGGAGCTTCGCGCGCCACTCTGTGCGCACTCTTTCAGATTCAGCGTATAGATTTGGAGATAGACTGAAGGCCGAAGGTGAAAGAGCCGGGAGGAGACCTGTTGATGAGGTTTTGGAGAGGATACTCTTTGATTGAGCAGCTATGCCGCCAAGAGGGTGTAAATTGATTGGAAAAAGAAACCAAATAACTCAGGAGGAGTATTGGCCCGACCCAATCCGTCCTTCAAACGGAAACTGGAAAATGCTGCGGTCGGTGTTTCGTTGAACAGGAACATCTGTGAGGCTGTCGATAGTCAAACGACTGGGGTAAGGGCTTCGTTGAACAGGAGCATCTGTGAGACTGTCGATAGTCAAAAGGTCGAGAGGAATTGGCTGCAGATAAACAGATTAGAGCTATCCAATGAGATAAAAAGACAATACGGACTCTACGATCGACACGGTACTTCCTCCCTTCGTCGTGCTCCTTGACCTTTATCATAACCACTGCAGAAAATAACATCCATTCCCCCGTCCGATCGCAACGCCGATACTCATGATAATTACCAAACGATAGCACATACAACTCGGTCCATCTATCCCGCTCCAATCCATCCGTCTGTCTTAGCAGCTTACCCGAATAAATCAAACTCCTATGCTCATCCAGCCAGTCCATATCAATCCATTCTCCCTGCTGAACGCCAACCCTTCAATATACCTCCACAACTCAACCTTACTCTTCGCACTAACCACACCCGGCTCAGTATCTTTACCCAATCGACGAATAACGTCGAGGACCTGTGGTATCGCCGTATGATCCTCATGCTCCCCATTCAAGCCACGGGAAGACGAGGCGCCCTGCCGACTTGAGCCGGGAACACCCAGTGGCCCAGACGGGGTCTCCTCGAGGATACCCTTCAACAACAACTCGTGTCGCAGTAATCTCGGAATAGGTCGATTAATGAAATTCTTCATATCGAGCCTATGTGCATCCGGATGCCGCGTACACCGCTGGACAAACTCTCTGAACGCCTGATTGATTCGCATCTCAGAGTCGATGGTGTACGTCGCAATGGGGTAGTTGGGGATGTATTCCGTGTAAGCTTCGCGCCAGTTGAGAGCGGCATCGAGAATCGGTGCAGAGATTGAGCGAATGGTTGGTTTCTCATCGTATTGAATTCGGAAGAGAGATTGCAGTAGGCGGAGGTGATGTGAGTGTAGGGCATTAATGTTACTGAAAACGGACTGAATGAATTGAGGTAATCGCTCGGCAGGTGTAATGGGGTTTACAGAGGTAGACGCGTTTTGTAGAGGGGCAATGTATATCTGCGAAGAAGCTCAGCTCAAGTAGATAAAAAAAAGATGAAGCACACATACATGTTCGACATTCTCCAAATCCCTCACATACCTCATCTCGCCCTTTATAAGTTCGAAGATGATCCTATCCAACCACAAAGTCAATTTCGAACTTCACACTGCAAAATTAACAAAAGACCCACGCCTGCCTCTTCATCTCGGCCTTCCCAATCTCCTTCCTCTCCTCCTCCGACGTCAAATCAAACCACTCCCATTTGACTGCCGCATCCCCCATAGATCCTTTTCCACCGTTATTCTCACTCGCCTCAATGTTCATGCTCATCTGGAACGTCTTCACCTTTGCATACCCCCACAATGCCCTCATCGCCCGAATAGCTTCTCGGAGATATGACTCATCGGGATTTTCTTCCCTTCCCTTTTCCTTCCCTCCCTGATGCTTGCTATCCTTGCGCGCTGCAGGATCGGTCGAGCTGCCGCTGGGTGAAGAAGCAGCAGCCGGTGCAGATGTCACGTCGTAATAAGATGAGAGGATGGTGGAGAAGAAGGAAGGGTACAATTGAAAATGCGTAACGGGAAGCACGAGAAGTTCCGAGAACCTCTTCAAATCGATATCGGGGACCGAATCCGTTGTCAAAAACGTCGTATATCTAGTTCTCCCCCTTTCGTCCACGATAGCACCCGTCATTTGATGCACCCTCATTTGCTCCGCCACGACCGCTTTCCACTCTTCGCTTCCCCACATCCCACTTTTATTATTATCACTGAAAATATTCAGTCCCCCCAGCCCAGATGTGGTCCACACCGCGACCCACTCATCGTACCCACTGTCGCCCGTCCATTCTCCTCCACCACTAACAAATCCTTTCCCCTCAACCCATCCATTCCCCCACCCAGCTTTCCATTCTCCGGCCGCCCTCTCGAGATAGAGATCCCCGATTTGTTCGATAATCCCGTGCTGCGACTCACGCGCGTGCAGATCCTCGAGAAGACGCGTATGAGAAGCAATGAGGAAGTTTAAAATCCTGAGAAGGAAATGCAACGCAGGGGAAAATCGCAAAAGCGGCAAGTAATTCGATGCCGAAGTAATACGTCCGACATCTGCTTGTTCTCTTTCCCGCTCATCTTCCTTCTTCTTCACCCACTCCGTCAACGGCCTCAAGAAATCCGTCTCGAGAATAATCAGCTGCTCGAGATATTCTGTCTCTTTCGCTACCAAGTCATGTATTTCCACCTGCCTATTCACTTCCTCTTCACCTATCCGACTTAGCACACCCTCCGGTACAGTGTCCTTCCACGGTTTCTTCGCTGCAGCGGTCGATACAGGAGATTCCGGAGAGATGAGAAAATCATCGTAGGAGAAATCACTGTTCCGATGACGGTGCTGATAACTAGAGGTAGACTCTCGAAATGGATGGGCAGCGTACGTACTATGGATCGTCGCGTCGCCCTCCTTATCCTTGTCCGCTGGAGCTTCCGATAATTTTTCGTAATTATTACCGGTTCTTGGCTGTGACTCCGCGGTAAAAAAGGAGAAATCGGCCGAGAAAGTAGAGTTACGGGAAGTAATTGAGCTACTTTCGATATTCGTTGTTAAAGTATCATCTTCCTCTGAATCGAATCCAGCAGAAACCTGTTCGTAGATCTGTTGCAAATCCTGGTCGCCGAGGACGGGCGAAGAAGGTTGGTTATGAGGCATTATTGCAACTTAAGAGCTAAGAACCCTGGTGATGGCTTAGTAAAGGTAGATTAGTGGGTTCGGAAATATGATGCTCAGCGTCGAGCAGTGAAAAGTGTTGCGTAGTCCAAGGCCAGTGCAAGCTGATCAGGATCATGATGAAACGGGTGCAATGTAATTTCCAAGTCACGTGCCAGCGCGTCTAATGAGTCAGCATCGCCTTGCGAGTAATCACTGTTCCTTGCCTTCATTCATTCGCGACCACTAAATCAAAACCAATATATCTCGAATCTCAATGCCGCGACGGTCCCAAAGGATCTCTCAGCGGCTTGTGCCAGACAGCATTCCTATCTCGGCGGTAGATGCCCCTGTCGACGTCGATGCTGCAATCGACAGCAGTTCAGACTGCGACATGGACCCAGAAGCTTTGAGACCACGGAAAAGGTCGAGAAAAATCTCATCCACGTCGACTACGACAGCGTCTCGCAACAAGAGGCTACGGATGCCTGAGCATTTTAGAAAAGTCCGGGGTAAGTTCGCACTGTTGGAGAGATTGACTTGGGACATCCCTTTGGATGTGGTTTTCGAGGTATGTGCAGGTCTTTTGTTTTTCGTCGTGTGGCGCTAACACGAGGTTCTTATACATTTGTCTCAAAGATTTTCTGCTACCTCGATCCAAGCGATCTTCTTCGTCTCGCTAGAACATCTAAAAACCTTCGAAATATCTTGATGAGCAAGACTTCCATCACGGTATGGCGCAGTTCCCGCGAAAATCTTCCAGGACTCCCTCCGCCTCCAAAGGACAAGAATGAACCCCAATACGCTCAACTCCTTTTCGAAAACTATTGTCATGTAGGCACTTCATTCCGAGATCAGGATTACAAAACTCTCAATTTGTGTAATGATAATTTAGGTCTGCGAAGACACGAAAGATGACTGCGAAACTATTTTTTGGTCTTTGCGTATGCGAGTTTGTGATGCTTGTGTGGCTACTGCACGCGAGGCGTATGTCGTCCCTCTCCGCGTAAATCTATTAATCTCAATAGTCCGTTTACAGTCTGCCTCTCTGGAGCAGTGAATTCAAGTTTCAACAACCGCGCCGATATCGTCACCGCGAAGACATCTTGCCGACAGAGCTTATTTCACTTCCGGGCCACCGCATAGGTTATATCTCTAGCAGCCGATTAGCCTCACAACTCAAAAAGGAATATGAATCTCTGGAAACTAAAAAGGAGCGAAAGGAGTGGATCTTGCGAAAAGAGACCGAACATCAAGATCTAAGAAGGGTAAGCTGAGAATCGTATCTGATTCTTTCGCGGTTGACTTTTCCCGTTAGCATTCGAATCTCTGCAAGGCATGGATCAAAAACATGGAAAGGGCGCGCCTTGATGAGTGCGTGTTACATATTAGCCGTGTTGAAAACTTGGCTTCAGTTGTTTTACTAGCATCCTCTCTCAACTTGAAAAAATCGGATGGCGGGATGAGGCGCAAAAGATAGTGGATGGTCATCACCCTGAAAGATCACCCTTTCTTCATCATCAGCTGGTAAAACGGCCGGAAAGGCTAACGGACTATGGTATGTCTACTCGTCAAACCCAGATTTTTGAGCAACTGATATTATTGGATTCAGCATGGAATACGATGAAGCCCCAGTTAGTGAACCTGTTATCCCAGCACAAGAAGAGCCGATTAGCCATAGAAAAGGAAGAGATCGTTACTTCCCGGTATAGGAGTTTCGAGCGGCAATATGTTCGAACTCTGGGAGGAATGGATCACCGAAATCCGATCCCTTCCATAGGTGACATTCTTACCAGTCCGCCCGTGGAAGATACGATTTGGGAAACTCCCATCGAGGATTCTATAACTGATGAAGCTATTCAAAAGCATATTACAGAAAATCTCCAAGATTTTATTGACACTTGGCGATTTGAGAAAATTCAGGAGCTCATAGAAATTTTGCGAGCTTCCGGGTTCGCCTCCCCCCCCGAGTCTGACTTGCACCTAGCTGCAACGGTTTTTGAATGTACCGAATGTCATCGGGGGATGCACTATCCCCGAATGTTCTACCATAATTGCTGCCTCCAGATTCAATCCTCCAACAAACTCCTCGATAAACGGATGCAGACATTCAAGAATTATGCTCATCCTCGCATCCGGGGTCGGTGGACGCCTACAAAACTCATCTATAGCCAGGCCAAATCCCAAACGTTCCGAACCGTTCTGGAAAGTTGTTCCCTGGATCCTAGTACTGCAACCGTACAAGACCTGTTCTCGGCACATCCTCTTATCGAATGTACCACTTGTGAGATGAATCACGGACGGTACTTTATGCGGTGGCCTCGTCTGGTACGTAGCATGCTTTTTCTGTCGAGGTATCTCCTTGTTCAATTGACATATACTTTTCTCTTGGATAGCTATCTCACCGTACGAATCATACTTTCAGTATCAACTCGTTCGGCGCAAAAACTGCCACCATTTTGGCTGACGAAAAGGAACAAAATGAACAACACATCCTTGCTGAAAAGGTCTCGTGTGCTCATTGTAATGTACGTCTCGTGCTTAGCAAGTTGGACCACCATCTAAAGAGAGTGTGAGTGGTTTTCGTTCTTCCCTCTTTTGACAACATATATATGTAATTTTGAATTTTACCTAGTCATACGATTGATACCGACAAGGAGGGTTTGAAGGCTCTGCTAGGACATTGTTATTTTGATCCCCGCTGCTCGATTCAGTCGATGAAGAGGAAATTTATTTTCAGAGTACGACCTAGACGCAGCGGATGAGCGGGAAGTTGCGATAGCCGTCACGGACGAAGCGCTAATTTGGATGCTCGAAGTACATCATCAGAGGTACACCAATAGTATCATTGTATCGATACATACTCAGTACAAGCACGACTGTTTACGCAATTCAAAAGCGAAGTCTGGATAACATGAGTAATTGCAAAGTTTAAAATCAGATAAAGATAGTATAGCAAACCTCCGCCTCTCCGGGTCCGGCTTGATCCACAACCTTTACAACGTCAATACCAAAGCTACGATAGATGCAATTTGTACCTGAGCATTCAAATACCGCTCAGCTGTCAGTTGAGGGCCCGACGCTCCTGTTCCTGCCTCGTCTCTACCATCCAACGCGTCTATGGAACAGTCGGCAGGAATTCAATGACTTGCTGTACAATCGCACGGGGTTCAGGTCCGCCTACAATCTCTTGAACGTTCATGACAGCATGAACCTGAGCAGCTTGGAGAGCGCTGAGTGAGCTTACCCTGCGCCCATCCGAGATGCAGCGAATATCGCTGCCGGGGATGATTTGCGCTAGGCGACCAGTTTCAAGACTTCGGATTTCGATAAAACGGGAGTCGAAAAGGAGAATATACCGGGAATGGATAGCGAATCGTTCGGCATTGCCTTCCCATTCAATGATTCCTTCAGCCCGAATTGGGTCTCCGTGTTTGTCAACGTACACGCCAAATTCTGCGAAACGGAAAGGGGGTCAGTAGATTCGAAGAGGTAAACAGTTTTTGCGTACCATTATAGCACAACAAGAACTCATCCTCCGCCGACTCGAATATCCCAATGGGTCGACATTCCTCGCAGCGTTTGGCAAGGTATCCTAACTGAGATTCGTCCCGCTGTGGAATTGTCACAGTTTCGAAACTAAGCAAGAAAAAAATTGCAGAGCAAATAGCTATTGACGAAAAAGATACGAACTCATTCAAATCCATGATCTCAAAACCCTTTGAGCCCAGAATCGCAATCTTTGCCGTCAAGAATGTCAAGTCATACGATTCATAGGGTACGAAAAAATCCTTATAAAAAAGAAGAGTCAGTAATGGAATATCCAGTTGAATGCGCAGTATCCACCTTATAGATTTTGAACCACGCATACTTGGGAGAAAGCTCGCTGATCTTTTGGCTAGCCGGTTCGAGTGCATAGAAGATGCTGTCCAGCTGGAGGAGTTATGAAATATGAGTCAATGGGAATACAAGCGGGATGACATTCTACTCACCCCTCTCTTACACTTATATATGACGAGCGTTCGCCCGAGTAGAGTCCCAACTGTGAAGAATTGTACGTCCTGGGTGCCATTGAGCTTTTTTACCGGTTGCGAGATGTTTGCGGGGGGGTACGATGAAGGTACTAACGCTTCGATCTGGTATGCGAATAGTTGCTGCAAGGCACTTAGAATCGCTCAATCGACTGTAAAAGATACAGGAACTATACCTTATTAGCCAGCACCAAGAAAATACCATAATCTTCTAACATCGCACATCGTGAGACCATCTTCAGAAGTAGTACGCGCCGCATAGCTATCAACAATTAGCCGTTCGTCAGAGTATCGTCCTCAACGGAGAGCGGCGCACACTTGGGGTCATGCCTGAACCCAATCCAGACACCTTTCGCGCACCCAACAGCAACCAATTCCTTTCCTGCTACATCTGCCAAGCACGTTCAGTTCACTAAAAGGCGGCATAGGTCGAATACTCACTGACTGGAACCGAACATGTAACCTTCCCGGTAAATGGCCCATCGTGGCTCGACTCTAGCACATCCCCGTTAGCTGCGCTGCTAGACCCATTTACTCCAGTGGGAGTTAAAAACGTATCTCCGCTCAGAACTTTGACTTCAAACACCTTGTTATCCAATGCTTCTTGGGGCTCCATACCCTACTCCGCGCTCGCTACTGCAAGATTTAACTCTGTGAATTTCCGAACTATTGTGAAGACGGTGACGATGGCTGAACGTAGTCGAGCCACCTTTCATAATCGTTGTGGGGGTTTATTAAGAGAGGGCGTGTTCGAAAAAAAGCGCCCGCCGGCGCTTCCGCTAGTAGTGTGCCTGTACGACTGTACAGCTGTTACCTGTAAGGTGTACCAAAAGGTACGTTCTCATTGTTACATGAGCGTGACTATTTACACAATCCAAAAGCGTGTCTGGATAACTTTAGAAACCCAACGTTTAGAAAATTAAGGTAGCAAACCTCTGCCTCTCCAGGCCTTCACGACGTCAATTCCCAAGCTACGGTGGAAACAATTGTGCCGGAGCATTCGAATACCACGCAGCTGTGCCGTCTATGAAACTATCGGTAAGAGTTCAATCACTTGCTGTACAATCGCACGCGGTCCCTGAGGTCCGCCTACAGTCTCCGGTGCGTTCATCACCGCATAAACCTGAGCGTCGTTGACGGCGCTGAGTGAGCTTTCACCACGACCATCCCAGATGCAACGAATCTCACTGCCGGGAATGATTTGGGCAAGGCGGCCGGTTTTAAGATGTCGGACTTCGATGAAACGGGAGTTGAAGAGGAGGACGTATTGGGCATGAACAGCGGCCCGTTGCGCATCGCTTTCCCATTCGATGATTTCTCGAGCTATATGTCCGTGTTTGTCGATGTATATGCCGAATCCTGCGGAACGAAAGGGTCAGCCAATTCAAAAGGGCAGACGTTTGACTGTACCGTTGTAGCATAACAAGAATTCATCTTGTGCCAACATGAACATACCAACTGGCCGACAGGATTCGGAGCGCTCGGCAAAAGAACTGAATCGGGGATCGTCTCGTCGTGGAACTGTCACGCTTTTGAAACTAATCCAATGAAAGGTCACGTTAGAGAGCGAAGAACGATCGAGGAAATATATAGGAACTTGTTCATATCCATGATCTCAAAGCCTTTCGAACACAAAATCGCAATCTTTTCCTTCAAGAAAATTAGATCGTACGACTCGGAGGCGAGGAAGAAGTCCTTATAGAAAAAGAGACAGTCGGTAATGGTAAATGCGGTCAACAGAACCATGCCTACTCTGTAAACTTTGAGCCACTTAAACTTGGGAGAACGCGAGAGAAACCTTGACGGAGTATTGGCCTGCTCGTGAATCTTTCCACCAGTCGGTTCGAGCACGCGGAAAATGCTGCCAGGCTATTGGCATTATAAGATAAGTTAAAGAGTAAGACTCTGGATAAATGTTTATTCACCCCTTTTTTCATCATAAAGATGATGAGTTTCCGCCGAAATAGAGTCCCAACTCTGAAAAAATGTACCTCGTTGCCACTGAGCTTTGTGGGCAATTTTGAGATGTTGGCGTTGAGTGGTGAAGAGGGTACTAGCGCCTCAATCTGGTATGCAAATAGTTGCTGTTTGAGGCGCTCAGAATCATTCCTTCTTCGAGCTTGCTAAAGAGAAACTGACCTTATCGGCCAGCACCAAGAAGATGCCATAGTCATCCAACACGGCGCATTGTGAGACCATCTTCAGGTGTAGAATGCGTCGCATAGCTATTAAATTTTGACTTTCAGTCAGGATATCATCTTTTCTCAACACCCAAAGAAAACTCACACGTGGGATCATGCCTAAATCCAATCCAGACACCGTCCGCACACCCAACAGCAACTAATACCCTTCCGTCTGTAGTATTTAGGTTAGAAAATCTGTTTAATCAACAAGGTGTTCGAGGTTAATACTCACTAAATGGAACTGAACATGTAACTTTTCCGGTAAAGGTCCCGTCGTGACTCCAGCCTGAATCTAACACACCTCCATTAGTTCCGCTAGAGCCTTCCACTCCAGCGGAAGTTAAAAATGTTTGATTGTTCAGAACCTTGACTTTAAAAACCCGATTTTTTTTTCGATGAGCTGCCAATGCCTTTTGGAGCTTTGCACCCCACTCTGCGTGCGCAGCTACGGATTCAGCATATAGGATAAGATTTGGAGGCAGTTCAGAGCCAGAAGTTGAAGGGGAAGCTTTTAATGTAGATGCAAGGAAGGTACTCATTGGTCGTGAAGCTAGGCGGCCAAGGTGGTGTAGAGTAATTGGATAGACAAGGGGCTGAGACAAAGATGTAAATGTTTGGGATGAGGAGGTACTGTTGGATACTTTGTGTCCCGGCCCTATCCCGCTTTGCGAGCGAAGATCGCGTAAAGGACCACTTCGTTGCAAAGGGGGATTTGTGATCCTATCGATGGTCAAAAGTTCAAGGGGAATTGGCTACAGACAAAGCAGATTAGATCAATTCAACAGAATGAACATGCAAAACAAACTCTGTTGACATAAAATTTTGTCACTCCGTACCACTCGTTGATGTCTGTCAACACCACTATCGAAACAAATCTCGGTCCAACAGGTCACAATGCAACCAGCCAAAACAAGACTCACAACAATCATCGAACAGAAGCACATACAACTCTATCCATCTGTCCAATTCATCACTCTGCCTTAGCAGTTTACCAAATTGAATCAAGCTCCTGTGCTCATCCTGCAGATCCAAACTGTTCCATTCTTCTGGCTTGAACACCAATCTGTCTTTATCAATCCCCAATCCATCTTTATAATACTTCCATACCTCAGCCGTACTCTTTGCATTAGCCACTCCCGACTGGAATACTGATCTACCTTTATCCCACCATGGACCCCTCACTCGCAATGTCTTTTCCTTTGTGTTCCTCCACAATACCTCCATTGCCTGAATGGCATCCCGCAAATAAGGATCATCGGGATGCTCCATCCCTCCCCAACCCTTGGCTGCTGCAGGATCAGCACTGTTCGAAGAGGTAGCAGTCAATGAAGATGTTGCTTTGGAATCAGAGGCAAGGATGGCGGAGAGAAGGGAAGGGTACGATTGAAGATGCATAGCAGGAAGGGCGAGAAGTTCTGAGAATCTCTTCAAATCGATATTTGGAAATGAAATCATTGCCAAAAGCGTTGTATACCTAGTCCCACTTTCTTTGTCCCCGATTGCACTCGCTGGCTGGCACACCCTCTCCTGCTCCACCAAGATCTTTTTCCACTCTTCATTTCCCCACATCTGGTCCGTGTTGTTATGATAATTGACATTGAAAATACTCAATCCACCCAGCCCAGATGTAATCCACACCTCAATCCACTCATCATACCCACTGTTGCCTGTCCATCTTCCCCCCACTCCTTTCATCTCCCACCATTCAGCTCTCCATTCCCTGACACCCCTCAATAGATAGAGATCCCCAATTTGTTCAAGAATCCCATCCTGTAACCGCGCGTGTATATGTTTGAGAAGTCGGGTATGAGAAGTAATGAGGGTGTTCAAAATCCAGAGAAGGGAATGCAGCGCTGGAGAGAATTGCACAAGCGGCAAGGGATTTGAAGAGGAAAATGTGGATGGTATTGATGAATTATGAGGATCACAAATCCATGACAAGGATGATGAAGCCAAAAGTCTTGCAAATGCCTGCTCTCTTTCCCATTTGTCCTCCTTCTTCATCATCCACTCTGTCAATGGTGTTAAGAAATCTGTCTTCAGCAGAATCAGCTGCTTGAGATACTCAGTCTCTGTTGCTATCAAGCCACGTATCGCCACCTGCCTATTCACTCCCTCCTCGTTTACTCGACTTAGTATTTTCGGTACAGTATTCGGCCAAGGTTCCACCTCCTCAAATGTGGAATTGGGAGAAGGGTGTTGGATTGTCCCAGTTTTGCCTGTCATTTGATGGTTATGTTTCTCCAACGATCGATATTCTCCAGCAGAAAAATCAGCACCTGGTGGATGCAGTACGGAAGCACTTTGTGCATGAGTCACTACAGCAGTTGATATGGCAGATGTTGGAGAGAGGGTGCCAGGTAAGAGATCATCATAGGAGGAACTAGCACTCTGATGATGGTGATCATAGCTGGAGATAGGCTCCAGAGATGGATCAGCAGTGTAGGCACTGTATAGCTTTGCACTATTGTCCTCATCCTTTCCAGCCATTATGTAAGATAATAATTTGTGACTATCACCAGTCCTTGGCTGTGAGTTTGCAGTGTAAGCAGAGAAAGGAATTGAAAGGGCAGAATCAGAGGAGGAATTACTCTGATGAGGGAGATGATGGCTAGAGGTAGACTCTGCATATGGATTGGCAGCGTATAATGATATTTCGTGACTACCACCAGTCCTTGGCTGTGAGTTTGCGGTATAAGAAGAGAAAGGAATCGAAAGGGCAGAATTAGAGGAGGAATTATTCTGATGAGGGAGATGATGGCTAGAGGTAGACTCTGCATATGGATTGGCAGCGTATGACGATATTTCGTGACTACCACCAGTCCATGGCTGCGAGTTTGCAGTATAAGCAGAGAAGGGAACTGAAAAAGCAGAATTAGAGGAAGAACCATTCTGATGATGAAGATTATAGCTGGAGGTAGACTCTGGATATGGGTTGGCAGTGTAGACACTGTACATTGGTGCAGATCTCTCTCTGTACTGGTCCACTGTGGCATAGTCTGTTAAACTTTCGTCACCAGCACCAGTCCTTGGCTGTGAATTCGCAGTATAAGCAGAGAAAGTAGCCGAATGGACAGAACTATTGGAAGTAGTTAAGTCACTTTCCACAGTCGGAGTTGGAGGTTCATCTTCCTCTGAATCGAATCCTGCCAGAACCTGTTTGTGCAATTCCTGGAAGCTGAAGATGGCCGAAGAAGTTTGGCGATTCGATATTGATTTGTTACTCTTGTGTTTGTGCATTGTGAGAAGAAAAGCTGTACAGCCGTTTGCGAAAAGTTTTGCCCTCGTACTGGTGTTTGTTTGTATTTGATATTTGATCCGATATTTCTATTGCGCCTCACATTGTCTCGTTCGTAGCATCGTAATTCATTCAGTTTTACTTGCCGAACTTGACCCTTGCCAAATTTTGCCGGCTCAATACAAAAAAGCGGCACAAGCTGCAAGCGGCAAGCTATGTCGGTTTTTGCCGCAAGCCAAGCTTTTTTATTAGCGACAGGCAAGTCGGGCAAGTTGGACAAGTGCCGTAAGTTGATGCTTTACGCCTTCGCTTTTCATCTGCTCACCCCACATTCAACTTACAGCACACACTAGAATTGCTGAAGAGGCCATGATGTTTGAAAAGTAAAAGTTTAGCACATTTTGGTCATGTTTTCCAACCAAGTTCCTCGAAAGGGCAGTAAATAAACATATAACTTTCCGAGATATTGGAATAGTAAATCCCTATTTGTTTTTACCTCTATCTAAGCTAAACATGCCTCTATTGCAGTTTACAAAGGTCTAGTGATGACTCTGAGGCTAGAGCATAGTCGTCGATGCTGGGAGGGAGAAACATGGGGGGTAACGTAAACGACTTGTGAGCAAGCCGAAAAGCCGGTCAAGCCGGTCAATTTATTCTCGACATTTTATGATGACTATGCCATGTTTCGTAGCATCCACCTTGAGAAAATGTAAAATTTTGAAAAGGTGCCTGCGCGTACATGAAGTGAGGGCCTTGGGTGTTGCTCTGAGAAGCAACAATATCCTATCGCAATACGGTAAATTCATATGATGCACTGGACGGAATTGATCCGTGGCATCAAAACTGACAGCGTTTCGCACAAAACAGGTTCTGTACTGGGCATTAGGTTGGATGCCCAAAGCGAAGGGATGAGAGACACAAACATCGAAATAAGTTTGAGTAATCAATTGATTACAATTGGGAGCCGGATCAAGTTACAAATACAATAAACAGCTGTTGAAGACTCGAAGGGGCAAAACTTTTTGCAAACGGCTGTATCGCAGTCACGGAACCTCTCTCATCATGGGAAAATGATACTCGCATAATCAAGCGCCCACCGCTTCGTACTTACTCATAATTTACTGCTCCTTGGAAAAATGTTGTCCGCTTTTGTTCTTTTGCTCCGTCATCCTCATCTTAGGCCGTGAAGAGTAGCAGATTTTGAGCGACTGTGTGTCGATCTTGAATCTGACCGATGAAATCAGAGAAGTGAAAGCCGTGCGCCAGTGGACAGCGAGCACTTCTGCCAAATTTTCAATGATTTTGGACAAACGTCAACTCCTGCATCAACGAGACGTGACCAGTGAGTGCTTTCTATCTATATACTTAGTGCTCTCTAGAATTCCGTTCAATGAATAGACTGCATTTGGTCTTATCTGATCATAAAGAGAGCACAAAAACATAGATAGTGTGCATCTTAACTTGGTTATGACTTTCTAACTCATAGTGTTTTTCCTCATTCAGCTATTCTCACTACTCCTATAGCGGTTGAATTTGCCTGCTGAAAGAAGAAGAGCAATTCCCGTAGTCAATAAGGTTTTGTCTGACTGCAGGGTATTTACTATTACGGCTCTCAAGTTACGCAATCTGTCTTGATGGAAGCTGGTGTGGAGAGTAATGAGAATGCAGTCAAATCACTTCACCCCTTGTGAGAGGACTGATTTTCAGGAGTCAGAAGAGTTCACAACAAAGCAAATTTTAAAGGCGAGCTCTGGCGGTGGAAACCCTATGCGTGAATAACTTTACACGGAGGACTCCAAAGCCGATCGCGACAAGAGAGCATGTTTACATAAGCTTGTGAGCTTAACTGCACGTGGGAGCGCGTCGAATGAGTCAAAAAAGTTTGAAACAGGGGCGCCAAACATGTGCTCAGGCAGTCCTCACGAACCACGAACTATCTCGGTCTAACTTCTCGTGAACTGCGAGACCTACCTGCAGGAATAACATCAATCTCAATGTCCCGACGCTCCCTCAGGCTGTCCCAGAGGAAGTCCACGTCTGGCAACATTTCTATCCAGGGGGAAGAAGACGCTGGCTCAAGCCCAACTGACAACGGTAACAGTCAAGGAGATAGGGTGGAATGTAACAAAAGGACAGAGGTTTCAAGGCCTCGAAAAAGAATACGGGCAAGTTCTACGACCGTGTCACGCCGGAAGAGGTCGCGAATGCCTGAGCAGTTTAAGAAAATCCGGGTCCGGTTTGCACTGTTGGAGAGATTGACTCGAGATGTTCCGCTGGATGTCGTCTTCGAGGCACCTATGTTTTGTCCTATTCTCTGCCGCATTGTCCTAACGTGAGTATCTTGTAGATTTTTTGTTACCTCGATCCAGGCGATCTTCTTCGCCTCGCCAGGACTTCCAAAGACCTTCGGGATATTTTGATGAGCAAGACTTCTATAACCATATGGCGTAGCTCTCGTGAAAACCTTCCAGGCCTCCCTCCTCCTCCAAAGGACCTGAATGAACCTCAATATGCTCAACTCCTTTTCGATGATCACTGTGATGTGAGCGCTTCATACTATCGATTGCCAGACGAAACTGATTACATATGTTTTAGGTGTGCAAAAACACAAAAGAGGACTGCGAAACCATTCTTTGGTCATTCCGCATGCGTGTTTGTGATGATTGTGCCGCGACGGACCGCGAAGCGTATGTGTTTTCCTCTGTACTTGTCGGATCAAAAGCTTCAAGTTCATTTTTACAGTCTACCTCTATATACTTCATTTAGGTCTCACCAACCGTCTCAGTATCGTGATCTCCGTGCTATTCTACCAATAGAGTCCGTTAAAGTTGGAACGGGGCGTCTCCCTGCTGGAGTCTGCAGCAGTCGACTGGCATTTCAGATGAAAGAGGAATTTGAATTGCTGAAAACTGAGAAGGAACGTGATGAATGGATCTCGCGGAAAGAGAGTGAATATTGTGACATAATGGAGGTAAGACAAGATTCGTATCTGGAGGACTTTACTAGACTAACCCGCTCAATTCCTTAGCATTCAGATCTTTGCAAGGCATGGCTCAAAGACATGCAAACTGCACGTCTCAATGAGTGAGCCCTACGCGTCCCCAGTGATAGATTACTTGATCTCAATTCTTTCACTAGTATTCTCGCTCGATTGGAGGAGATTGGTTTGCGTCCCGACGCTCAAAAGCTAATAGATGGTTATTGGGTTGAAAAATCAGCCTTCCTTGATCATAAGCTAGTGAGACAGCCAGAGAAACTGACAGATCACGGTATGTCTACCTCTCCAACTCCAATTCTTGCTGTAACTGATTCCCTTGTTTCCAGCGTGGAACGGGATGAAGTCCCAACTAGTGAAGCTGTTATTACCGTATAAGAAGAAAAGATTAGCCCAGCAAAAAGAGAATGTCGTGAGCTCCCGGTATATGGAGTTTGAACGACTATACAAACAAGCCCTAGCAGCGCTGGATCCCCGCGATCCGATCCCTGCCGTAGGTGATATTCTCACTAGTCCGGCTGTCGAAGAAATGATCTGGGAAACCGCCATCGACGAATCTTTGACTGACGACCAGATTGGAAAGTACATTTCGGAACATCTTCAAAGCTTTGTCGACCATTGGCGACTCGAGAAAATACAAGAGCTTGTACAAATTATGCGAGATTCTGGGTCCACCTCCGCGGCCGAGTCTCATTTGCACCTAGCTGCAACGGTTTTTGAATGTACCGAATGTCATCGAGGGATGCACTTTCCACGGATGTTCTACCATGATTGCTGTCTTCGCTATCCGTGCTCCAACAGGCGCAGCAATAAGCGGATGCGGACATGGTATAGGGACTACGCTCATTTCCGCCGCTTGGGCCCCTGGACGCCCAAGAAGCTCGTTTTGACTCAATCTAAATCACAAGTTCTCCGAACCATTCTCGAAGCTTGTGCCCTGGACCCCAGTACTGCGACAGTTCAGGATTTGTACTCGGCACATCCTCTCATTGAATGTATCACTTGTGAGATGAACCGGGGGCGGCACTTTATGCGACGGCCCCTCTTGGTGAGTACACTCCTTTTCGCGAAGTACCTCCTTGTATAACTCACACTTATATTGGTATCTATAGCTATCTCACCCTACAAATCATGCTCTCAGTATTAACTCCTTTGGCGAAGAAACTGCCAGGATCTTCGCCGACGAAAGAGTGGAAAACGAACCGCACATCTTTTCTGAAACTGTATTTTGCGCTCACTGCAAAGAATTCCTTACGCTTCGTGGGCTAGATAGCCATTTGGAAACACAGTTAGTATTTCGTTTTTCTTTTATCCTTCAATTGACTTATTGATTGTCCTACTCCTCCATAGTCATGGGATTGATATTGATGAGAACGAGGGTTTGAAGGCGCTGCTAGGACATTGTTATTTCGATCCACGGAGCACTGTTGCGTCGATGAATAGGAATTTTCTTTTTAGAATACGACTCTATCGTAATTGATAGATTCTGGGGCTGGTGACAGTTGTGTCCAACTCATTGACAGCGGATGGAGGAGACGTTTGCGCAGAATACTAAGTACTAGATGCTGGGGCTGGTACGAAAATGGCTGTAATGAACATTCGAATTTCGGCTCGTTGAAAATTAAGGAAACTTTAACATAACTGCGTTTGTCTAATCTGAATGGGGCGAGCGTCAGTTGCGTGTTGCGTTTTGCCGCTAGAGCCTCGACACAACATTGACAAGTCAGAACGCATTTTCCACATAGACCATGCTTTCTAACATGCCACTGAACGGCTGGCTGTAACAGGAGCAGTGTAGTCATAGAGAGAATGATACTCAGAGCAAGGAACAACTGGCACGCGTCTTGTTTCACCTGGTCTCTTCACCGAACTCAGTGTAATCATCAAAGGCTCCGCGCTTTTCTTAACTCTCAAACATCTCATCGGTACCATATCTCAGGTAAGTTCAAGTAAGTTCATATTCTGTAACACATTCGTGCCGAAGCTGACCCGCCTTAAAGTCTTAATAGGGGCCAGAATGGAAACGATGGGAATATATCAAGCTCTCCAGAATGACTGATCTGGTTCTTCCCTTCTCAGGCTATTTTGAACTTGATGAATGCATTGAACCTGCTATATATTCACACACGGAATCTCCTAAAGCATATTGTTAAGTGGCGAACTGAATAAATAGCGTGTACAGGCATGATCCATTGGTATACATAGTACAAGAGGTGTTTGGAATGGCACTGTTCGCTTTTCACCATCATGGCCTCAGTATCTCAGCTCACCGCAAACATAAGAGAAAACACTATTTTCGAGGATCCTTCAGGAGTCGAAAAATCCATCTCCGTGGAGAAGGAGCAGGAATACGCAAATGTAGACCTTGCCACTTTCCATGAAAGAGAGGCCGGCCGTTTGATATTGAGCCCGGGGTATGTGCTTCCTCTTTCAGACCGGCACCGTGCTGACCCACATCCACGAATATTAGACAAGCCCGAATCGAGTTTGGAGAAACTTTCGCTTCCAGGCTTAAGCTCACTCAGGATGGGTCGACTATCTTATGGCCTCAGCCTATGAGTGATCCTGCTGACCCTCAAAATGTAAGCAATTAATCCACGCTCCAGCCTGAAAATTAATCGTTCAATTCTGTAGTGGAGTTCCCGAAAAAAAAACTGGCATCTGATGATATTGTCGTTAGCCACCCTCATTCCGAGCTTCGACTCAGCGATAGGTGAGTAGAAGCCTTGCTTTGCAGAAACAACTCAGTCACAAACAGTGTACAGGAATTGCATCAGTGTTCTCGCTGGCAGTGCAGTTCCACACTACGACTGGTCACATCAACGACCTTACTTCCAAGTATGTTCCCCTCCTCTCCATTTAAAGGATGGATTGCCAACCCTTCGAATGCCCTTTTAGTTGGAGCATTTTTCTTACCGGTGAGCCTTCTGTCTATACAGCAGGCCACATTAATCCTATGTCTGTTTAGGTTGGGGCGGACTCATGGCGTGAGTCAAGATCGTTACCTCTCTCCTTGCTATCTTGATTATGCAAATCGGCATTGGAAAGAATCGTAAGTACTTCCACGGATATGATTTGAAGTATTAATCTTAAATCCTTATAGGTACTTATGCATCGGTACGGGCGACTTCCTGTGCTTTTCTGGACTCAAGTCAGTCTTACTTCTGTCTCTGGGCAAGAAACTAGAGATTAAATCATATTGTAGCTTCTAGCTCTGGCATTCCTCGTTGGATTGACCTTTGCACCCAACATCGAAGTGTTTACAGGTGATTTACGCTGCCATGTGAATCTTCATTCTTGCTGAAGAGGAACAAAAAAGCGATGCGCTGTTTAACTGCGTTCTTCGGGTCAGTGAAGGGATTCTTCTGCGAAGTATCCAGCCAGTCCTTACAAAAATCACAGCATATGTCCTCAAATCACCGTATGTAGTTCTTACCCTGTATCAGATTATCTTATCGAAAATTTTCAGGGACTGTTCGTCATTGATGATATCTACCCTTTCCATTTGCGAGCTCGTAAGGCTAGTACTCACCGTGACATCGCATGAAGGATTAGTATTGAGTTGACTGTCTCTTAGATTGGGATTTGGACCACCGCAATTATTTTAGGCAAGATTATTCAATCAAAGTGTCTTTGAGAAAGTCAATGCTAGTGGCACCCACAGGTCCTCATTTGTCTCCATTCGTGTTCGGATTCCTTGTTGCTCGTGCTAGCTGGCGGTGGGCATTCGGAATAGGGTGTATATATGGACTAATAGTGCTGCTTCTCATCATGTTCGGCATGGAAGAAACGTGCGTCATTTGTATTATTATCTATCTTCTGACCCGGTTATGGCCTGCGTTTGCTTTGATAGTATGTATGACCGGAGAGGAATTCGTACATGCATGGCAGGCGCACAAGGTTTCAAAGCTAGGTTTGCGAGTCTTGTGGGGATAACGGGGTATAAATCTTCTGCTCAATCACCGCCGTGGAAAGAGTTAATCATGCAGCCTTTGCGAATCATGTGGCGACCGCATTTTGTTGGAATATATCTTTTCGAGGTTTGTTTAGCTATTACCTACTCAAGTAATGGCAACTAAGTACCTTCAGGCGATGGTATTTGGTTTCGCAATTGGCATCAATGTATTTATTAAGTGGTGTTACGTGAAAGATTGAAGACACTCACCGTTGTTGAATTGTTTACCAGATCACCAATACCATTTTTCTCCAAAACCCTCCACCACTCGGCTTTGGTCTAGACCAGATCACTGTTGCAGGTATTTACGCGACCCCAGTGGTAAGAGAGCATCTATTTCATCTTGCCCGACAATGATTCTCGAATTGTTTAGATTTCTGTTCTCATCGGTGAACTCTTCGGTCGGTATCTCAATGACTGGATCATGTACTATTGTGTACGACGCAACTCCGGAGTCTTCGAGGCTGAATTCCGCCTTTGGTAAGTTCGTGAACCCTTCTATACTATCGGGGATCGAGAAATATAGAATCCATCCAGGACGTTATACCCTTTGGTCCCCGTGTATCTCACTGGATTCCTACTGCTTGGCGCGACTTTCCAGAAACATTTCCACATAGCCGTCGTCATTGTAGCCTGGGTCTTGATCAACATTTCATATTCGATGATCACTGTCGTTGTCTGTGCGTGTTTGTGTTAAGTGAATTTGTCGAATTCTTCGCTGATCCTTCATAGATGCTTATTGTAATGACTGTTTTCCAAGGCGCCAGGTAGGCGACTCTAGGTATCATATACTGTCTCATCCAACATGAATGTCTGTAGGGAGAAGTAAGCGCAGTATTAAATTTAGCGAGAACCCTTGGTGGTGAGTGAGGAGCTCCTATCTCTCTGTCATTATGACATCTATCGGGGGACTTTCAGGTTTCAGTGTTGCGTATTATCAAGTTCCTTGGTCAAACGAGCATGGCGCTCTGCAAACGTTGGGTCTGGAAGCAGGGTAAATAAGAAAGAGCAAGATCTTATTCTTTACTGCTTACATTATCTGTTAGGATTGTGTGCAGTCTGTTCATCATTGTGGTACCCTTTCTACAGTATAAAGGAAGCGTGATTAGGGTAAGCTTTTGTCGTCCAATGCTCCCAATGCTTGCGTACTTACAACTGCACCAGCGACGTTTTTCTATGTAATTTGAAATAGTCAGAACTATGAATTATGAATTTTTCTTATCGCCAACCAATGCAGTAACTTTTGATTTAACGGAACTCTGCGGGCCATTTCGCACGCCGCCGCGTACTTCGATGAAGTCGCGCATCACGGGTTTGTCACGTTCTCGTGTAAGCGCCCGAACACGCTGGTTCGCCTTAGAGAGTATGTACTATGTGAGGAAAGATCTCATGAATCCTCTGATTGAAAAATTCTCGCCACGCCGCAAGACGACGGATATCGATGCACAAACAGTGCCTGTCTCGTTGACTGCGAGATTCCCAATTGCAGAACGTGTTTAAACAAGATGTAAAATTTCCTATCGAATGGCTGGGTAGTTACGGTTACACAGATAGCAGGAAAAAATGGTTTTGGGACCAGTCCATAAAGAGAAAATAAAGATCGATTGGCAATGAGAGTACTCGATTAGAAAGCGTCCGTTCGAGCACCTATTAACGTAGGAATAGGTACTCTGCATTTTGCGCAATTGTTTTAGTAATAGATACCATGTCCATCATCAGCAGTGCACTTCAGTACAAGCTCTGGCACTCCCAGCTCTCGGGGGTATCCACGTCGCCACTACCGGTATATTTAGCTTGTTTGGGATACATACAAAGCGGACGCTGCCTGTATACCCCTTCCCCAAGCGGGTCAGTATCGTTGTTGTATTTGGTCGCGATAATGTATTCGGGCGCGGTACCGTTTTCGACCCAGGCCATCATCGCGAGGAGAACATCGTGTTGGGCATCTTCGTAGCCGGGAACACTGCTTACGGTACCACTGCCGACACTTTGTTCACTTCCAGCGAAGTACCTGCGAGGGGCAAAAGGTGAATGCGTGCGGGAGTTGATTACTGGAAAACGATACGAACCAAGGAGCATTCACATTCGTGGGAGTGTCGGAGCAATGCCTGAATGAAAGATATCAGCCATCATCTTCTTCGTTATAATGCACGAGGTCGAAACTTACCCCATACCAGGGACGAGGAAAAATCGATAAAAGTCATCGACAGTAATGCCTTGACTTGTCATATTCCTGTAGGCATGCTCGCGGTAATACAAACTGGATCCAGTCGCAATCGAACCGTCCGACATTCCGTGATAATGCAGAAGCTTCCCACCCTTATTATAGAAGGGAGAAAGATCAAAGTTGCCGGCGGTAGCATTGCCAGGGTTCATTTTGTCTGAGAGAGCGACGATATCCCAGTCGAGATTGTACGGAGACCACGAATCACCTAGACCAAGGAAATCCTGGACAAAACCAGCTTGCGAAGCGAGCGTATCGTCGGAACCGTCACCGATACCCGAGCTCCAATACTGCTCTGTTCCCAGCTCGAAGTGAGGGAACACGAAAGTCTGGTTGTTTTCGACCCAGTCGTTGTAGATGTGGTATAGTGTGTCGAGTTGGGGAGAGGTTAAGCAGTCGGTGGTGTTTGAACTGACGCATAGAAGCGTCTCGGGACGGAATATACATGCGCGAGAGTCGGAGATGATGGTATCAGTTACGCCGTCCTGGGGATCGCACTGTTTGAGGACTTCATCGGCAATAACATCGAACAAGTCGGTGGGGATATGGTAGGATGCTGTAGAAGGAGCGTTGTAGAGTAAAGTCTTTAGATTCCAGAGCTGCAGATGAGTCGTCCACCACGCCGGTGCTCCAGCGACAATTCCATCAAAGTCGTCAGGGAAATCCTGGGCTTCCTTGAGACCCTGTCGACCGCCTGTTGAGCAACCACGATAGTAGCTGTATTTGTGCTCCTCTCCGTAGAAAGCTTTGCTGATAGCTTTGCCGTTGACGACAGTACCATGCAGAGCTCGGTAAGCCCAATCCGTAATTTTTTCAGGATTACCGGCTGCCCATGAAGTGTCACCGAAGGTGGAGCTAGCAGTGTGTCCGGTATCGGTTGAGACGACAGCAAATCCATAGGCAGCACCCGTTCCCACTATAAACGCACACTTTTAGCCAGAACGATGATATTTTCTTGATTCGAAAACTTACTGCTTGCCCAGCTGATAGTACCAGCATAACCTCCATTTCCAACAGCCAAGAAACGGCCATTCCATGAATCCGTAGGGAGGAAAATGCCGAAAAGGTAACTCGACACCGAGGAAGTGCTCACGTTGAACTCGGCAGCACAAAGAGCGGGGAGGTTTGTCACGGACGTGGTGTTAACGGTAAAAGTACCGTTCTGTTCGACAGTTTGGGCGAGGACGACGGTACCCTCTGACCCAATGGCTTCTTGGAGCGCGTCGACAGAGCAGTCAAATGCACTGATACTAGCGACGCTGGCTAGGAGAAAAAGTGCCAATTCACGGGTAGGCTTCATGGCTCGATAATGAAAAGGCAGAGAAGATGGAAGATGGGTATGTATTTGAATCGGTCTTCCAGAGAAGGTCGCTTAAAAGAGGTCAAGGATTCGCGGAATTGGACTGCATTCAAGGGATAATATTGAGGACGAGACTCCATAGAGCGGATGACGATCGATCGTGCGCAAAACGGAAGCAGGTTAACCGAGGTTGAAGAGTATCGTCAAGATGGCACGGCCGATGAGCGGGCAACCAGCGCTGCGATTCTAAAAGCGCAGCAACACTTCCGAGTCCTCTCGGAAAAACCATGCTTAGCCAGCGGATCCTACCTCTCTTTCCTCAGTCTTAAAATAGCTTTCAAATCTATCCTTGATCCGCTGGGTGATAACTACGGAAGAGGAAACGGTGGTGAGGATTGTAAAGTGTCATCGTGAGGGTTCCCTCATTGGATCCGGCCCGGTAACTGGAATCTCGACATATCGAAATTTTTGGCTCTTCCACAGGTCCCGAATAGCTACAGCATGCACGGCACATACCAGAGCCTCTTACTGATCCCTGGGTTGGTCGTTCACGCAGCTGAAAACTGTCAGGCAGTTCGCCAGACCATACCGATTCCGAAAGCAAGGTAGTATTTAAATCGATAACAAAAGTTTGTATATAAATCTTAACGTTCTCTGAGCTCAAGCCCTTTAAGCGATAGTTTCCTGTATCCTATTCCCGATTAGATATTAGTCTTTGCAGGTGAGTCTTTGCAGGTGTCAGGAGTGTCTTCATCCTCTACACCAAGGTTGCTCATCCCATCCAAGACCCAGAGGCGTATGCGATCACAGGTCACCACAGGGCGTTTTATTACCAACGAGCAAGCTTCAGAGTTCGAACAGCAGTCACATTGTTCCCGAGCGCATACACTTAGCCCTTCTTTCATGTACTTGTTCTTTCCAATAGAATATCGGATACAAGCACCGAGCTACCAGTGTACAATCAGCTCGCCATTCTCATATTCCCATTCCGTTCTAACTGCACCTCCAGAAGTATGATCCATCCGATGACATTCAGTAGCTAGAAGGGATGAATGAACGTTTGCCCTCAGAATGAAAGAGGCAGGGTTGGCCACGGACTCACTTAGAATGAAAAATTCTTTCTTCCTTCCTGCTTCCTTCCTTCCCGATTTACGTTTGCACTTTCGATAATGGAAAGACTTGAAAAGTTACCGACATCGCGCGGCTTAACAATTCCTTCCAGGCAATCAGTGGCAGTTATCTCGATCATCGCTTTTTGCCGCTTACCAACTAAGTATTGTCTTCTCTGCGTTTCGAGATCGAATGTGAAGACAGCAAAAGACGCAGCGGTTGCAGAGGGGGTGGAGGTTGGGAAGGACCTTGGGACCCTTCACCCGCAATTGAGAAGAATTACCTCCAGCGAATTCATCTGCCACGAACAGATGAGAACTTTCCCTTGGCACTGTGCTTCCCTTAATCTACTTGATATCAGTTCCCTGTTAATTTCTGTAGCGTCCAGCAGCCCCGCCCGCTGCCAAGGCTTCGTTTCCCTTGTCATAGGACCATACATTCCGAAGAGAGCGGCGTATTCCATTGGTGAAAGATCTTTTCCTTCGTCTTTTCCTTTCTCCGACTTATCCTGAAGACCTGAGCTTCCTTCTCAGGAACAGCGTTACGTCTCTGTCCACAAAAGTGATACCGCCAACCGACGAAGAGGAAGATGCTCTTTTACCCTTTCCTTGTCGGATGAGAGACTGGGTGTATGTAACCCCTCCACGACATCTGGCCCCTGCTCGATAACCGCACTACGAGTGAATCGTCCAACCATAGCCCCACTCATAGGCTCGCACTCTGCGCGTACTCCTCCATCTACGAGCTGAATTCCGCTATGAGCTGGTGCGGGAGGGGCTCTAGCAAGAGGGGAGAGTCAGGAACGGCACTGTCGATCTGGGCTTGGGATTGCAGATACCCAATGTAACGGGCTTGTTTGAGGGATTGGTAGCGAAAGGCTGAAAGCCACCGAGCGCGGCTCGGGCAATGTGAGATTCAGCACGGGGATGCGGGGAGTAGGAATGGACGTGGGCGTTTCATTGGCAGTGGATGATAATTCACCTGGTTTCAAACCTGAACGCAAGTTTTTGGCGATATTCTTCAGCCTGCAAAAGGACGTGTAGTCAATTACAGAACGAGGGGGGGGGCAGGGAGGGGTGTTTCCCCTAGTATGGTGCCACGCTATACAAAAAAAATCATCTTTCGATTCGCAGAGTAGAGAACGTGCAAAGTACGCACCTCGTTGGTGGATGAGCAAAGGGACAGCGGAGCCCAGAGGCCTAAGCGCCCACCGGCCATCACGCAATAATCACGTGGGACACAAGGCCAGCAAGGTACGCGTAACGCGACGCGCTTCATTCGTTCGACCGCAGGAAATTAGATGAGAAAAAAAGCTGACGGGTCACTTTTGCATTCCACAGACCCTGAATCGGGAGTGGTATAGTTCAGAAGCATGCCAAGTCTAACCCTTTGTCTCCTAGTTAGTTATTACACAGCGTGGTCCCGTCCCTATTGTGCAATGAATCAAAGCATGCAGTTGAGCGAACAGAAGTCTCCGGAAGGAGCTCGCAAATGATTCTTTACTCTGTGGATGCACTGCGGCCATTAGCTGATACTAGGCGCTTCCTATGGTGATATATCCGGGAAAATAGAGGGAAGTTCTCAAAAATCAATAATCGGTGGTCAACATTCGAAGAATCTGATAACAGACGATGTATCCTCGTTTTTGCCAACAGGTGCGCTTTGTTCGCTTTTGTCTTCTGTTGCATCGGTGATCAGAACAACTGGAAATGACCCAGTTACACGAATTCAGAATGTTCCTGAAGTTGAGCCGTTTTTCCTTTTTACTTCTGTCTTCTGTTGCATTGATAAGCTAGGTTTTTCATCCCCTAAAGGCCTCGGCAGTCACAACTAGGCCTTTTAGTACCAGCGGACGAGCTTCAAAGTCCGAGCAGCAGTCATTCATTCACACATTGTTTCTGAGTACTTCCATTTACCCTCTTCCTTTGTGTACGGAAACTTAAACTTGTTCTTCCAATTAATAAGTCCCGATTATCGGATATAAGCACCGAGTTATTAGTGTGCAGTCAGCTCGCCGTCTGTTGTTCTCATTCCGTTCTAGCTGCACTTCCAGAAGTATGATCAAGCTGAAGACATGACCAGGAACTGAAGAATGAACATTTCCCCTCAGAATGAACGAGGCCCGCGGACTCAGTTACGATGAAAGATCATAGTTCTTTTCTTCCTTCCATGCACTTTCGATTACGGAAAGACTCGAAAAGTTACAGACATTGCGCAGCTTAGCCTGGGCTTGGCAATTCCTTCGAGGCAATCAATGGTAGTTCTACTGGTGATTCAATATTGCTTTTTGTCGCTTGCAAACCGAGTGTTTTTCTTCTCTACTTCTCTTGAATCTTTTCATAACTGTGCGGAATAATCCGCCTTTTCCCCCTCTTGAAGCTTGAAGCCTCATTTGCCACAGAAAGTAAACTCAGCTCGTCACGACCATTGTGCAACAGACATCACCCACAGGCTATGGTACAGTGACAGCCCCTGAATGTCACTTATTGAAGGTATATGGATGCGGCCGATTGTCTGGTTCCTCCAAATATGAGTATTACAGTGGTCCTACTTAGGACTAATGACTCAACACAGTTGGTTAATATCCAGCAGGATCACTTGTTACTCTATTGGTTGTACAATCTTCTGATGAGCCTCGCGACAGAGCAGATACACGTACAGGTAAACAGCTTGAGTGACATGCATCAAAAAGGCGACAGCCTGAGGTATTTGCTGCAATGACATGGAGAATTGACAAGCCAGAAGCCGAGTTGTATCACGATAGATCATGAATGACATTCTGATTCTGGAATTCTGAGTGCAGAATCGAGCCAGAATTGTTCACTATCGCGATAGAGCATAAACGACATTATCAATGATCATCATTGGTATTGATCCAAGAATATATCAAATCTTAGATGAAATGCGATAGATTCTTGCGAAGTCACGATGCCGTGACTTGATACCTTAAACACTGTAGTGTCCAGAAGTATAAAAACCCAAGCTCCATCCAGAACTCCTCAGACCATTATCCAAAAGCCACTTTCAGCCAAAAAGTACATCCCAGATTCATCTTTCTTCCCAAACCTTCACTAACACGATTTCTAGCATGAGCTACACAATCACAGTCAAAGTCTACCAAACCAACCCCAACGCCTTCTTTCAACTCGTCGAAAAAGGTGTATGGTACTACGCCAACGGCGGCACCTGGAGCGAGACCGACGGTGTCCACAAACTGACTATGGGCGGCTCCGGCACGTCGGGCATTCTGCGCTTCCGCACCGAGCAGGGCAAGGAGGCCTTCTTCGTTGCCCTCGGCGTGCACAACTACAAGCCTTGGGTTGACATCATCACGGGTCTTGCAGACGATGTCACGGGTGTTAAGGCGCTGCCCGAGTATTACAATGACACGAACCCTGAGAGGGTGAAATCTAGAGAGGCACAGAGGACGAGCCAGGAGATCTTGAATGCGCAGGGAAGGACGGTTGGGGCGAACTATACTGTGACCAGTGGCAATAATCTCGAGATGAACATCATCCTCGGTTGAGAAACTGCGTCGAGATGTTTTTCTTCTCGATGCAAGGTACAGTTGAATTCTAACTTGGCACACATGTAAAATTGGAACTAGTTCTTCAATTTTGATCAAAAAACTACAGCAAAAAATAGAGAGCCACATGAGACATATTTTCAAGAGATTTCGGGACAGATTCTGATAACTTATCAGTGATAAGTTTGGTAGAAGCAGAAATATAAAATGAAAAGGAACTGGCACGCAAAAATCCCCCTCCATGTTCCATTGCAATTGCCAAGAGGGATTTGCTTGTGCGACACCCTCAGCCGCTAGGGCATCGGTCTTGCGCTAGGCGCTGCCCTTCGGAACCTCCGAGAACCTATGGCCCTTCCATGAGCCCTCTCAGATCTCAGCTCGATCTGCTGCTCACTCTCTATTTGTCAAGTTTTGACAACATTGTAGTGTACTGCACCAAAGCAGCTGCGTCCAGTTTCTCGTGATGCGTTGGAGTGGACGCAATTAAGCGCCGCTTGGCGTTGTTTAGGAAGGAAATTGGCGCCCATACGGCTCGACGTTGTACATACAGCAGACAGTTCATCATCATTCATACGATTCATCTCCGAGAGTTCCTCCGGCCATTCCAGCGGTCTACATCGTTCGAGAAGTAGAGTGTGTGAATAAGCCTAGATGGGGTCGGCTTGGCTCAGTCGATGGCAGCCAGAGGGTCCCGAGCTCGAATTTGGCTAAGAAAGTGCGGTTAAAGAAAATATCTGCACAACGGATGGTACAGAAGCTTCAGATCCGCTTCTGTCCTCAGGCTTCAGACTTGAAATAGTCTCAAAATATATCCCTAATCCGCTTAGCAATAGCTCGAGCAATGGCAGTACGGAAGAGAAAACGGTGTTCGAGGTAACGGTGAGGGTTCTCCCATTTGCAACCGCTCCGGCCCGGTAACTGGGTGATCCGAGAACGACGTCCAAGTCAACCTCGACATGCACCTGGAAGGGAACAACTAAGAAAAATTGGCTCTTCCACAACTCTGGGTCCCGAATAGCTATGCACAGTACATAGTACAAGAGTCTAACTCGTCCTTGAGTTGGTCGCTGTCGCAGTTGAAAGTTGTCAGGCAGTTTACCAGATTGATCGATAACGAAAGTCTAATTTCCCGTAAGCATTCCACGATATACACTGACGATCCATAGGATACTGTGCGAAGATGACGGTACCCTCTGACCCAATGGTTTGGAGCGCGTCAGCAGAGCAGTCGAATGCACTGATACTAACAACGCGGGCTAGGAAAAAAAGTGCCAATTCAGGGCTAGAGAGTAGAAGGCAGAGAGGACGCAAGATGGGTATGTATTTAATCAGTCTTCCAGAACAGGTTGCCAAAAAGAGGTCAGGCATTCGCGGGATTGGACTGCGTTCAAGGCATATACTTGAGGACGAGACTCCATAGAGCGGATGACGATCGATCGTGCGCAAAAAGGAAGCAGGTTAACCGAGTTTGGAGGATATTGTCAAGGCCGATGAGCAGGCGACCTACGCTACGATTCTAAATGCGCAGCAGCACTTCTGAATCCTCTCGGAGAAAGATGTTTAGGCAGCGGATCTTACCTCTCGGAAGCTTCAAATTCGCCTTTGTCCTCAGTCTTAAAATAGCCTTAGAATCTATCCCTGATCCGCTTTGTGATAGCTTGAGTAATGGCGGGGAGGAGGAAACGGTGTTCGAGGATTGCAAAGTGTAACTGAGCAACTGTGAGGGTTCTCGCATTTGCTACCACTCCGGCCTGGTAACTAGGTGATCCGAGAACGAAGTCAACCTCGACATACACCAGGGAAGAACCAACTATTCCACAGCTGTGGGTCCCGAATAGTTATGCACGGTACATAGTACTAGAGTCTAACTGGTCCTTGAGTTGGTCGCCGTCGCAGTTGAAAATTGTCCTTCATCGATAACGAAAGTCTATGCTTGTAGATCTTGGCAAACCACATAGAATATCGCTGAAGTGTCACTAGAATCACTGAAGCACCACTAGAATTGTGTCACTAGAATTGCTGAAGCGACTTGCGAGCCGCTCTAGCGATTTTTGGCGATTCTGCTTTGGTCTATTCTGAATGCAATATTGATGCAATCTTCCCGTGCAAGCATTTGCCAGAATTGTTATCCTGGAGCGTGTCATTCGGGGGCGGTCAGAGTTGATACCGATGCTAGAAACATTAACTTTTTTGAATCGACCTTAGAATTGAGCCAGAATCATTCACTCTTTCACAATAGAGCATAGATGACATTACTGATTCACGACAATATCGGAGAGGCGATAGATTCTTGCGAAATCACGATGCCGTACCAACCTGATACCTCAAACACAGTAGTGTTCAGAAGTATAAAAACCCAAATTCCATCCAGATCTCCTCAGTCTTCAGACCATTGTCCGAAAGCCACTTTCAGCCAAAAAGTACATCCCATCCCTCTTCTTTCACAACCTTTCACTAACGTGATTTTCAGCATGAGCTATTCAATCAAAGTCAAGGTCTACCAGACCAACACCAACGCCTTCTTCCAACTCGTCGAAAAAGACGTCTGGTACTACGCCAATGGCGGCGTCTGGAACGAGTCCGATGGGGTCCACAAGCTGAGCATGGGCGGCTCCGGCACGTCGGGCATGTTGCGCTTCCGCAGCGAGCAGGGCAATGAGGCCTTCTGGGTTGCCCAAGGCGTGCACAACTACAAGCCTTGGGTTGACATCGTCACGAATCTTACAAACGATTATACCGGCGTCAAGGGGCTGCCCGAGTATTACGGTAGCACGGTCCCTGGGAGGGCGCAAGCTAGAGAGGCGCAGAGGACCAGCTGGCAGGCCGTGAATGCGCAGGGAAGGAAGATTACGGCGAACTTTACTGTGAGCAGTGGCAATAATCTTGAGCTGAACATCATCATCGGTTGAGCTACTGTATTGAGATGTTTTTCATCTTCTTAGTGTAACTTTGTAAGATACTGTTGACAATTCAGTGATTTCTAACTTGGCACACCTATGGACATAGTAAGACTGGAACTAGTTTTCAATTTTGATCAAACAAAGAGAGCTACATGAGATATATTTTCAAGAAATCTAGAACCAGATTTTTGGTAAGTTTGGTACTAAAGCACAAATGTAGAATGAAAAAGTACTTGGCACACACAAAAAAATCATCTTTCATGACTCGTGGGAATTGAATTGGAGGGGTTGGATTGCTTGTCCCTTTATCATGCAAGGATTGTCCATTGGGGGTGCCGCCCTCACCACTTCACCAGCCTTGCCACCCTTCCGAACCTCCGCGAACCTATGGCGCTTGCATGAACTGCAGCCCTCTCGAATCTCAGCTTGATCTCAGCTTGATCTGCTGCTCACTCTTTATTTGTCAACCCTGTAGTGCAGTCCTCCAGCTGTACTGGTCTGCGCCTATGCAGCTGCGTCCAGCTCGGGATCGCTCCTCGTGACGCGGTTCGCATTATTCGAGTAGTAGAGTATAAATAACTCAGTTGATAGCGGCCAGAAGGCCTCGAGCAGTCAATGTTCGAATTTGGCTAGGAAAGTGCCGTCAAAAAAGATGTCTACACAGCGGATAGTATAGAAGCTTCAAATTCGCCTCCGTCCTCATTCTTAGAATAGTTTTAAACTCTATCCTTTATCCGCTCGGTGATTGCTCAAGTAATGGCGGTACAGAGCAGGAAGTGGTATTCGAGGAATGTAAAGTGTAAAGAAAGGACCGCTTATGTGGCCAAGCACCTTGCTTGCTGCTGATTAAGGCGCCTCCCTCATTAGAGTGAGGAAGGTTCAAAAAGTGTTTTCTACTTGCTTATATGTATCACACTAGCTACCACCTGTGTGATGCACCGGAGGCATGAGAAGCGGAAGGAGACTGAGCGGCAAGCAAGCAAAATCTGCTTTTCTATGTCTTTGCCCATGCATGAGGAAAAATGGAGTGTAATGGAAATTAAACCTTAAGACCTTACGGCTAAGACAAGTTACCATTCAGTCTGTAATCAAAGAATCAACATCTTCTCAGTTTCACCATTCGCTCCCTTCGCCCATGCATATAAGCAGTGTATCAACTGGCGTCGATGTAGACTGCGTTGTAGCTAGAAAACCTCCCGATGAATACCTTTCCGAGAAATACCAGGATGCGACTGTAAGGTGTCGCCATCCCCAGCTCCTTAGTACCTAGTTTGTCGATTACGTTGATGAAGTGTGACTTTCGGGGACCAATTTGATCCCAGGGGTGGATTAATAGACCTTGCAAGCAAGGTGACTGTTCCATGCTGTACATTGTATAATGGTAGTATTGTAATGTATAGTAGTATGGTAAACTGGTCGTTCAGGAATTGGACCTCCCCAGTATAAATTAATACCCTATCCTATCCTATCCTGCGAGGGTTCTCCCATTTGCAATCGCTCCGGCCCGGTAACTGGGTGATCCGAGAACGAACTCTGCCACCATGAGTTCAAGAAATAGCTATGCACGGTGTAACGACTGAAGGCACTAGTCTGTCTATCCTCTAGAACAGCTATGCACGGTACGTAATATCCTTAAGTCCGCGATTGAAATTGAAAATGGTCAGGCAGTTTATCAAATTGCACTGATTCCGAAAGAAAGCTAGCATTTTAATCGGTAGCGAAAGTTTGAAGTAAATAACGAAAGTCTATGTAAGTAAATCTTACTACGAAAAGCCTGCTCCAGCTCAGAAAAGCTCAGTTCGCCAAACTCATGCGGATGGGTAACTGCGGGTGTTTATCCATTCCAATGACAGGAGCCGCTACTACGTTCATTTGCCACAACATTTTGGCATCCTGGACAGAAGGAGAGAATTTGAACTTTTCCACCAGAATGGACATAACCACCTCTATAGGTGAAGACCAGTTAACCCATTTGACCTCGAAAATATGACCCTAGGGTATGTAGCACTTACTCATTTCCAGCTGCGAGAACTTGAACCCACTGAGAACATCGTCAGTGTCAGAAATCATACTGATATGCACTTCTGGCCAGAGTAGATCACATACATGCAAGATCGACCACCCCCGATGAAAGTCATTCTAGCAGAAATACATAAACATCGCGGTCATCAACGGAGATAGTGAATCTTACAGGTGAGAATAAACTCCGGGGATCCGCGCGTCAGTGACTGCGGTAGGCAGTGGCTCGAGCCATCGCTCTGGCTTCCATTCATTTGCATCTGTAGGTATTCCAGTCAGTTGAGCATCGCCTCTGGGCTAAACTAGAGCAAGATTCCGCTCACCTTTTCCCCACAAATCAGGATTCCTGTTGGTGTTGAGAATTGATACGATGACACTTGTACCCTTGGGGACCGCCACTTCGTGCATTTTTGCACCATCGAGTCCTATGACTGGCTTGGAAAGAGGTACAACAGCATCTTGACGAGCTCTATAGATAATGGATAATGAGATCGGATTGTCAGTGCCTCAGCCGCGGAGAAGCTTACATCCTAGACACATGGGAAACCGGCGGATGCCTAGCATCTTAGTTGTCAGGAAAAGCGAGTGTTCCAAAAACGAGACAGAATAACGAACAAACGAAGAGTTTCTCGACAAACTGCGTCGAGATACGGCAAAGAAACCAACTCGTCATACGAAAGGTCCTGTCCGCCGTTCTGGCGCCTGGTCTCGATGAGTTCGCTCCGTAATTTGTCCTGGACTTCGGGATGTTTGGAAAGAAGATGGAGAATACGTGACATGGCGCTCTAGGGATACATTAGCGAGTTGGCACATACTATGGTATGCTTAATGAGCTCACCGAGGTCGTATCCATTGCGGCGAAAATCAGGGTGCTAAATTGTAAAATACCTATTCCAACGCTGTTCAACTTGAAGATATTTTCACGACACTCACTTCATCTTCAGAAAAAAAAGCAGTGAGTTTGAGACAAAATTCTTGGCACCCGACCAGTGAGAACCAAAAAATACCTGAGAGATCACTTCAGAATCGTCCAATCGATCCTCGTTACTGGCTTTCAAGTTCTCCTTCACTAGAATGAACGACGTCAATTACGGCTATTGTCAGAGACGCAGAAGCACGTTTGCTGGCTTACTTAGAATACTGATAAGATCTTTCCCTCTTCCGATTTGCTGCGTGACCGCCTCGTCTCCCTTCTTGAACGCCCGTTTCTTGCTTTCGTATATCCCGCTTGCAATAGTGTGCATATAGTCAACCATGTCGCGCATATGATGCAAATCGTCCCAGGGTAATAGGTCGACTACAAAACGACGGAGCCGGGGAGTACCAATCCGAGACACTCGGGGCAGGATGTTTGTTCGCCAGAAATGTAAGCGCATCATGGTAGGACTGGGTGAATGGCCCAATAAGCAGGTTGTAATTGATAGTCAAATTTTGGACACTCACAATAACTCCTTGATCATCTTGGAATATGGGTGGGCACATTCTTCGCCTACTAGAGGGTCGAATGAATATCCCAGCCCAGACTGCCCGATTAACTCTAAAGCGGTACGGGTCATCCATGCAAGAATATCAACCTAGAGTATATTCGTCTAAGCATGGAGCAATGGTTTGTCATTTGGTTTTGTACCTCCTGTACCTGTGGGCCGTTCCTCAACTTGGCCATCAGCGCACTTTCAAGCTGAGCCAGTGGTGTCAGCCAAGTTCAAATCCTTCATGTGAAAATAGATCACCTTGTGGGTAACGTCGAAGAAGGACGGAACTGTCGATATCTGGTTAGGTTATCCTTGCGTGCTCAGGCAAGCTAAACGCTTCTCACTCATGCTCCGCATGTGAGCGGCCGAGAAGACAGGGTTGAGCATTTTACGCTGTTTCCGATGACGGTGTCCTGTATCAAAATTTCATTTAGATCACTGAGCAGAGGTTATTTGTCGGAATTCTACAAACCCAATGTACCAAGGAGCCCATCTCCGAATACAAGTAAGTTGCTTCTGCAGTGATTGTCAGATATGCAGTTTGCCGAATGAAATTTGGGCTACGGGCATACTCTATGAATCCATCGATTTCTTCAAACACCTCCTGCTGCTGTGGTCCAGTAGACTTAGCTTCTCGGAAGTAAACCGCCCCCTGTTCAGAAGCAGCTCACCTTCACGAGAATATTGTGCATTGCTCTCGGATCGAATGTGTAAAGTGTGCTTTTGGTCTTTCCGATATCATGAATATCTAATCTTTCTGCTGCTCGCGAGAAAATCATACCCCAAAAGGACTGTGAAGGCGGACGGTACTGCCATCTAAAAAAATAATGAGGATAAGTAGATAAATTCTGTGGGAGGTCCGTTGGCTTACATTTCCGGGCAAGAAGTTCGTGAAAGTTCCAAGCCGATGGATTGAACACTTGGTCAAAATTCCCTATTGAAATATTGAGATTAACATACACTGAGAGCATTATAGACTTCACCCTTGATCCAGGAAGAAGATTCAGGACCAGGGACGTTGCCTATGCCAGAGGATGGCTTGAAATATCCTCGGTAAAAGCGTTCAAATAGAATCAGTATTAGGACAAAAGATCCTAGCTGCCAAACTAAAGCGTTCATGGTCGACGTGTTATCGCCATTCTGGCTTTAGGCCTGGTCTTTATACTATGTAGACGAAATCGAGCATTACGTGAGTAAGTTTCTAAATTATGTATTCTCAGCGAAAGGAACCAGGGGATAAATTATGTATTCTCAGCGCAAGGAACCAGGGAATAATTGACAGGAAAAGCAACTACTTCCAGCTGACACACTCTAAAAGTCGTCAGCCTGGCAAATTTATACATGGATGAAGCGGGTGATCATCGGATGACTGAAAGTTTATAGCGTTTTTGGTCGCTCCCATCGCATCAGAGTGCCCATGAGAAGAAAAAGAGAATTGAAGTCTTGAGGGTGACAAACATGAAACTGGTCATTTGCATGAATAAGGTTTCATGAGCGAAGAAAGACACTGACTTCGATGTCAGTTTGATGTTGTGGATGAGTACTGAAAGATGAATAATTCGCCGAGTGTGTGGTAAATCCTGAAGTTATCGGACTTGACAAGGCTGCTTAACATTTCTTCGCAGTGTAGAAGATAATCTAGTGGTATTAGATAGCAAGTACCGAGTTAGCCGGAAACACAAGGTGTGCTCGTCGGACCGCCTACCGTGTCGTGATATTGTGAAGGAGTCTCTAGAGTTGCAGTTAGAGTTTCTGCTCCCTCATACTACTTATGTAATTTTCTCTAATGATCAAAACATGTAGTGGTTGTGCAGTGGACTACCTTGACGTCCCATCTTTTTTCAGAATTTCTGTGAATCATACACGAGAAGCAGAAGACATACCTGCAAGGCTGCAACAGCCTGTGGAATATCAGGTAGAAGAGAGCGAGGAATCTGAGGATTCTAAGTGGCTTGGGTCTAGCAAACTTGACAAGCTAGGCTGTATGTGATGCATGAAAGAGGCAATTCCTTTGTTCAATATGTTTAGTACTAAGTACTTTAACGCAACTCAACTGTTTAAATCCCATCTTATAGCAATGAACAAACATATAACTTTACTGTTTAAATCTTATCTTACAGTAATGACTGAAGTACATTAACATAATTTCAGTGATGAAACTCTGTCTTAAAGTAATAACATGTGGGATTCTTTTTCTGTAACTTGAGGGTTTTCCCATTTGCAACCGCTCTGGCCCGGATCTGGGTGATCAAGAATGAGCTACGCACGGTGTTACGACTGGGAGGGCACTTGGAATACTCGAAGAAACGGAAGATCTGGGTCCTCCATAGCTCTGGGTCCAGAAAAGCTATGCACGGTACGTACTGGAGTCTCACTAATCCCTGGGTCGGTCGCTCACGCAGTTTAAAATTGTCAGGGTTCATCAAATTACACCAATTCCGAAAGCAATCGAAAGACTATGCACGTAAATCCTACTGTGAAAACCTGTTCCAGCTATTCAACAAAGCTCAGTTTGCCAGACTCATACGGATAGGCAGCTGTGGGTGTTTGTCCTTTCCAACGACAGGAGCTGTAACTCCATTCATTTGCCAGAATGTTTCATCATCCTGGACAGAAGGAGAGAATTTGAACTTCTCCACCAGAACGGACATAACCACTTCTATAGATCAAGAACAGTTAGCCATTTCTAAACTGGAAAATAAGATCATAGGGAATGTAGTACTTACTCATTTCCAGCTGCGAGAACTTGAACCCACTGAGAACAGCGTTGGTGTCAGAAATTATATTTACAAGCAACACTGGCGAGATAAGGTCACATACATGCAAGATCGACCGCCCCCGATGAAAGTCATTCTGGCAGAAAAACATAAACATTATGGTCATCAACGGTGATAGTGAGTCTTACAGGTGAGAATATACTCCGGGGATCCGCGCATCAGTGACTGCTGTAGGCAGTGGCTCAAGCCACCGCTCTGGCTTCCATTCATTTGCATCTGTAGATATTCCAGTTAGCTATGCATCGCTTCTAGGCCAAAATAGATTTCGTGACAAGATTTCGTTTACCTTTTCCCCACAAATCAGGATTCCTGTTTGTGTTGAGAATGGACACGATGACACTTGTACCCTTAGGTACTGCCACTTCGTGCATTTCTGTACCATCGAGTCCTATAACTGGCTTGGAAAGAGGTACAATAGCATCTTGACGAGCACTGTGGATAATGGATAATGAGATCCAATCGCCAGAGTCTAAAGAAGTTGCGGAGAAGCTTACATCCTAGACACGTTGGAAACCGGCGCATACCTAGAGTAGCATCTCAGTCATCAAGAAAGCAATCGTTCCAAAAAAAAAGACTAAAATAACGAACAAACGAAGGGTTTCTCGACAAACTGCGTCGAGATAAGGCAAGGAAACCAACTCGTCATACGAAAGATCCCGTCCACCGTTCTGGCGCCTGGTCTCGATGAGTTCGTTCCGTAATTTGTCCTGGACTTCGGGATGTTTGGAAAGGAGATGAAGGACACGCGACATGGCGCTCTTGGGATAGGTTAGTGACTTAGAAATTACCCTGGTCATGTTTAATGGACTCACCGAGGTTGTATCCATTGCGGCGAAAATCAGGGTGCTAAATTATACCAATTACAACGCTTTTCAACTTGAAGATGTTATTCCGACACTCACTTCATCTGCAGAAAAGAAGGAAGTAAATTTGAGACAAAATTCTTGACCAGTGAGAACCAAAATTACCTGAGAGATCACTTCAGTATCGTCCAATCGATCCTCGTCAGAGGCTTTCAAGTTCTCCTTCACTAAAACGAACGGCGTCAATTACGACTATTGTCTGAGACGCTGAGACGCGCTTGCTGGCTTACTTAGGATACTGATGAGATCCTTCCCTCTTCCGATTTGTTGTGTTACCGCCTCGTCCCCCTTCTCGAATGCCCGTTTCTTGCTCTCGTATATTCCGCTTGCGATAGTATGCATATAATCAACCATGTCGCGCATATGATGCAACTCGTTCCAGGGTAATAAGTCCACTACGAGACGACGGAGCCTGGGGGTACCAATCCAAGAGACTCGAGGCAGGATATTTGTTCGCCAAAACTGTAGGCGCATCATGGTAGGTCTGTGCGAATGGTCTAATCAATAGGTTGTAACAACGGTAAAACCTCGGAGACGTACAATAACTCTTTAATCATCTTGGAATACAGGTGGGCACATTCTTCGCCTGTTAGAGGATCGAATGAATATCCCAACCCAGACTGCCCGATTAATTCTAGAGCGGTACGGGCCATCCAGGCAAGAATATCGACCTAGAGAATATTCATCTAAGTATTGAGCCAAGAACATTTGAATTGATTTTCGGTTCCGTACCTCTTGGACCTGAGGGCCATTCTGCAACTTGGTCATGAGTGCACTTTCAAGCTAAACTAGCAGTATCAGCCAAGTTTTTCAAGTTTGAGTTCTTCATGTTCAAAAATAGATCACCTTGTGGGTAACGTCGAAGAAGGACGGTACTGTTGATATCTGGTTAGGTCATCCTTGCGTGCTCAGGCAATCTAAACGATTCTCACTCATGCCCCGCATGTGAGCGGCCGAGAAGACAGGGTTGAGCATTTTACGCTGTTTCCGATGACGGTGTCCTAAATCAAGATTTCAGTTAGATTACTGAGCAGAGGTAATTTGTGGAAATTCCTACGAACCCAATGTACCAAGTAGCCCATCTCCGAATAAAAGTAAGTTGCTTCTGCAGCGATTGTCAGATATGTAGTTTGCCGAATGGAATTTGGGCTGCAGGCATACTCTATAAATCCGTCGAGTTCCTCAAACACTTCCTGATCCTGTATCGTCGCATAGATTTAGCTTCCTCAGAAATGAGTCGCCCCCTGTTCAGAAGGAGCTCACCTTCACTAGAACATTGTGCATTGCTCTCGGGTCGAACGTGTAAAGTGTGCTTTTGGCCTTTCCGATATCATGAATATCTAATCTAACTGCTGCTACAGAAACTCATACCCCAAAAGGACTGTGAAGGCGGATGGTACTACCATCTAATAAAAGTGAGGATACGTAGATAAATTCTGTGGGAAGTCGGTTGGCTTACATTTCCGAGCTAGAAGTTCGTGAAAGTTCCAAGCCGACGGATTGAATACTTGATCGAAATTTCCTATTAAAATGTTGAGATAACGATACACTGAACATATCGTGCACTTTACCTTTGATCCAGGAAGAAGATTCAGGACCAGGGACGTTGCCTATCCCAGAGGATCGCTTGAAATTTCCGCGGTAGAATCGTTTGAATAGAATCAGTACTAGGACGATTATTCCCAGCTGCCAAATCAAAGTGTTCATGATACTAGAGGTGTTGTCGCCGTCCTGGTTGCAGGCCTGGTTTTTATACTTCGTAGGCGAAGTCGAGAATTACGTGAATAAATTTCTAAATAATGTATTCTCAGCGCGAGGAACGAGCCAATGATTGACAGGAGGGGCAACTGACTTTCAGCTGACACACTGTAACAGTCGTCAGCCTGGCAAATTTATACAAGGGCCAAGCGGGAGATCACCCGATGACTGAAAGTTGATAGCGTTTTTGGTCGCTACCATCGCATCAGAGTGTCCATGAGAAAAAAAGAGATATTGAAGTGTTAGGGGTGACAAGCAAGAAAAATGGTCATTTGCATAGATGTTCCATAAGCGGGAAAAGGTGTTGACGTCGATGTCAGTTTGAAAGAGAAAATGTTGTGGTTGAGTATAGAAAGATGAATAATTCGCCGAGAGCTGTGGTGAATCCTAGCTATCGGACTTTACAAGGCTGCTTACCGTTTCTTCGCAGCGTAGAAGTTGATCTAGTGGTATTGGATCGGAAGTACCGAGAATTAGCCGGAATACACATGAAAGACGCGGTCTAGCGCGCGAGTCTCGAAAGATGGGGACGGTCGCGTGACAATTCGTCACAGCGCGCTCCGCGTGACCCAACTATATCACGTGCCTCCATCGCGACGTTTCTCCAGACATTTCCATTTCGATCTGGAATCTTTTCATCTCCTACGCTCATGTCTGCTCCGCGAACATACGGTAGAAAATGATCCAAGAGGAAATTGGACCTGGAGTCGGAACTGGAATCTCCCAAGAGGCAAAGACTGGAAGCTGAGCCCCAGTCTTCACCACCGAAACTTGCCCGAGACCTTTCTCAAATTTTCGATGCGGCTCTGTCTCCTTCGGCGCCTTCCACACCGTCAAGATTAGCTAAACGGATGTTGGGTCGCTCGAAGACTGAGTCTTCGTTAGAGGGCTCGCAGGAATCTGGGAATAGTTCACTGGATCGTACTTCTTCCCTACTATCCGTCATGTCTCCTGCCAAGCATCTTCCACCCTTATTTTCTTCACCCTCAGCAGATACGGTGGAGCCTTCCTCATCACCTCAGCGTCCTACGATAACAAACAAACGTACTTATGCGGGCAAGTCGCGGTCTTTTCTAATGGCAGTCCCTGCCGACCAATGCTTCCACAAGAATTGCAGGACGATCTAAATAGTCGAGAGTCGTATGCAGCACTTCGGAGTCGATGGGGGGTGGACAATTCGGAAGATGATCTTTACCCTGATATTCATTCACCTGCAAAATCCGATGTTAGCACACCGAATAGATCGCCGTCCAAAAGGAAAGGCAAGGGGCGTTTGAAGGAAGAAGTAATTCCCCCGGCTGATCTTATCAAACCTCTCAAAAGTATTACGGAGATCCGGAACAAGGGTCAGAATAGGCGATTTTTGGATGAAGTGGGTTATCTTTTGGAAGGAATGGGTAGGGATGAATCACCAACTTTGAAGAAAGCTAGGTGAGTCCATCGGGATCATATTCACAAGTCATTTTCTAATGCAAGTAAAGTGCTTTAGAAATTGTCACCAGACTCTGCGAAGCCGAGTTCGTTCTGCAAGCAAAGGCTGCAGACTTTTTGCAGAGCACCTGGGATGCGTTCATTGAAGCCGGCGCCGGTAAAGGAGATGACAAGGTAAAGTATTATCTCAGGACTACGGACATGTATAATGGAATATGCTAGGTCCTGGATTCCCTTCTCGCGGCCTTTATCGCTCTCGTTTCTCGAGATCTTGGTACTTTGACGGACATTGCGCATCGGGACCGGCTTCCATCATCAAGCATCTCACCCGAGTCTTCCTTCGTTTCAACACTTTTCTCCCTCCTCGCACCTCTCTCTCCAGAAACGGACCCTCTTTTAGCCATCACACGAAGCTCTGCTCCTGACAGTCAACTGAAGATGCTCGGGATAATGAAGGCGGACTGTGCTGTACTTAAAACGCTGCACTCTGCGATAAGGACGAAAGCTCGTATATTCACATCTAAAACCCCGGTGCGCTTCTCTCCATCTTCCATGATTTCTCGCTCATTTCCTGTTAGATTTCCAACGCACTTTTACTCAGCCATTCCCTCGCCGCACTCTCACCGAGTCTTCTATCATGCATTTGCCTGCCCATTCTTCTACAGTCCCTGCGTACGCAATTGCGATCCGCCACGGAATGCCTTTCTGACCTCGAAAATGGGCCCCCGAAACGAAGCGACGCCAAGCCAGCCTCATCTTCATCCTGTTTGGGTGACCTACAAGCTGTTCCGTTTGGAGTAATACATGACCTCTTCGCTCTCCTCGATGGGTATCTTCTCGGGCAGGTTTCTCTCATATTTGCTCTACTCTGATCAGTTCCACCTTCCTCACCCCGAGAGTATCCTGTTGAAATCTCTCACCGGCCTTATTAGGAAATATCTATTCGTCTGTCCGTAACCACGCCCTTCTTTCGATGCCCATATTTCCCACATTCAGGTTTGGGAAGAGTGAGGTTTGGATTCCGGATGGGTAGTACGAGGTGACGCCGGTGCAGGATGGTGTTATGCACGGTGACGCTAGGTGACGCCAGGTGAATGGGGAGTGACGCCAGGGCGGGATGCGGTGACGCCAGGGTGGGAGGTAGTGACGCCAAGTCAGGAAGTGGTGACGCCAGGGCGGGAACTGGTGACGCCGAGGTTGAGGATGCACTGGCACATATGCTTCCATTCACCGGCAGTAAAAATTATTAAAGAATCAAATGTAGGTAATATATCGACTTGAATATACTATTATTGCAACAATCAATCCATTTGTGTACGCTCTATCTTCAATTCCATCTTGTTCTCCTTGCGCTTGGCTTTCAGCGGCCTAGGTTTGGGACGTTTAATTTGCTCATTGAGCTGCGGAGACGAAGTATATTGATCATCTTTGAATTCAGGCCCTCGCTGTTTCATAGAATAGCTGTTGACGTGCGGTATTCAATGACTGGAGCATAAAATTCATACCTGTAGCTCAGCTTCATCGTCGCCTTCCCGCCGATTCAGAGTATATTGCTCCGGTCCTCCCAGAGCCCATGGATTCCAGTTATGCGAAGCAAATAACTTTTTAAGCCTTGGTTCGTCCTGGTGACTTCCGGCATCAAGTCCCCACTGCTGGTTTCCTGCTTCTCCCGCACTGTCTGAGATATCAAATATCAACTTTTCGAGAAAGCGGAGAGCCTTCAAGTCAACATTGGCCTTCTCAAATAGCTTTGGCTTCCCATTGACAGTAAGTCCCATCCAATTTACAAGCCTGTCAAAAGCTTTTTGAAGTAAGTGAGCACTTTGGTAATATTGGCAAAAATCATTCAAAATCCAATGGATCATTCTGAATATCTATATACACCAATCCTAGTTACACAACCTCTTTGTCTGCTTAAGTAGCTTGGGTCTAGCAAACCTGGCAAACTAGGCTGCACATGTGATGCATGAAAGAGCCAATTTCTTTGGTCAATATGTTTAGTATTAAGTACTTTAGTGCAACTCAACTGTTCAAATCCCATCTTACAGCAATGAACAAAGGACTTTTGTATAACTTTACTGTTTAAATCTTATCTTACAGTAATGACTGAAGTACATTAACATAATTTCAGCAACAAAACTCTGTCTTACAGTAATAACATGTGGGATCCTTTTTCTGTAACTGGAAGGTTTTCCTATTTGCAACTGCTCTGGCCCGGATCTGGGTGATTGAGAATGAGCTACGCACTGTGTTACGACTGGGAGGGCACTTGGAATGCTCAAAGAAACGGAAGATCTGGGTCCTCCATAGCTCTGGGTCCAGAAAAGCTATGCACGGTACGTACTGGAGTCTCACTAATCCCTGGGTCGGTCACTCACGAAGTTCAAAATTGTCAGGGTTCATCAAATTACACCAATTCCGAAAGCAATCGAAAGGCTATGTACGTAAATCCTACTGTGAAAACTTGTTCCAGCTGTTCAACAAAGCTCAGTTTGCCAGACTCATACGGATAGGCAGCTGTGGGTGTTTGTCCTTTCCAACGACAGGAGCTGTAACTCCATTCATTTGCCAGAATGTTTCATCATCCTGGACAGAAGGAGAGAATTTGAACTTCTCCACCAGAACGGACATAACCACTTCTATAGATCAAGAACAGTTAGCCATTTCTAAACCGGCAAATAAGACCATAGGGTTGTAGCACTTACTCATTTCCAGCTGCGAGAACTTGAACCCACTGAGAACAGCGTTGGTGTCAGAAATTATATCTACATGCACTACTGGCGAGATTAGGTCACATACATGCAAGATCGACCGCCCCCGATGAAAGTCATTCTGGGAGAAAAACATAAAACATTACGGTCATCAACGGTGATAGTGAGTCTTACAGGTGAGAATATACTCCGGGGATCCGCGCATCAGTGACTGCTGTAGGCAGTGGCTCAAGCCACCGCTCTGGCTTCCATTCATTTGCATCTGTAGATATTCCAGTTAGCTATGCATCGCTTCTAGGCCAAAATAGAATTGGTGACAAGATTCCGTCTACCTTTTCCCCACAAATCAGGATTCCTGTTTGTGTTGAGAATGGATACGATGACACTTGTACCCTTAGGTACCGCCACTTCATGCATTTCTGTACCATCGAGTCCTATAACTGGCTTAGAAAGAGGTACAATAGCATCTTGACGAGCACTGTGGATATTGGGTAATGAGATCCAATCGCCAGAGTCTAAAGAAGTTGCGGAGGAGCTTACATCCTAGACACGTAGGAAACCGGCGCATACCTAGAGTAGCATCTCAGTCATCAAGAAAGCAATCGTTCTTAAAAAAGACTGAAATAACGAACAAACGAAGGGTTTCTCGACAAACTGCGTCGAGATAAGGCAAAGAAACCAATTCGTCATACGAAAGATCGCGTCCGCCGTTCTGGCGCCTGGTCTCGATGAGTTCGTTCCGTAATTTGTCCTGGACTTCGGGATGTTTGGAAAGGAGATGAAGGACACGCGACATGGCGCTCTTGGGATAGGTTAGTGACTTAGAAATTACCCTGGTCATGTTTAATGGACTCACCGAGGTTGTATCCATTGCGGCGAAAATCAGGGTGCTAAATTATATCAATTACAACGCTTTTCAACTTGAAGATATTCATGCGACACTCACTTCATCTGCAGAAAGGAAAGCAGTAAACTGAGACAAAATTCTTGACCAGTGAGAACCAAAAATACCTGAGAGATCACTTCAGTATCGTCCAATCGATCCTCATTAGAGGCTTTCAAGTTCTCCTTCACTAAAACGAACAGCGTCAATTACAACTATTGTCTGAGACGCTGAGATGCGCTTGCTGGCTTACTTAGGATACTGATGAGATCCTTCCCTCTTCCGATTTGCTGAGTGACCACCTCGTCTCCCTTCTCGAAGGCCCGTTTCTTGCTTTCGTATATTCCGCTTGCAACAGTGTGCATATAGTCAACCATGTCGCGCATATGATGCAAATCATCCCAGGGTAATAGGTCGACTACAAAACGACGGAGCCGGGGAGTACCAATCCGAGACACTCGGGGCAGGATGTTTGTTCGCCAGAAATGTAAGCGCATCATGGTAGGACTGGGTGAATGATCCAATAAGCAGGTTGTAATTAATAGTCAAATTTTGGATACTCACAATAACTCCTTGATCATCTTGGAATACGGGTGGGCACATTCTTCGCCTGTTAGAGGATCGAATGAATATCCCAACCCAGACTGCCCAATTAATTCTAGAGCAGTGCGGGCCATCCATGCAAGAATATCGACCTAGAGGATATTCATCTAAGTATTGAGCTATGAGTATTTGAATTGACTTTTGGTTCCGTACCTCTTGGGTCTCAGGGCCGTTCTGCAACTTGATCATGAGCGCACTTTCAAGCTAAACCAGCAGTATCAGCAAAGTTTGCCAAGTTTGGGTCCTTCATGTGCAAAATTAGATCACCTTGTGAGTAACGTCAAAGAAGGACGGTACTGTTGATATCTGGTTAGGTCATCCTTGCGTGCTGAGGCAATGTAAATGTTTCTCACTCATGCCCCGCATGTGAGCGGCCGAGAAGACAGGGTTGAGCATTTTACGCTGTTTCTGATGACGGTGTCCTGTATCAAGATTTCAGTTAGATTACTGAGCAGAGGTAATTTGTGGAAATTCCTACGAACCCAATGTACCAAGGAGACCATCTCCGAATAAGAGTAAGTTGCTTCTGCAGCGATTGTCAGATATGTAGTTTGCCGAACGGAATTTGGGCTGCAGGCATACTCTATAAATCCATCGAGTTCCTCAAACACTTCCTGATCCTGTATGGTTGGGTAGATTTAGCTTCTCGGAAATGAGCGGCCTCCTGTTCAGAAGGAACTCACCTTCACGAGAATATTGTGCATTGCTCTCGGGTCGAACGTGTAAAGTGTGCTTTTGGTCTTTCCGATATCATGAATATCTAATCTAACTGCTGCTAGAGAAACTCATACCCCAAAAGGACTGTGAAGGCGGATGGTACTACCATCTAATAAAAAGTGAGGATATGTAGATAAATTCTGTGGGAAGTCAGTTGGCTTACATTTCCGAGCGAGATGTTCGTGAAAGTTCCAAGCCGATGGATTGTACACTTGGTCAAAATTCCCTATTAAAATGCTGAGATAAAGATAAACTGAATGTATCATGCACTCCACCTTTGATCCAGGAAGAAGATTCGGGACCAGGAACGTTGCCTATCCCAGAGGATCGCTTGAAATTTCCGCGGTAGAATCGTTTGAATAGAATCAGTACTAGGACGATAGTTCCCAGTTGCCAAATCAAAGTGTTCATGATACTAGAGGTGTTATTGCCACCCTGGTTTCAGGCCTAGTTTTTATACTTTGTAGGCGAAGTTGAGAATTACGTGAATAAATTTCTAAATAATGTATTCTCAGCGCAAGGAACGAGCCAATGATTGACAGGAAGGATAACTGACTTCAGCTGACACACTGTAACAGTCGTCAGCCTGGCAAATTTATACAAGAGCCAAGCAGAAGATCACCCGATGACTGAAAGTTGATAGCGTTTTTGGTCGCTACCATCGCATCACTGTGGTGAATCCTGGAGTTATCGGACTCTACAAGGCTGCTTACCGTTTCTTCGCAGCGTAAAACTTTATCTAGTGGTATTAGATAGCAAGTACCGAGTTAGCCGGAATACACATGAAAGACGCGGTCTGACGCGCGAGTCTCGAAAGGTGGTCACGGTCGCGTGACATTTCGTCACAGCGCGCTCCGCGTGACCCAACTACATCACGTGCTTCCATCGCGACGTTTCTCCAGACATTTCCATTTCTGGAATCTTTTTATCTCCTACGCTCATGTCTGCTCCGCGAACATACGGTAGAAAAGGATCCAAGAGGAAATTGGACCTGGAGTCGGAACTGGAATCTCCCAAGAAGCAAAGGCTGGAAGCTGAGCCCCAATCTTCACCACCGAAACTTGCCCGAGACCTTTCTCAAATTTTCGATGCGGCTCTGTCTCCTTCGGCGCCTTCCACACCGTCAAGGCTAGCTAAACGGATGTTGGGTCGCTCGAAGACTGAGTCTTCGTTAGAGGGCTCACAGGAATCTGGAAATAGTTCACTGGATCGTACTTCTTCCCTACCATCCGTCATGTCTCCTACCAAGCGTCTTCCGCCCTTATTTTCTTCGCCCTCAGCAGATACGGTGGAGCCTTTCTCATCACCTCAACGTCCTGCGATAACAAACAAACGTACCTATACGGGCAAGTCGCGGTCTTTTCTAATGGCAGTCCCTACCGACCAATCGCTTCCGCAAGAATTGCAGGACGATCTAAATAGTCGAGAGTCGTATGCAGCACTTCGGAGTCGATGGGGGGTGGACAATTCGGAAGATGATCCTTACCCTGAGATTCATTCACCTGCAAGATCCGATGTTAGCACACCGAATAGATCGCCGTCCAAAAGGAAAGGCAAGGGGCGTTTGAAGGAGGAAGTAATTCCCCCGGCTGATCTTATCAAACCTCTCAAAAGTATTACAGAGATCCGGAACAAGGGTCAGAATAGGCGATTTTTGGATGAAGTGGGTTATCTTTTGGAAGGAATGGGTAGGGATGGATCACCAACTTTGAAGAAAGCTAGGTGAGTCCATCGGGATCATATTCACAAGTCATTTTCTAATGCAAGTAAAGTGCTTTAGAAATTGTCACCCGACTCTGCGAAGCCGAGTTCGTTCGGCAAGCAAAGGCTGCAGACTTTTTGCAGAGCACCTGGGATGCATTCATCGAAGCCAGTGCCGGTAAAGGAGACGACAAGGTAAAGTATCATCTCAGGACTACGAACATGAATAACGGAATGTGCTAGGTTCTGGATTCCCTTCTCGCGGCCTTTATCGCTCTCGTTTCTCGAGATCTTGGTGCTTTGACGGACATTGCGCATCGGGACCGGCTTCCATCATCAAGCATCTCGCCAGAGTCTTCCTTCGTTTCAACACTTTTCTCCCTCCTCGCACCTCTCTCTCCAGAAACGGACCCTCTTTTAGCCATCACACGAAGCTCTGCTCCTGACAGTCAACTGAAGACGCTCGGGATAATGAAGGCGGACTGTGCTGTACTTAAAACGCTGCACTCTGCGATAAGGACGAAAGCTCGTATATTCACATCTAAAACCCCGGTGCGCTTCTCTCCATCTTCCATGATTTCTCGCTCATTTCCTGTTAGATTTCCAACGCACTTTTACTCAGCCATTCCCTCGCCGCACTCTCACCGAGTCTTCTATCATGCATTTGCCTGCCCATTCTTCTACAGTCCCTACGTACGCAATTGCGATCCGCCACGGAATGCCTTTTGGACCTCGAAAATGGGCCCCCGAAACGAAGCGACGCCAAGCCAGCCTCATCTTCATCCTCTTTGGGTGACCTACAACCTGTTCCGTTTGGAGTAATACATGACCTCCTCGCTCTCCTCGATGGGTATCTTCTCGGGCAGTGGGCACCTTCACGAGCCGCCGAGCAGGAAAAATACCATAGTCTTCTCGATGAAGCACGGGATAAGTGGTTCGCGGATGGTCTGGTTGCAGTGGGGATCACTGCAGAGCTAGCGAATGCCCAAACCTTAGCCGGCAACGGTAAACGCAAATTTAGTTCTAGTGAGTTAGAGATGTGATTATTCAATGTTGTTCAGCGCTCATTATCGTCTCGAAGATGCTTCAAGTCGGTGTACAGAAATTGTATTCCGAGTGCTCGTCAGCCTTACACATTCCGACCCTAGTTGGGGTCGGACTCTCACACGAAACAGTCGGGCGGTTATGTTTATCGCGAGGTCCATTGTTAGGTACGATGAGCTGAGGCGCAATATCATGGCGCATGCTCAGAAACCGGCCTCCACGCGTGCTGGAGGAAAGAGCTCGTTGGGGAAGAAGAGTGATAACTCACTTCTAAAGAATGAGCTGGACAGTGATGAAGAGACTGATTACGTCTCATCGGAGGAGGAGGATGAAGAGGCCGATGCCTCGGCAAAGCCTGAAGGAGGGTCATCTGTATCTGCTGCTCAGGCGTTGGATTGGTTATGTCTTGCCCTCGGACTCTTAACGAACCTTGTTCAGGTCGTGGATGAGTCCAAGTCAATATTACGAGAAACCAGTGTGTATCGACTTCCATCAGTTAAGGTTTTCTCGCTAATCACCCATTTACGTGTGTCTCTCTAGTGTTTGACCCGCAGTGCGTTCGCAAAACCCTGCCTTGCATTCGCGTCTGCTCCTGCGCCAAGCCCGTGACCATATTGGACGTATTGGTTGTCATATACGGACATCAGCTCCCCAGTCTCTCTCATCACTATCATCGCAGTACCTCGTCTGGCGTCAAGTCCGAACCAGCAGATACTTCCCTTCCGGAAGTAGAGGCACATGAAGCGGAAGCAGACGCATCTTTTCTGCTCGGACATCTTTCTGTCCTTTTTGGGTTGCTGATGATGGACAGTCCCGAGAATCAAAAAATTATACTGTACGCGCTACCACTCATCCACTCGAATTCGGAGGATCGGAAACCTAGCTCGTTCTCCGCGAGCGAAAGAAAGAGGCTAAAGATTGCTCAGCTTGTCGAAAATGCTTCCGAGCTGGGTGTTTTTTACGCTGTCATTAGTCGGAGAGGGTTGGTGGGGAATAGGTCAGATACCGCCGATGCTCGTTCCTCGGATCCTCCCTCCGAAAAAGAGCGGCCGGGTGGACAAGTGGAGAGTGACGCTGCTAGAGGTGCAGATGTCGCAAAAGGGGTTATATCTTTCTTACGAGATCTTCGTGTAGGCCTGTAGTTGCGCCCGTGTATATCTCTTCGAACGGCTGTTTCACTCTGTTGTTCCCGACGTGCAGTCTTTCAAAATAACCGGTGATACCGACACCGGGCCTTCCAACTCCTCAATTCGGATTTCAGTATTTTTTCTGTACTAATTAGTCCTGGCGTATGTGATTGGTATGGAGTATTGGTCCGTGTGTGGCGCCTGTTATTTTGGTCCGATGATTTGATGCATTTTGGTCAGGACTTTGTTCAGCGACTGGTACAGAGCATTGAAATGCTTCTCCTCGTAACATTTGCGTTCAATTTTTTTTTTTCTATAGGGTGTTACTGGCATCCCTCTTGGGAAGTGAGTTTCGGCGGGCAGGGTTGGAATCAAATGTGGTTTGTTCCGGTGGCAACTGATGGTACACACTCTTTCGTCATTCATCATCCGAATATCTCGGTATCTTCGGTTCCTTGCGTATCCCAACAGTCAGGGCAGGCAGCGTCTATGTAGATCCCAAGAGGCTTCTTTTCGTGCACGATATCAAAGGCTGCTGCTGTACCTTCTTCGCTTCGGATCCGTCTCCACGTTCCACATACATATTCCTGTGCACCGTTCGCTCCAAGTACCTTGCTTAAAGGACTACTATCAGAATGCTTTTGCCTAACTTGTTTTCGCCTACACCTCGTCTGTGACTCTTATCATCGACCGATATTTTCTTCCTTTACCGGGCTGAATTCCCGTTTGGATCGTGGTCTTTGAACCTCGCCGCGCGGTCGCAGCCGGTATCGCAATTCTTTTTGCTGACTTGTTTCAGAGTCTCCTTCAGTGCGAACCCATTCAAGAACCTTCGAGAACGTCGACCAATTATTTTCTCGTGTCAACGCTTGAGTTAAGCGGAGAAAACATGCACTCGGGCATACATACACTCAGAGGCAGCTGCATAGCAACCCAGCACTGATATTACCGCAGGCGCTTCGGAACTCTACTATCATAAATATTTCAGCCACATTTTACCTAAGTTGTACAGTAGATATTGGAGGAAATACCCCGATCTCCTGGATTTGTGCGATTTCATCGTACACTGGGCATTTCAAGGTACATACATCCGGGAAAGTCGTATGTTTTCTACATAAATTTCTAGACTTCCAGATTTTCTATATACCGTATAGTGTATGTAAGAATAAGCTTGAAAAGCTCCAGCTCTAGTAAATATTTGAGGAGCAGGCCCAGGCCCGAGGAAGCGGTCATTTATGATTTTAGACCGCCACTGAGTCAGGGATCTGTGCGCTGATCAAAGTTGCCTCTTTAAGAATTTCCAGTCGCATAAAATCGGAACGAGGTTTCTGGTAATGAAACCTTTTGCGACTGCTCTCCCTCCTCATCTGTACGACCCACTTTAAGCTCAGTTGGGGGTAAAAACAAGCGGCTACGATATTTTCAAAAAAAATTGTATGGGTACGCTCGCTGGGAATTTTGACTTGAATAGGAGATTAAATTCGACACAGTGCTTGTTCGCAGATTGATTCCTTCTTCTTCTCGAGTCTTCGACTCGATTCCTTCTGCCTCTTGCCTTCAAATGATACCTAGTCTTCCTGAAGACATTTATGTGACCATATTCCGATGGCTCTCCCTCTACGATGTTCTCTCGGTGAGAAAAGTATGTGCAATGCTTCTTGTCCATGATCTTGCAGCGAGCAGTACTGATGACCCGCAATTCTAGGTGTGTAGGAGCTTTTACTCCATTACTCGTCTACGGGGACTCTGGATCTCTCTCTTGCGTACGGAAATATGGGCCCACAATATTCCTACACCGCCCCACCTCGACGTCGATCGTCTCAATGCTGCCCAGCTCGAAAAGTGGGTAAAGACTTGCCTGCTTCTCCACCGCAACTGGACATCAGCCTCGCCCATAGTCAGGCGACGGCGGTATATCGCTGTCTCCGAACCCCAAGCACGTATTACGTCTCTTCATTTTATCACACTCGACGGAGAATCATGTTTGTTGTCATTTTCTCTGATGAGTCGAGTCGAGCCACGTATGCTGACAGTCGAATGCTGGGAGTTGAACACGTTGAAGTGCATAGCTCGACGGAGGGTGCAATGGTTTGGAGGATATGCCGTGAATTCAGATCCAAATGGTACTGGATTAACGGCGATAAGGACCCCCCAGTAAGCCTAGGGATTCTTCTTTCATGTGACGCGCTAAATGGACCTTGTTTTACCCACAGCGTCGAGGTGCTGGCCTTTGACTCCTCTGCATCGAGCCCGGACTCGGCGTTCGTAACGCTGTTCACTTTAAGTACGGAGGCGAGGAGTATTTTATGCCTCGCAGGGACCACGATGATTTTTCGTTCTCCAAATAATGATATCAAGATGCTGGATATAACTCGACCACCATACGAAATTACGCTTGAAGACAATAACCCTGCCTTCCAAAATCAGGTAAAAATTTTGTTGCTTTTGTTTTCTCATTCTACGCTTTCCTTCTGATGGTATACGTATACGTGCTCTATAGCCCGACAGTTTTCAAGCCATCATCTATGACGACTATACTCTCATCCTCCGAACCAAAACTCTGGCCCTCTACGCCTTGCATGATTTTCGCGCCGGCCGACACCCCCCCTCGGTCCCTCTATCTCCCGTGCAGCTCTTCGAATTTCCATGGAGAATCGACAGCTGCTGCATGGAACGTCAAATATCCCCTTCATCCGCCCGTCATGGTCACTCCAACTCAAACGACGTCACTTCGAAGTCCAAACCCAGCACGATCAATATTCTGATTCGCTATTCCAGTCTATTTCCATGGCCCGTGAATATGTTGCACCATTTCATCCTTCACCCTAATCCTTCCTACGTCCCGTTATCTTCCTCAGACGGTAGTACTAGTATCAGTCCATCAGTCTCAAACAACACAAACGACTACAGCAGCGTTCATATGACCATCAACCCAAATAATCTCCCATACGAATTCCCCCCGGTGTCATCGCAGACGATCGTTTCTCCCGTCCGCCTCTTTGCAATCACCGACATGGCGCTGGGACGGTACGGGACGGCTGTCTGGCTCGACAGTCACACGGAGGATTATTTTTACCATGGGGACGTTGGACAGAGGTTGGCGGGGATTATGTTGTTGGAGCCCTCTCGCCGGCCGTCTCCTTGCTCTTATTCATCCTCTTTTGCCGCAGAACGCTATAACATAAGAGGAAGTGGAGACGAGATCGAGGGGCGGGAGCCTGAGGCTAGTACTACTGGGGATCAAAATTCGCAAAGGGCAGCTTCGATCGTTTTCGCAGCGCATGAATCGGACGATTGGAATCGGGTGGCGATGGATGAGGGCGAGGGGCGCGTCGCTGTGGGATCTGTGACGGGGGAGATTATGATTGATGATTACGCGGAAGAACGATAGCATGACGATATTTTGTTTTTTTTCTTTCTTTTTTTTTTTTTGCTTTTTTTTTTTTTTCGGCGCCGTCGCATTAAGCTGTGGCTCGTTCTTTGTCACTCAAGCTGCACAGTTAGATTGTCAGCTCTCTGCCGAGTGCGAAAAGTACCTGGTGTTGGTCCTGGACCAGACCCTGAGCCTGGCCCAGCTTTGCGGTCGACGAACAGAACGGAAAGGATGGAAGACAGAGAAGGACCAGACCGTTGACAAACAACACTTTTTACTGAAAAATGGTAGGCTAATTTTGTAGCTTTACGAACTGACATTTCGGAGGAAATTGACTTTCCCATTCGGGAAATTCGAAGCAAAGGAGTCAGAACCACAGTAATACAACGTTAAGATGTGCATTTATATATTCAACAATCCCGCTCCTAACATAGGTAGACAACATCACAAACTAGACGATTTACACACTTATTTATCCCAACTTTTAGACAAGTTTTTACTTGACATTTAGCACCCTCGGTTATGTTACCCAGTCAAGGTGTGGCAATGAGAACCTAAATAATAATAAAACACGTAAGTAAAGTGAATGACAAACACCCAGACCTAGACACGAGTTGCGGGAACGTACAGCAGATGGTGTCAATCCAAGTTCCCGAAGAGATTTAGAGAAATCAGAACGCGAGAAGGTTTTTCTGTCCGTTCAGAATGAATGGGGGGAGTGAGGTGAGGAATAAAGTCCTTTATATGTAGAAAGGAAAGGACGAACCTTGGAAAGTGTTGTGCAAAGGTAACGGTATCCACACTGACGCTCAGAGTCTGTGCGGCAATAAATTCTGCTACTTCACTCAGCGCTAGAAGCGAATGAGAATATTAGAAGAGTGAATGGAAACGGAAAGATGTGCCCTACGCGAATCGCTAGGTAGTGTGGTCGTGTATGGCTGACCCCCGGTAGACATGCGAATCTGAAGTCGGGTCTCTTTGAAATCCTTGCTTGCCATACCAGCACCAGCGGACGATGAAGGAGCCGACGTAGCTGATGCAGACGTAGCTGATGCAGACGTCGATGATGTCCCTGCATCCTCTATAGGCCGTCCTTCACGGAGAGCTTTCTCCTTGGCAGCTTTCTCTGCACGGACCTTTTTATCGGCCTCAATCTGCGCTTTGACAGCTGCGCGAGCTTTGGCATCGTTAATTTTATCTGAAGGATGAAATGAATGAAATTGTTAGAAAACGAAGTAAGTGACAGGACTAAGTATGACAACCAAACGCACCTTGTTTCTTTTGCGCTGCTTCCTTGAGCGCCTCTTTCGCTTGCAGTTCTTCTTTTATTTTGTGCAAGTCCTGCGAAGGAATGGGTATGAGGTAGGTCATACGGTATAACTACACCCCCGCCGTACAAACATACCTTTCCAGCTTTCCGTCTCAAATTCTCATTGGCTTTTGCGTCCGCAGCGTCTTGAATTGATTGACGAGAGCGCTTCTCCGCCATCTTTGCGCGCAGTTCAGCAAGTTTTTCTTTCTTCTCTTCCTCTGTCAATGGCTTGACCTGAAAGTGAAAGACTTTAGTTGAAAAGAACGATCTAACAGTGCAAGAAGAGACCTCTTCGGTAGATTCCTCAAACTGATCATGACCACTCTTCTCAGCATGATAATTCGCCAAAGCCGTATTCTTGAATATTTTGCCACATTGAGAGCATTTGATACTCTATGAGTCACAGCTCAGTTCAGGACCTCTCCTATATCATCCTCCGAGTAGCTAGTATTAACTCTGACCTTGGCTTCAACGGCAGCAGCAGCCCCAACTCCCAAATCTCGCAAGGCATCTGCATCCTCATCATCATCGTCCGCATTCGCGGACCCTCCAGCTGCTGCAGACGATTCTGAGACGCTGTCCATAGCTGGAACAGGCTTTGATTCGTTCTCGAGGATATGGTCCATTGCAGGTTGAAGACCTCGATTACCGGTTGCTTTCAATGCCCCTACAATGTACATGATAGAGTGAGACAAGGTTACAGAGTTGGCGAAGAAATTTTTCTGCATACATTCAACCCGAGCTGGGTCAAAGCCCATTGACAAAAGAGTTTCCTTGTCGCCAGCCATTCTGTACGAGTAGATTGTGGATTGAAAGATGGATTGAAAGATGGATGACGCGTTTAATGGGCGCTTAGCCTGTGCAGCGCTGGTCCGGCCTTCGGTCCGGATCACCGGACAACTCGCCGGGCCGGAAGAGTTTGCGCCGCACTGGCAAATAAAATTCGAAAGCACAAGTTCTTCACTGGTGAAAAAACTAATGGTCATAAGACGGGTGCAGTTCCGACCGGTCGATAGCTGGTGAGTATAAAATAAGGTTCTCTCAGAGAAACCGCTTGACAACACAATGCCTAAAGCTTTCCCTACCATCGAGAAAGTTGAAACTTTTATCATATCCCAAGTCGGAGATGGAGGAGATTATCATAGGCAAAAGGTAGTATTAACTTGCTATAGGTTCCCCGTTTTCAATGTTTTACTGATGAGACGTAATTATTGCAGCAAGGACATTGGATTATAGACGTGAGTTCGAGCTGTGGGATGTAAATGTGGCTCCGGATTGACCAACGAGGTTATACAGAGCCCTATCAGTAACCCCATGTCAGGCTATGAGCAGTATAGACATTCCCGAACAAGCTGGGGTATCGGTGTCCTTGGTTCTCTAGTCGTCACAGTCACTGCTTCTGACGGTACCAAGTTAGTTTTATCCCTCTTTTCTCTTGTTACCTCTTATTCATGTTATTATTTCACCCTTTCAATCCTACAGAGGAGTAGCTACAGGCTTCGGCGGTCCCCCTGCATGCTGGCTCATTAATGAACATTTTACTCGATTCGTCGTAGGCTCCGATCCTCGGGACACCAACCGTATCTGGGACCAGATGTTCCGCGCAAGCATGTTTTACGGCCGAAAAGGTATCACCTTGGCTGCGATAAGCGTCGTCGATCTTGCCATTTGGGACCTCCTCGGAAAACTCAGAGACGAACCTGTTTACGTCTGTATCATTTCTTTCATCACTTTTCGTTCCACTCAAGCAAATGCATAGAAATTGATTGGTGGACGTACCAAAGACAAGATTCCATTTTATTGCACGGGGTGAGCACTGAGTAGAAATATTCTGATATTCTGATTCTTACGCAAAACACACCTTCGATAACCAACTCATCTGACTCGTAGGCCTCTTCCCACCGAAACCCGCCGGATGGGTTTCTGGGGAGCCAAAGTCCCTCTTCCATACAGCCCTCTCGACGGGTTTGACAGCATGCGAAGAAACCTCGACTTTTTGAAAGCTCATCGCGAAAAGGTTGGACCGGGATATCCGATTATGGTAGATTGTGTGAGTTACTCGCATATTTTCTTATTTTGGATTACTCATTTTTTTTTATCCCAATGTGTAGTGGATGTCTCTCAATGTACAATACGCCATCGAAATGGCGAAACGAGCTATCGATGAAGGTATTGATATTAACTGGTGGGAGGAGGTACGTGTTCATATCTACATACTCTCTCTCACGCACATACACGCGTCCACAGGTCCTCCACCCAGACGATTTCGATGGACACAAGTACCTCAAAGAGGCCCTCCCTCACGTCAAATGGACTACAGGAGAACACGAATACAGTCGATATGGGTTTCGGAAACTTATTGAAGGAAGGGCGGTAGATATCTTACAGCCTGATGTAATGTGGATGGGTGGGTTGACTGAGGTATGTTATATATGCCTAATCGTTATCGAGGCTAAATTAATACTTTCTTGGCCTTTTTCCCGTCCCACTCTAAACAGCTCCTGAAAATCAGTGCAATGGCCAGCGCATACGATATCCCAGTCATCCCGCACGGAAGTGGACCTTAGTCAGTCTTCTCTCTCATAACCGTCCGAGCCTTCTGCAAACCCGCTGATCAAAACACTCGCCATAGTTCCTACCACTTCGTCATGTCCCAAGCACATAGTTCTTTCTGCGAATGTAAGTAAAAATCACTCTCCCTCTCCATCTTCTCCATTCCCCTTTTTGACCGGTTCGTTCGTGACAGACATCGCCAACTCCCCAGACGGCAAATCCATCCTCCCCGTCTTCGGCAACCTCTTCACCAACGAACCCGTCCCTCACGGCGGATCGATCGACATATCGGACGACCCTGGATTCGGGCTGACACTGAACCCCCAATTGACGCTCCTCCCTGCTGAACAGTTCCTCGCTCCCAACCCCGAAAAAGGACTCGGGAAGGCTGATGAGGGAGAAGAAACAAAGTAATCCCTAGCATGCCCTGCCGCAGGGCAGCCGACTCGGATACCGCAAGTTTGTATGTATGTAGCACGTAGCCATAGACATGTGTGTAAAGTATAAGAAGAAAGCAAATCACCCGCCCCTCCTTATTCACGTTTGAGATGTTTCGCCGCTCGCGTAATAAAACGAAAGGCTCTAAATGCCGGAGTTAACAGAGAGCGCGCGCCTGTCACAGTCAGGTGCGCGTTTGTCACTATTTCTTTTGTTTTTCATTTATCCTTTTAGTTTCGGCATTAAAGTGAGCTGAGATCATTGGAACGTATATACATTAAGTACATGCCAAAAAACTACTACTACTACTACTACTAAGCAGCTACAAAATGACAGCAAGCAATGGGCACAATGAGCACACCAACACCACATTGAGGATGAAAAAAAAAGAACACCGACTTGATGAACAAAGTATTACCCCCTCGTGCGATGGTAGCAAAAAATACGAACGATACATGTAGGAAAATAGAAGGCACATACATATAGCCCGCGAAAGTACAGTCCGCTCGAAAAAATAGTCGTAGCGTCACTTCACTCCATTAGCGAATCGTTCACTGTCTCATTGAGCACTACGATGCTTGGCCTTGGCTGAGAAGACACTGACGACCCGTTTCGCCGTGGTAGCGGCCGTATCAACCTTTGTACCCTTTGCTTTCCGTCGGAAACCGAAGAACGGAAAGAGTCGCTAGATGAGGAAGAAGAGGAGCGAGAGAGCAAACTAGTTGGGATGAAAGAGGAGAGGATCTCTTCCGAGTCTAGATCAGAGTCGGAGTCTGCGTCAGAGTCTTCGTCAGAGTCTAAAGAGTCAGAACTGGAGGAGGAACTGGACATTGAGGACGACGATGATGATGAAGATGAAGAGGAAGAGGAATCAGTCATCTCTGTGTCTTGATTTCCAGAATGTCCTTTCGGTTTCATGTCGAACACACCAAGGCCTAGATTCTTTTAGTGTGGCGCAGAAGTCACGGTACAAAGGGACAAGGGGCAAGGAAGATAAGAAACGAGGGAATAAGACCAAATCCGTCAATACGAAATACTGCACAGATGGCCTGAAAGATAAGCGTACCATCTCAATGTACTGCTCCGCACCGTCCTCTACGTGTTCCATATCGATGCTTTGGGGGTCCGCTTGGGCACGTTGAGTTAGTATCGCGTTCGATGCTTCCATTTGGGGGAGAAAAGCTTGAACACGAGAGAGAACTAAATACGTATCGGTATTTTTAGAAGAAGGGAAAACCAGAGATAAGGGGGTGTACGTACGCTCTGAAGGAGGCTGAACGGCCCAAGTTTTGCGGTCACCAAACTCAAATTGGAAGTTGGGCATTCCCAGTCCATTTCCTGTCGTCGGTCCAGAAGATAAAGGAGTACCAGAGTTAAGTCTCTCGAAAATGGACTCTGAAAAGATAATGAGGTTTACAGACAGAAAGATCTGGTCAACCTCCGAACTTACGAAGCCTTTGGGCTCTCGCATCCTCGTCTTCCACTTCCAGTCTTTCGACCTTTTGACTCCTCCGTGTTCCAGGTCCATTTCCCGAATCATAGACCGCACCGTTCAGATTGCCACCGTCAACGCCTACAGCTCGTTCGTCGTCCATGACCATCAGAAAGAGAGAGAAAAGTGTTTGGATAAAAGTGGCCCTGGGCACAGCGGCCTGAAGCCGAGTATTGTGGAGAAAAGCAAAATTGGAGGAGAGAAAGAAAGAAACACGGGCGCTTACTGAATTGGGAAGAAATTTTCGTTCCCGGGGCGGACCCGGGCGCTTAAAAGTTGACCAATACAAATTTGTCATACGAGCACAAGCAAGCGAACAGGTTTTTTTTAAAGTTTTTTTTAACTCTTCATTGCCGCAAGTAAGTAAGGCTAAGTACTAAGGAGCGGGGAGCCGCAACAATAACTAGTTGTGCTCCTTTCGCTGGTGTGTTCCTCCTGAGGGTATCTGTGGGGGATGTTGTATCTACAGGTAGTGCCTTCTGTACGTAGGGAAATATATGGGGACGTGCTCGGTCAGAGGACCAGAATAACATAAAGTAGATAGGGGAGGAGGGTGCGGCAGCCTGACACCTCTCCCTCCGTGGTAAAGGGAACACAAGCGAACAGGTAAGCGTGCTCATTACTTAGATTTGTATATACAAAACTAATATCAAGGTCGTAAGATGGTCGTCAATAAGCGTACTTTTAGGTAGTTCATAAAGATAAATGCGTCGGGGAGAGATACATTATACAGTGATCATGGGAAAGAAATAAATGAATGAATAAATCTGGGAGGACGTTTAGATTTTGAGTGGAATGCTATGCTGATAGCTGTGTCCTGTTTCAAACTTGCGCTACACGAGCGTCGGGAAATAACGTCTGAGCCATCCTGACCACTTCCTGTGCTCGTTGATAATTAGAGCTCTGAATCCCAAGCTCCAACACGGCAAGACCCCGTTGAGGCGTAACACCACTGAATCCCACAACAGGAGCTTCATCTGCGTTGAGGTAAAGCCCCAAATAACGTAAAGAATGCGGGAAGCGCTGCGTAATTCCTTCAAGTGCGTTCGTAGTCAGGACGCGCTGTACGTGAGGAAAGGCGTGGGAAGGTTTGGGGTTGAGAGAGATGTGCTCTGCGCAAGTCCACGACGAAAGGAATCTAGCGATGTCGGCGTCTAATAACATCAGTGGACGAGGATGAGTGATACTGACGCGAACCAACTCGCGAAGATCGCCTAAAGCTCGAATCCCATCTGTCCATGGGGTGGCCTCATTAACGCTAAGCTCAGCGACGTGGATGTTCAAACTCTTCAAGCCAGGGGCAGCGTAAACCACCTCTTTGAGGAACCTTCCGAATTCATCAGGCGTGTCAAGGTTCCGAACTGCGATAGAAACTGAATTTGAACGGTACGTCCGATTCTGATGCCCGAACGACAGAGAGATTAATCGAGAAGCTGTTCCGACCCTGAGCACATTCAGAAATTTCTGTGCGTCGCTCATCCTGCCAGACATGTCTAGAGCCATCAATCGATTATTATCGATATCAACTTTTACCAAGCTACCGCCGGTAAAGCTCACGGCTGCAAGCGCTCTATGCAACCCAAGCATGAAGCGCAGATCCGCCAGCAGACCCTTGAAGCCAATATTGAGCCCAGGGAAGGTGGCCGAAAAGGACGTGGTGAAAGGACTGGCGCTGGCGTCGAATGCAGCACGAAACAGCTCAGTCCCGTCAACTCGAAAGTCGGAGACAGAGATCGTGGCTTTCTGGATACTGGAAGGTAAGGGAGAGAGGTGGTCTGCGAAGCGCTTGGACCAAATTGACTCGTGGATTCTCGCATCTATGGTGGTAAGAGATGGCAGGCGAGCGACGAGACCCGGGACGCTGCTCTGAATCGAACGGCTAATATGATAAAATCCTGGACCAAGAAGAATGATGAGGTTAGTCGGGTTGGAAGACGGCAAAGTACCGTGGTAGGTGAAAAACAGCACCGCGGGGATACGAGGAAAGTACGCCATCAGCTGGCTCCTGGACGCTCCAAGTACGAGTAGGAGCGTGTTCTCAATGAGAGCGATCCAAACATCGCATAGAGGATTAGGAAAGGTCGAGTTAGGTGGTGGGTTCATGATGAGATAGACTCCAAAGCAACTTGAACGTTTGCTGGTGACCTTTTAAACTTCTTGTGAAGCTGATAGCCGTATTTTTTTTTGGCTGAAACGAGAACATGACGCCCCCGGAGTCCGCAAGGAACAATGAGAAACTGTTAAAAATTAAAGTTCTGTCGGTCCAGTTTAGGGCATTCACAGAATGACTCACGGGCTCATAGGGGCTCGCAGAGCTATTACGAACAATTAGTCGTATTAGTGGCTATACGATAATCAACTCTCAATGGGAACATCGAGGCGAACCATTACCTTATGTCAGAAGATATGCTATAAAAAGGTCATCGAATCACCCTTCATCTGCCACATTCTCCGCCATTATGGAGGGCATAAAGCCCTAATATTAAGGGATATCAAGGGATATCATTCGATAGGTCAAAAAACAGCATCTTGCCCTCCCTCAAACCTGATTCTCCGGGTTTTTTGGGGGACGAAGAAGTGGGGGTGGCAATTATCAGGATCTGAATCTGAGACATAGAGCTATATATGTGGCCAGTATCTGTCAAGCGGCAGGCCTTGAATTCAGTTCAAAAAATCACGGATTTCATGGAAATCGATGGCGAGATGACGTACACCTTTTGTTTTCCTCGGCGACTTCCTCAGTTGCTGTGGGTCCAAGGACACTTAACAGCAGGTTAAAAACTCATTTCACCGCATCAGATTGAGTTCCAGAAAATTCTGACACGTAGAAAAACGACTATGGAGAGAACGGAGGACAAGTGTACCTCCGACAGACCTTTCTTCTGAGGTCATCATGTTTCTTTGCTGAGCAGCTCTGTGAAAGAAGACACGAAGCGATAAAATCTAAAGGAACGCCGCGCAGGCCTTGTGAAGAGCTGTGACGGTATGAGGTAAGTCCAAAATCAGAATAAAGCCGTGGGTATGTGGGAACAACGACTTACGGTACAGATGACTGATAATTCTTGACAGGCTGTACATTGTATTCCATTGTAGTCATGACCATTCAGCGGCGAGAGAGACGGTGATGCTTGGAACAAGGGAAAGCATTCTTACTGCAGCGCTCAGAACCAGACGCGCGTCGCCGCATGACCGAAGGAAAAGTACGTGAGCAACGCCTGAGCGTGATATTCATGTGACACATTCTCACGCAGTTTCGCACGATTTTACAGCAGTGAGAAAGCCATCAATCATAGTTCTGATAACTACATAGAAAAGCGTCGCTGTCATACAAATTCTTGTAAGTCCCTCACTATCGGTTATCAGTAACATCAAAGCTCACCCTAATTGCACTTCCTTTGTACTGTAAAAATGGTACTACAAGAATAAACAGACCGCACACGATCCTGAAAGACGATGTGAGTACTAGCAACGAATAAACTATCGTTTCTTCTTGTTTACCCTGCTTCCAGACCCAATGTTTGTAGAGCGCCATGCTCGTTCGACCAAGGAACTTGATAATATGCGACACTGAAGCCTGAAAGCCCGCTGAAGGCGTCATCATAATCAGAGGAAAGAGATTCTTCGCGCACCACCAAGGGTTCTTGCCAAATTTAAGATTGCGCTTACTTCTCCCTAAGAATGTTTCTCTTTGAACAAGACACCATGCGCGATATTTCAAACTGTTTACCTGGCGCCTTGGAAAACAGTCGTTACAATAAGCGTCTGTGAATAGTCAGCGAAGAATCCGACGAATATATCTTTCACAAACACGCACAGACAGCGACGGTGATCATCAAATAGGAGATATTGATCAAGACCCAGGCCACAACGACAACGGCTACGTGGAAATGTTTTTGAAATGTAGCGCCAAGCAGTAGGAATCCAGCGAGATACACGGGGATCAAAGGATAACACGTCCTGAGATAGGTTCTACATTTTTTTATTCTCAGCGGGATAGAGGGGCTGCGAACTGACCATAGACGGAATTCAGCCTCGAAAACTCCGGAGTTGCGTCGTACGCAGTAGTACATGATCCAGTCATTGAAATATCGACCCAATGATTCACCGACCAGGACAGAAATCTAGACAGTTGGAAGACAAGAATCAACCATTGACGAACCAGATTACAGACAAGATGTTCTCTTACCACTGGGGTCGCGTAAATACCTGCAACAGTGATCTGGTCCAGACCAAAGCCGAGTGGTGGAGGGTTCTGGAGAAAGATGGTATTGGTGATCTAGTAAACAATCCAGCGATGGTGAGTGTCTTCAATATTTCACGTAACACCACTCAATAAATACATTGATGCCAATTGCGAAACCAAACACCATTGCCTGAAGGTACTTAGTTGCCATTGTTTGTGTAGGTAATGGCTAGACAAACCTCGAAAAGATATATTCCAACAAAGTGCGGTCGCCACATGATTCGCAAGGGCAGCATGGTTAGCTCCTTCCATGGAGGTGCTTGAGTAGCAGTTTTATAGCCCGTTATTCCCACAAGGCTAGCAAACCTAGCTCGAATTCCTTGAGCACCCGTCATACCTGTGCGAATTCCCTTTCGATCATACATCCTATCAAGAAAATGCAAGTTAGAAACAGCTCAGAACAAAAAAGATAATTCAAATGGCGCACGATTCCTCCATGCCAAACATGATGAGAACCAGCACTACCAAGCCATATATACACCCTATTCCGAATGCCCACCGCCAGCTGGCACGAGCAACGAGGAATCCGAAAACGAAAGGCGATAAATGAGGACCTATAAGTGCCATTCAAGTTGGCACTCTTTCTCGAAGACCGTTTGATTTGATGATCTTACCCAGAATAACCGCCGTGGTCCAAATCCCTATCTGAGGACCGGTCAATCAATACTAATACCTTATACAATATGAGTACTAGCCTTTCGAGCTCGCAAATGGAAAGGGTAGATATCATCAATGACGAACAGTCCCTGACAACTTCGATAAAGACAATTTGACACATGGGACAAATTACATACGGTGATTTGAGGACAAGTTCTATGATTCAAAGGGTTTGTGAGGACTAGGGGAATACTTGGTAGAAGAATCACTCCACCGACCCGAAGAACGCGGTCAAACAGCGCATCGCTTTTCTGAGTCTTCAGAAAAAGTCAAAATACGGAGTTGCACCAGGATTTACCTGTAAACACTTCGATATTGGGTGCAAAGGTCAATCCGACCAAGAATGCCAAAGCTAGAAGCTACACGTATAATTTTAGTCTCTGGCTTCTTGTCCGACGACAAAATCAAGACTTACTTGAGTCCAGAAAAGCACAGGAAGTCGTCCGTAACGATGCATAAGTACCTACATATATTCAAGATCAACATTTGATATCATTCTCGTAGAAGTACTTACGATCCTTTCCGATGTCAATTTGCATAATCAGGCAAGCAAGGAGAGCGGTAACGGTCTTGACTTACGCCATAAGTCCGCCCCAACCTAAACAGACATAGGATTAATGTGGGCCTTCAGATAGATGAGTACAGACAGAAGACTAGCCTATAAGAAAAATGCTCCAACTGAACGAGCGTTCAATGAGTTGGAAATCCATGTTTTGGATAGAGACGAGGGAAACATACTTGGAAGTAAGGTCGTTAATGTGACCAGTCGTGGTGTGGAACTGGACGGCTAGTGGGAATACCGACGCAATTCCTGTATGCTGTTTGTGAATGAATTCTACCCCCATAGCAAGGACAATCCTCACCTATAGCTGAGTCAAAGTTCGGAATCAGGGTGGCTAACGAAATTATCATCAAATGCCAGTCTTTTTTTCGGGCACTCCACTACCAAACTAATCATTAACGTTTAACGACCGGAGCGCGAGTTCATTGCTGACATTCTGAGGGTCGGTAGGATCATCTGCAGGCTGAGGCCATAAGATGGTCGACCCATCCTGGGTGAGCTTGAGCCGAGAGGCGAAGTTTTCTCCAAATTCGATTCGGGCTTGTCTGAGAAAAGCCGATGTGTGTCAGCGCAATGCTAGTCGGGGGAAGGGGAGGACATACGCTGGATCAAGTATCAAACGACCAGCCTCTCTTTCATGGAAAGTGGCGAGGTCTACGTTTGCGTATGCATGCTCTTTCTCCACGGTAGCTTCCTCAATGTGCTGCGAAAAATCTTTGGAAACAGAGCTTTCCTTGAAGTTTGTAGGGGGCTCAGATACGGAGGCCATGATGGTGGAATACGAATAATGATAGAAACACCCTCTTATGTATACCATTGGATCATGCGTCCCCTTCCTGTACAGCGCATTCAGTTCGCCGCTAAACAATACACCTTCAGAGATTCCGCGTGTGAATAGAAGGCTCAGCAGGTTCAACGTGTTCATCAAGTTCGGAATTCCTGAGAAAGGAGGAACGGGATCAGGTATTTTGCAGAACTTGACTATCCCATACATTCCCATCGTTTTCCACTCTAGCTCCCATTAAGATGGGTTAGCTTCGGCAGGAATGGGTCAGGAACGTATAAAAGTATCTCTTGATGAACTTAAACAATTTTTTGTGAACTTAGGTGAGATATGCCATGTGACACGAATAAGAGTCAAATGTACAGAGACATCGCAAGTTCAGTAAAGCAACAGTAAAACCAAAATGTATACTATTCTGTTTTTGCTCTGAGTGTTCTCTTTACGACCACACTACATCAGTTACAGTCCAGCCATCCAGTAACGTTTGAGAAGGCACAATCTATTCGGATAATGTTAAGTATCTGACTCGTCGACGCTACGAAAATGAGCAAGCTGACATCAACAGCGAAAGCGACAAAAGTAAGGTTGAGTGGCAAAAGTGCCCATTCAAGTGTAGGTAAGCGCCGGGCGAACTGACCAACACTATTTGACAACTATTTGAAGCAAGTTTGAAGAGTATCTAGCCGAAATGGGACCTTCTTAATAATCGCTTCCATGACGGTCATAGGTAGCTATCTTTGTACATGAAAAGTAGCAATAGCCCTCCGAATTCTGTGTTAAGCACCGCTAACACAGAGCTGGACCAAAGTTGGACACGATTGTCATTAGTAAACTGACTACGCAAAGGTGTCAATTTCGATAGTCGTGTTCTGAAGATGAATTCCCTGTTCATCGATCTCACCTCATTCCGTGGATCAAAATAAAAATACGCTAGCAGCCCCTTCAAGCTCTCGTTCTCATCAGTATCAATCTGATGACTATGCAAGGGCGAAACAATCGATAAAAATAACACCAGAATGAGTAAAAAGCAACTACTAACCGCGTTTTCAAGTGGTTAGTTAACCGATGAAGCGCAAGAGATTCTTTGCACTGAGCGCAAAATATAGTTTCAGAAAGATATGTGATTCATTTTGTGCCTTTTCGTCAGTGAGAATTGTGGCGGTTTCTTCGCCGAAAGAATTGATACTGAAGGTATGATTTACAGGGTGAGATAGCTATGTAAAGCATGAATGTGGCTCGTATATGGGTAGACTGCAGCGAAGGTGTGCTCACCAAAAGAGGCCACCGCATGAAGTATCTTCCACGGTTCATCTCACAAGTGCTGCATTCAATGAGAGGATGCGCCGAGTACAAATCCTGGACTGTCGCAGTGCCAGGGTCCAGAGAACAGCCTTCCAAGATGGTTCGGAAAAGCCGTGATATGGATTGACTGAAAATCATCTTTTTGGATGTCCACGGGCCTAATTTAGCGAGACGAGCATAGTTCTTGTCCTATGTCCGCATCCGTTTATCGCTTCCCCTGTTAGAGCATGGATGATGGAGACAACAACTATGGTAGAACATCCGCGGAAAGTGCATCGCCTGATGACATTCCGTACATTTGAAAACCGTCGCAGCTAGGTGCAAGTCAGACTCCGCAGCGGAGGCAAACCCAGAAGCTCGCATAAGTTGCACAAGCTCTTGTGTTTGCTCGAGTCGCCAATAGTCGGCAAAGGCTGGAAGGTGATCTGAAATGTGCTTTCGAATGCCATCGTCAGTTAGAGGTTCGTCAGTGGCGGTTTCCCAGATTGCTTTTGCGATAGCCGGACTCGTAAGGAAGTCACCCATCGCAGGGATCGGATTGCGACAGTCCGATCCTTCTTGGGCTCGTTTATATTGCTGTTTAAAATCTAGATACCGGGCAGTTAGAACCTTCTGCTTTTCCCGGGCTAGCCTGCTCTTCTTGTGCTGAGATAACACGTTTACTAATTGGGACTTCATCGCGTTCCACGCTGGGCACAAGGGAATCAGTGGCAACAACACTTGCAGTCAGAAGGGTAGACATACCATGGTCGGTTAGCTTCTCTGGCCGTCTCACTAGCTTATGATCAAGGAAGGCCGATCTTTCAGGCCAATAACCATCTATTAGCTTTTGTGCCTCGGAGCGCCAGCCAATCTCCCCAGTCGAGTGAGAATACTAGTAAAAGAATTGAAGTCAAGAATTTCATCAAAGGGACAAGCCGAACTCACTCATTGAGGCGTACAGTTTGCATGTGTTTGAGCCATGCCTTGCAAAGAGCCGAATGCTGAATGGAAATCGATTGAATTGAAGTCTTCCAAACACGAATCTCATCTAACTTCTAACATGTCGCGGTGCTCACTCGCTTTCCGCGAGATCCACTCATCACGTTCCTTCTTACTTTTCAGCAACTCGAATTCCTCTAGCGCGAATCGACTGCTGCAAACTCTAAGAGCGTGACGTCTACTTCCAAATCTAACTAACTCTGTGAAGAGCACAGAACGAAGATCACGATACTCAGGTGGCTGCTGAGCTTTGAATTCAGAATTGCAAAGAGGTAGACTGTAAAATTGGACTTGAAGCTATTATCCGAGAAATATAGGGAAGAGCACATACGCTTCGCGCTCCGCCGCGGCACAGTCAGCGCAGACACACATACGGAATGACCAAAAAGTGAGGATGGATTCGCTGTCTTCTTTCGTGTCTTTGCAGACCTAAATATTATGATAATTATCCTAGTCTGCTGATTGATGATTCGAAGCGCGCAAATCGCAGCGATCGTAGAAAAGGAGTTGAGCATACTGAGGTTCATTCAGGTCCTTTGAAGGTGGAGGAAGACCTGGAAGGTTTTCACGGGAGCTATGCCATATGGTAATAGAAGTCTTGCTCATCAAAAGATTCCGAAGTTCTTTGGAAGTCCTGGCAAGACGAAGAAGATCGCCAGGATCAAGGTAACAGAAGATCTACGAGGGACTATCATGTCAGAGCAATGCAGCAAAACAGATAACATACTTGCCTCGAATACCACATCCAACGGAACGCCTTGAGTCAATCTCTCCAATAGTGCAAACTTGCCCCGGACTTTCCTAAACTGCTGGGGCATTCACGACCTCTTTCGGCGAAAAGTGGTCGGAGAGCTTGTCCGCCTTCTTTTGCGAGGCCTCTAAGATTCTGTGTCTATGCTACCATCTGCTCCATCTCCTGTACTGTTACCGCTGTCAATTGACCTTGAGCCAGCGTCGACACGGGTCTCTTGGATAGAAATGCTGTTTGACCCAGACTTTTTCTGCATTAACCTGAGAGAACATCGGGGCATTGAGTTATTGAAGAGGATGATATTCTTGAAGGTAAGGACTTGCAACTCACGAAGAGCTAGTATGAACTATTTCGTGGGTCGTGGGCAAGGCGGGTCAGTCCTCTGACTCATTCAACGCGTTCCCACGTGAAGCTTTGAACTGGAAATTTCTCACACTGCGTGCCCGTCGCGCGATTGAGAACGGCATACAAGATTTTCAAGGGCAAAAGTCAATCCAACAGAAAGAGTACATGAATCCGTGTAAGGAATGTCTGAACAAAGCACAAGCGTGTATACTCAAGGGTGCAGTGATTCTAGTTTACTAGACTGACAGCGATGGGCAATCGTGGATGCGGGTCTTTGCCGACTACGGGGGTTGTAACAGTGTTCATTTGCCAAGAAATATCTGCGCTGTGAGCAGACGGAGCAAATCTGAAGCTCTCCACTAGAACAGATATGACCACTTCTGTCGTAGCCAGTTAGTGACGGACTACCTTGTGCAATAATGTTCTTCGACGCACTCATTTCCAGTTGGGAGAATTTAAACCCTCTAAAAAACTGTAAGCTTTGTTGATTTTAGTGTCCAAGCTGAGAGAACGCACATGCAAGATCGACCACCTCCGATAAAGGTCATTCTAGAGTCACGTCAGATAGTGAGCAGTACAGCAGTTGCTCAGACTTGCAAATGAGAATAGACTCCTGGTATCCGTGCGTCAGTAACTTTTGTGGGTAATGGCACGAGCCACCGCTCTGGTTTCCATTCATTTGCATCTAAACACGATTCAGAGTCTGTTAGACTGGATGGTTTTCAGACGAATTTCATTACCTTTTCCCCACAGATTTGGGTCTTTGTTTGAGTTCAAGATAGATACAATGACATGCGTGCCTTTGGGAACGGTTATCGCGTGCATTGCCGTCCCGTTGAGTCCTGAAAGTGGTCCCGAAAGAGGGATAATGGCATCTTGACGCGCACTGTAGCTCAGAGTAAGTTCATCTGATCGGAGTCAGATTATCATGAACTTACGTCCTAATCACAACTGGGACTGGCGCGTACCTAGCACGAATGTCATAAAAAGAAGTAAACCTAATTGTTGATATGGCTCACAAACGCAGGGTTTCACGGCATACTGCGTCGAGATATGGCAGCGAGTCCAGTTGATCATAGGAAAAGTCTTGTCCTCCATTCTGGCGCTTGGCCTCTATTAGCTCACTTCGAAGCTTGTCTTGCACTTCTGGGTGTTGAGACAGAAGATGCAACGTGCGTGCCATGGCATTCTACAGGATGTGTAGATTTTATCTTAGGTTTGGTCCGACGACTCACCGAAGTTGTATCCATTGCACCGAAAATCAAGGTGCTCAATTATATCAGGCTCATTTCAGCGGTTTACGACTTAACAACCGTATTTCGATACTCACTTTATCTGTAGAAAAAGCGACGTGAGTTCGAGATGGATTCCATGGCTACAAGATTTACCTGAGCAATTACTTCACTGTCCTTCAATCGATCTTCATCTGCTGCATTCATGTTCTCCTTCACTTAGGTAATATTATGGCTGATTTCAGTATGATGAAGTGCACTGACTTACTGAGAATGCTGATCAAGTCTCTCCCTCTTCCAATCTGTTGCATGACTGCCTCATCTCCTTTCTCGAGTGCCTGTTTCTTGCTTTCGTATATGCTGCTTGCGATAACGTGCATATAATCAACCATTCCACGCATCTGATGCAAATCTTTCCAGAGTAAAGCCAACAGATTGACCACAAAGCGCCGGAAGCTGGGAGAACCAATTCCTGAGACCAGGGGAACAACACTGATAAACCAAAACTGCATCCGCATCATAGTAGGCCTGGAGGTTTGTCTGGGATGGGGTTTAGGGAAATGGAGTATTCATGACGTACAGTAACTCCTTGATGATATTAGGATATGGATGAGTGGATTCTTCATTTGTCAAAGGATCAAAGGAATATCCCATTCCCGCTTGCCCGATTAATTCCAAGGCAGTCCGGGACATCCAGGAAAGAATGTCGACCTTTGTTCGCCATATAGGAACTGAGCTAGACCCAGCATCAGGACTCAATGGAAGGAAAACATACCTCTCGACCCTCGGTATAAGTTCCTAGATTAAGCTCGAGCGCACTTTGAGGCTAAAGGACGAGATAGAAATAGGTCCATCCAAAGGATTCAGTTGAGCCAGGTAACAAGGGACTATGAGCCTCAAAGTATCACCTTATGAGCGACTTCAAAGAAAGTTGAAACTGCAGTATACTTGATCAAGGCTTTATATGGATCATTTGTATCATCCACGTACCCATCTCCCGCATGTGAGCAACTGAAAAGACGGGATTGAGCATTTTTCTCTGTTTTCGATGATGGTGTCCTGTTATAACGAATTAGATAGACCAGCCGAGTCGTGCAACGGTTGAAAGTACTAGCCTAAGGTCGCAGTTAGCCCATTTCCGAATAATAATCTATTGGTCCTAAACACAGTTATCATAATCTGAATGACATAAAGAGATTCTTCATGACACAGACTTTATGAATCCATCGTGCTCTTCAAACACGTCTTGCTCCTGCAAATAGTATGTAAGATATGAGACATAGTTTACGTTTGTACAGTAGAGCCTCACCTTAACCAGAACAGTATGCAATGCTTTTGGGTCGCATGTGTAAATGGCATTCCCCTGTCCCAACTCTGATATAAGCATCAATCCTTTCCATCGTGTTGGGCAAAATACCATACTCCAAATGGACTGTGAAGGCGGACTGTACTTCCATCTGGCAACTGGTGTGAAATGTAAATGCATAGGCAAATTGTTTGGCTTACATTTATGAGCGAGGAATGCATGAAAGCCCCAAGCTGAAGGATTAAACACTTGTTCAAAGTTACCTATTAAACATAAGGGTACATTCTGCTCAAGACAAAACATGAGTGAGAGTGTGATAGCCTTACCTTTGAGCCAAGAGGGTGACTGAGGACCAGGAATATTTTCTATCCCAGATGATTTTCCTCCATATAAGCGTCGAAATAGCCCCAGAACTAGGACAGAAAGTCCTATCTGCAAGATCACCGGAAAATTTGCCGCTAACATTATGGTAAACGAGGATGAGAATCCCTCCCTGGCCTTTATATATGGTAAAAGACTGTCGATATACTTATTATTTTGTAGGATCACGAAATTTCAAGATTTTTTTTTGTTGGCAGATTACTATTACACAATAGAAAGTAGTAAGTAGTACTCGCTACCAGGGCCCCTTCATTCACTTAGGGGAAAAGACAGGTCGGCTGAGGTACAAGATTCAATCATCAAGGCATTGGATACTGTTAAGACATCACATCCGATGAGCGTCGCAATGAACTCAACCCCGGTTATACGGCAATCACGGATAGACGGCAGATGGTAGTTCGGCTGGCTACATAATGTTTCTGACATACTTGTATGTCCTTGCAGATGAAATAGAATCAGTTATGACACCGGGATAGATAGATAGATAGATTATACACAGAGGGGTATGTAAAAACGTACGGATATGTTAAATCGTACGAGAAGAAAATAAGGATTCAAGTCAACGGTGGCATATCAGTGGCACTCCCTGGCACATAGCGGCTCATCCCGACTGCCAAAGTTAAATTCCAGAGTTGCACATTTACTGCGCAGAACTCTGAGGATAAGAAAATAATAGTATATAACCATGTGAGTAAGGATTTATGGGAACAAATAAGGGCAGAGGTTAGTTAGTCTGTTAAGTGTGCCAAACTAATAACAATAGGCAACTGTGGATGCTGGTCTTTGCCTACGATGGGGGTAGTGACACTGGTCATTTGCCAAAAAATCTCGGCTTCACGAACAGAAGGGGAGAATTTGAAACTCTCCACCAAAGTAGAAACGACCACTTCTGTTGTAACACGTAAGGTCATGTCTTGAACGCTGTATGTGGACTTACTCATCTCTAGCTGCGAAAATTTGAACCCGCTGAAACAGTGTCAGCCTGATTTGATATCAATGTAGTAACTGGAAGCTTACATGCAAGATCGCCCGCCTCCGATGAAAGTCATCCTGTCATCTGGGTCAGACAAGCAGCCCCAGCAGTAGGGGAGACTTACAGATGGGAATAGACTCCAGGTATCCGTGCGTCGGTTACTGTGGCGGGCAAAGGCGAAAGCCACCGCTCTGGCTTCCATTCGTCCGCATCTGGAGACAAATACATTATGCTGACATTGACCAATGATCTTTGAATAGCTTCCATACCTTTACCCCATAAGTCTGTGTTCCTATTCGAATTGAGGATGGACACAGCAATATTTGTGCCTTTGGGAACCGTTATCTCATTCATTATCATACCATCGAGTCCCATCAGCGGTTTAGAGAGAGGTATAATTGCATCTTGACGTGCACTGCCGGGAGTGATATTCTGGGTATAGATAGTCGGAAATCCAGAGACTGAGAAACTCACGTTCTGGTTACAGTCGAGACTGGCGCGTACCTACCATGGAACGTCAGAAAATAGAGTGTAATAATTGTCACAAGCAACAAAATGCCTTACAAACGAAGAGTCTCTCGACATACTGCGTCAAGATACGGCAACGAGACCAAGTCGTCGTATGAAAGGTCTTGTCCGCCGTTCAGGCGCTTCGCTTCCATGATTTCATTCCGGAGTTTGTCTTGTGCTTCAGGATTTCGAGAAAGAAGATGTAGGAGGCGTGCCATAGCATTCTTTGGGACGTGAGCTCAATTTCATCTTAGGTATGATCGGATAGTTCACCGAAGTTGTATCCATTGCTGCAAAGATTAAGGTGCTGGAATCAATTCGGCTCATTGAGTAAGCGTTTCGAGGCTTGAAGAGACTGTTCTGATCTCACCTCATCTACAGAGAAAACAGAGGTAACCTCAATGATCCCTTGGTAACGACGGAGAATTAGATATACCTGAGCGATTACTTCATGGTCCTCCAATCGATCTTCGTCTGTTGCTTTCGTATTTTCCTTCACTAGAGCAGCATCACAGCCAGTTATAGTCTGATCAAGGGCGCTGACTCACTTAGAATACTGATCAAATCTTTTCCTCTGCCAATCTGTTGCGTGACGGCTTCGTCCCCTTTTTCGAATGCTTGTTTCTTGCTTTTGTAGATACTATTTGCGATATTGTGCATGTAATCGATCATTTCACGCATCTGACGCAAATTGTTCCAGGGCAATGCCAATAAATTGACCACAAAACGCCGGAAACTTGGAGAACCAATTCCCGAAACCAAGGGCAGAACAACGAGAAACCAGAACTGCATCCGCATTATTGTGGGCCTGCATAGACAAATTGAGCAAAGATTAAACGGTATATCTCAGTATTTCAATACGTACATTAATTGTTTGATGATTTTAGTATATGGGTGGGTGGCTTCTTCACTCGTTAAAGGATCAAACGAGTATCCCATTCCTGCTTGCCCTATTAACTCCAAAGCAGCCCGGGCCATCCAGGAAAGAATGTCAACCTTGGTATGAAGGATTTAAGCCGAGAATTTCAAAAATCGCTTCAGTATTAACTGCAAGGATTGCTCACCTCTTGGCTTTCGGATGTCGGCATTTGTCCCCTGAGCGCATCTTCAAGCTATAAGTGAAGCACAATGCTGAAATAAGTCGAGACGGACGGCCCATTAGTGAACAAGAATGAACCACCTTATGAACAACCTCGAAAAATGTCGGGACTGTAATGTTTGAATGTTTCGTCAAGACAAACTACTGCAACACCGATCGACATATTCTTACCCATGTCGCGCATATGAGCAGCAGAAAAGACAGGATTGAGCATTTTTCGCTGTTTCCGATGACGATGTCCTGTTATGAAAAAAATGAGTGACGGCAATCATGCAAACGATTCAGGCCATCGACCTAGGGTTCCAAGCAGCCCTTCTCCGAATAATATCAAATTTGCTCTGCTCACGAAGATTAGATTACAACGGATCGAACAAGATTTTTCTGTTACAAACTTAATAAATGCCTCATCTTCCTCAAATACATCTTGGTCCTACGAAGCGAGCTTGGACAAAGCTAGGTGTACATTTAGATCCCACCTCGTACCTTCACAAGGACAGCGTGCATTGCTTTCGGATCGTATGTATAGAGGCCGGATCCCTGCCTAAGAACATTAGTATACTTCCTTTCGTTGATCAAGAGATGATTACGAACCCCAAATGGAGCAGAAATGCGGACTGAACTTCCGTCTGCAAGAGATTGCGAGTCATCAGGAGTGATTTGAGGTAGATACATAGGTTTATCAATTTACACTTTTGAGGCAGAAATTCATGAAAACCCCAAGCCGCGGAATTAAATATCTGCTCAAAATTACCTTTCGAAGGCAGTGTGAATCGGAATAGAGCAGAGGTAGATATCAGGATCATGACTCCACACCTGTGAGCCAGGAAGGCGATTTTGGACCAGGAACATTGTTTATTCCAAATGATACCCCCGAACTGTTGCGATAGAAGTGTCGCAGTAGCGCCACAGCTAGAATGGCACATCCTATTTGCAAGGTCAGAAGATTTTCTATTGCCATGGCCGTGAACGTGGATAGAATCATGTTAGCTGCAGTCTTGCAGAGCTTTCAGTCTGACTTTTATATGCTGACAGGTGGAAATCGATCAAAATTCTAGCACGTAAAGTATGATTATCAGAAAACGTTCTAAGAACAATCGCCGACAGGACTTTAATGAATTCTCATGAGACGTAAGGCCCCTTCCGTAAAACTTAAAAGGAGACTCTTCTGTACCTGTCTGGGAAAAGACAGAAGAGGTATAGAAGCATGAAACTCCCATTCTGAGCCAGGAAGGTCCACTAGAATGAGGTTGTTGTCTTAGAGGTGATCTCACCACAGAAACATTGCAGTAACACCGGAACCAGGACACCAGGGCCTATTCAATAGGGCAATCACAAAAAGATGGCACATGGTAGTTCAGGTGGTCACATAACACTTCTGGCATATAGACGATACGCTAACGCAGATGTTATAGAACTAGTACTATAGAAGTCCTGACGAGATTTTGATGTGAATAGATGTACAAGGAATGAGGGACGACGGTGCAGCCAGGAAAGAAAGATTGAAGGGCAACGGCGGTACGGCACAAAACGGCATGTCCCAACGGCCAAATCCAAATTCCGAAGTTGGTTATTCCCGACCAGCTCCTGCACACAAGTTTTCAAGAGGACAAGATAAAAGTATGCTATGAGGACACGAATCGATGTAGATCTTGAACGGCGCGGTTATTTTATGGAGATAGTATAAATTAGCGCAGAGATGTACCGATTCAGTGTGCTAAATGGATGACAATTGGCAATTGCGGAAGCTGTACTTTGCCGACGATGGGGTTGGTAACATTGTTCATTTGCCAAAATATCTCGGCGTCGTGAACAGAAGGAGAGAGTTTGAAGCTCTCCACCAAAACAGAAATGACCACTTCTGTTGTGACACGTAAGGTTATGCTTTGAACGCCACATGTAGACTTACTCATTTCCAGCTGCGAGAATTTGAACCCGCTGAAACAGTGTAAGCGTTATTTGATGACATGTAGTAGCTGGGAACTTACATGCAAGATCGCCTGCCCCCGATAAAGGTCATCCTGACGTCTAGGTCAGACACGCAGCTTCAGCAGAAGGGGAGACTTACAGATGAGAATAGACTCCAGGTATCCGTGCGTCGATTACTGTGGCAGGCAAAGGCGAGAGCCAACGCTCTGGCTTCCATTCATCCGCATCTGACAGTGAATGCATTGAGCTGACATTGGCCAACGGTTCATTGAATGGCTTCCTTACCTTTGCCCCACAAGTCTGGGTTCCTATTCGAATTGAGGATGGATACAGTCACGTTTGTGCCTTTGGGGACGGTTATCTCATTCATTACCATACCGTTGAGCCCAATCAGTGGTTTAGAAAGAGGTATAATGACGTCTTGACATGCACTGCGGGAGTGAGATTCTAGGAACGGATAGTCGGAGAAGCGGAGACTAAACAACTCACGTCCTACCGATTGCAGTTGAGACTGGGGCGTACCTAGCATGAACGTTAAAGAAATAACAATAAATTATTCGTACGAGCAACAACATGCCTTACAAACGAAGAGTCTCTCGACATACAGCGTCAAGATATGGCAATGAGACCAATTCGTCGTATGAAAGGTCTTGTCCGCCATTCAAGCGCTTTGCTTCCATGATTTCATTCCGGAGTTTGTCTTGTGCTTCAGGATTTCTTGAAAGAAGATGTAGGATGCGTGCCATAGCATTCTTCGGGACGTGAGCTCAATTCTATCTTAAGTATGATGGGACAACTCACCGAAGTTGTATCCATTGCTGTAAAAATCAAGGTGCTAGAATCATTTCAACTCATATCAATGGTCCGAGTCTTGATTCTTGAAGAACTTATTCTGATACTTACCTCATCTACAGAGAAAGCAGTGATGGCCTCGAGGTGAATTTCTTAGTAACAGAAGAAATCCAGGAATACCTGAGCGATCACTTCATGGTCCTCCAAGCGATCTTCATCTGTTGCTTTCATGTTCTCCTTCACTGAAGCAATATTTGACGGCTGGTTTTAGTGTGATGAAGCGACTTACTCAAAATACTGATTAGGTCTTTTCCTCTTCCAAGCTGTTGTACGGCTTCCTCGTCTCCCTTCTCGGAGGCCTGTTTCTTGCTGTCATATATTTTACTTGCGATATCATGCATGTAGTCGATCATGTCACGTATATGACGCAAATCGTTCCAAAACAAAGCCATCAGGTTCACTGCAAAACGCCGGAAATTGGGAGAACCAATTCTTGAGGCTAAGGGAAGAACGATGAGAAACCAATACTGCATCCGCATCACTGTAGGCCTGAGTAGATAACATGAGCAAAGATGAAAAGAACTGAAATTCTCAACACGTACATTAATTGATTGATGATTTCAGTATATGGGTGGGTGGCTTCTCCACTTGTCAAAGGATCAAAAGAGTATCCCAATCCCGCTTGCCCGACTAATTCCAAGGCAGTCCGGGCCATCCAGGAAAGAATGTCGACCTTGGTGTGAAGGACTTGAGCCAAAAAAACCACATTACTATTGAGGGCGAAGATTGCCCACCTCTTGCTTTTCGGACCTCTGAACTTGCCCCTTGAGCGCACTTTCAAGCTGTAAGCGATACCCCAATGCTTGAGTCAGTCGGGTTGAACATATCATTGGTAATCAAAAGTAAATCACTTTATGAGCAATCTCGAAAAACGTCGGAACTGCAATGCTTTGTTAGGACCGCTTATATAAAGACCAGCATTTTCTTACCCATGTCCCGTATATGAGCAGCAGAGAAAACGGGATTGAGCATTTTCCGCTGTTTCTGATGACGATGTCCTGTTACGAAAATGAGCGAGGGTGATCTTGCGAACTAATGAACGAATTGACCTAGGGTTCCAAGCAGCCCTTCTCCGAATAACATTTGATTTGTTCTGAAACATGGGGATCAGATTACTGCGGAGTGAAGATTGTCGTAATACGAACTTGATGAATCCTTCGTCGTCCTCAAAAACATCTTGCTCCTACAAATGACACCGAAAAAGATTGGACACGGGTTGTACAGGAGATTTCGCTTTATACCTTTACAAGAATAGCGTGCATTGCTTTCGAATCGCACGTATAGAGACTAGCCTTCTGCTCCATCACCATTAGCATCGATCCTCTCATTGATAGGGAGAAGATGGTTACAGACCCCAAATGGACCAGAAATGCGAACTGTACTTCCATCTGCAACAAGAGTTTGCTAGCCGTCAGCGGTGACTTCATCTAGATACATAAGTACATTCATTTACACGTTCGAGCCAGAAATTCGTGGAAACCCCAAGCGGTTGGACTAAATATCTGCCCAAAGTTGCCTTTCGAGGGCAGTGTGGATCAGAATGAAGCAGAAGTAAATATCAGGATCATGACTCCATACCTTTGAGCCAGGAAGGCGATTTGGGACCAGGAACATTGTTTATTCCAAATGACATCCCCAAATTGTTGCGATAACAGTGTCGCAGGAGAACAAGAGTTAGGATGGCAAATCCTAGCTGCAAGGTCGGAAGATTTTCTACTGCCATGACTGTGAACGTGGATAGAACCTTAGTTGCAGAGGCGTTCAATCTGACTTTTATATGCTTACGGCTGGAAATCGATCAAAATCCTCTCTGACCGGACTTGAATAAATTGTCATGAGACGTAGTCTCGCAATGCCAGCCGGTTACCGGTCCCTCCCTAAAAGGAAACCCTCTCGTTACGGTGCCCGTCTAGGAACAGGAGTAAAAGCATATTAGCCCCACTTTTGAGTTAGGAAGGAAGCATCGCAGGCTAACACCTGAATTACTATACTACAGTAAGTCATTGCGGTAATGGGGATGAGACTGTTTCCGCTTGGTCTTTGTCCAGTGTCAGTTATATAGTGAAAAACTTTGGAATATCATTTTGTATGATCACAAGATTCCAAGATTTTTTTGCTGACAGTATTGTCACCGGACAGAGTAGTACTAGCCACTGGTGGGGACCTTTCTTCAAGCACAGGAATAGGATATCATTCAAATAATCCGAAAACAGAGTCCGAGGCTTGAGCGTCGTTAAGTAGTCAATGGACTCAACCCTTGACTCAAGCACAATTAGACGGCAATCACGGATAGATCGCAGACAATAGCTCAGCTGGCCACATAATATTTGTGACTTACGACACGCCATTGCATGTGTAGAAGAAATAGTTATGACAAAAATCTGAATGTCCCAACGGCCAAATCCAAATTCCCAAGTTGGATATCGTCGAGCAGCTCCTGCACATGAGATTTAAGAATTACAAAATAAGAGTAGATTATAAAGATACGAGTCCATATGTGTTGAACGAGCGCGGCCATTTTATAGAGAAGGAAGGGCAGAGGCTAACTTATTTAGTGTGCTAAACTGATGACAATGGGCAACCGCGGATGCTGGTCTTTGCCGACAATGGGGGTGGAAACGCTGTTCATTTCCCAAAAGATCTCGGCGTCGTGAACAGAAGGAGAAAATTTGAAGCTCTCCACCAAAACAGCAATGACCACTTCTGTCATGGCACGTAAGGTCATGCTTTGAATGCTGTAAAACCTGTATGGGGACTTACTCATTTCTAGCTGCGAGAATTTGAACCCGCTGAAACCGTGTAAGTATTATTTGATGCCAATGTAGTAGCTGGGAACTTACATGCAAGATCGCCCACCTCCGATAAAAGTCATCCTGATATCTACGTTAGACAAGCAACCTCAGCAGTAGGGGAGACCTACAGATGAGAATAGACTCCAGGTATCCGTGCGTCGGTTACTGTGGCGGGCAAAGGCGAAAGCCACCGCTCTGGCTTCCATTCGTCCGCATCTGGAGATAAATGCATTATGCTGATATTGACCAATGATCTTTGAATAGCTTCCATACCTTTACCCCATAAGTCTGTGTTCCTATTCGAATTGAGGATGGACACAGCAATATTTGTGCCTTTGGGAACCGTTATCTCATTCATTATCATACCATCGAGTCCCATCAGCGGTTTAGAGAGAGGTATAATTGCATCTTGACGTGCACTGCCAGGAGTAAAATTCTGGGTATAGATAGTCGGAAATCCGGAGACTGAGAAACTCACGTTCTGGTTACAGTCGAGACTGGCGCGTACCTACCATGGAACGTCAGAAAATAGAGTGTAATAAATTGTCACAAGCAACGGAATGCCTTACAAACGAAGAGTTTCTCGACATACTGCGTCAAGATACGGCAACGAGACCAAGTCGTCGTATGAAAGGTCTTGTCCGCCGTTCAGGCGCTTCGCTTCCATGATTTCATTCCGGAGTTTGTCTTGTGCTTCAGGATTTCGAGAAAGAAGATGTAGGAGGCGTGCCATAGCATTCTTTGGGACGTGAGCTCAATTCTATCTTAGGTACGATCAGAAAACTCACCGAAGTTGTATCCATTGCTGCGAAAATCAAGGTGCTGGAATCAATTCGGCTCATTGAGTAAGCGTTTCGAGGCTTGAAGGGACTGTTCTGATCTCACCTCATCTACAGAGAAAGCAGAGGTAACCTCAATAATCCCTCGGTAACGACGGAGAATTAGATATACCTGAGCGATTACTTCATGGTCCTCCAATCGATCTTCGTCTGTTGCTTTCATATTCTCCATCACTGAAGCAAAATTACAGCCAGTTTCAGTCTGTTCGAGGGCGCTGACTTACTCAGAATGCTGATTAAGTCTTTTCCGTTTCCAATCTGTTGCATAACTGCCTCGTCTCCCTTCTCGAACGCTTGTTTCTTGCTTTCGTATATGCCACTTGCGATATCGTGCATATAATCAATCATGTTGCGCATTTGACGCAAATCGCTCCAGGGCAAGGCCAGTATATTGACCGCAAAACGCCGGAGACTGGGAGAACCAATTCCCGAGACCAAGGGGAGAACGATGAAGAACCAAAACTGCATCCGCATCACTGTGGGTCTGAGGATTGATCTTCAGCACAAGCAGATTGAACGGAATCGCTCAGCACGCACAACAGGTTCTTGACGATTTTAGTATATGGATGAGTGGCTTCTTCGCTCGTCAAAGGATCAAAAGAGTATCCCATTCCCGCTTGTCCAATTAATTCCAAAGCAGCCCGGGACATCCAGGAAAGAATATCAACCTTCGGAGGGCTTGAGCCAAAGAAAAAACCACCAGGATCGACTGCAAGGAATGCCCACCTCTCGAGTTTTGGATGTTTGTAATCGCTCCTTGAGTGTATTTTCGAGCTAAAAGTGATAGCCCAATACTTGAGTCAGTCGTGTCGGACAACCCATTGGTTAACAGGAATAATTTACCTTGTGGGCAATCTCGAAAAATGTCGGAACTACGACGCCTCGTCAAGACTGTCTATGTACTGATTGAATTCGTCTTACCCATATCACGCATATGAGCAGCAGAAAAAACAGGGTTAAGCATTTTTCGCTGTTTCCGATGTCGATGTCCTGTCATGAAAAAATGAGCGACGGTAATCATGCAAACCGTTGAGGGCATCCACCTAGGGTTCCAAGCAGCCCTTCTCCAAATAATATAAGATTTGCTCTTCAAACGGAGATCAGATTGTAAGTATCAGATGGGACAAGATGTTCGCAATACGAACTTGATAAATCCTTCATCTTCTTCAAACACATCTTGCTCCTACGAAGAGACGTTGGACACGACTAGTTGTACATTTAGATTCCACCTCGCACCTTCACAAGGACGGTATGCATTGCTTTCGGGTCGTATGTATAGAGGCCAGCCCCCTGCCCAAGAACGTTAGCATACTCCCTTCCGTTGACAAATGATTAAGTTTCAGACCCCAAACGGACCGGAAATGCGAGCCATACTCCCATCTGCCAAAAGTTGCCAGTGGTCAGTAGTCAACAGTGACAGCATGCAGATACCGTAAGTTCATTCACTTACACGTTCGGGCAAGAAATTTATGAAAACCCCATGCGGTCGAATTGAACATCTGCTCAAAGTTGCCTTTCGAGGACAGAAAGATTTCGAATAAGGATACAGCCCAAGTGGATAACACGACAACAGTCCCCCACCTTTGATCCAGGAAGGTGAAGTGGGCCCGGCAACCTTCTCTACTCCAAATGATATCGCCGAACGGTTTTGAAAAGAGCGTCGTACTAGATATAGTGCTAGAATGGCAAATCCTATTTGCCAGGTCGGTAAACTTTCTGATACCATGACTGTGAAAGAGGTTAGAAGGATAGCTGTAGTCTTTTAGCCCAGCCTTTATATGCTGACGGTTGAAATTTGATAACATTTTAGGATACTATCAGAAAGTGTTCTAAGAAGAATCACTGACAGGAACTCAATGAATTGTCACAAGGAAACAAAACGGAGGCGAGGGAAAGGAGCTCCCTCTTTTTGAGTATCAGCCACCACGTTGCGCAAGGGATACCTCATTGGTTTAAAGGCGAAGGAAAGTCCGTCGCTGAAGCGAAGAGTCTGTACAAAAATCATTCAAAAGCCAGATATGTAGATGAGGGCCGTCTATATCGGGGATGTGGACCGAAATCAGGGTACTCAGCGGTTGGGAGTCACGGACCTTCCAAATGCATGATTCTGCCCTGGCTTTCCGGTATACGGCATGGGGATTGTAATAAAGCAAAGAAAGACAGCTGGATTGGGCGGAAAACCCGGTCCAATGTGCTTTATGTACGATATGTAGTTGGCCGAACAAAAAGCGAATGAACACATCGAGGTCCAGCAGGGTGGCGCACAGTTCAACTGCCGAAATGCCGAAGAAGTTTTTTAGAAGCCGATCCGAAATGAGTCGGCATTGACGAAGTTCCTTATCCTCTTGACAATCCCCCCTCTCGTAGCGAGAGTTTCTTTAACAACGGCGTCTGAGGCGGGTGTATAGACTTCAGTAGCTCCGCCCAAGCGGCCGTCTTCTTTGCTCATAGCGCTAGACGAAGCGGTTTTCGTTTTCGTTTTCATTTCATTTCATTTTTGATTTTGGCACTCACAATATTCGCAGACAACGCCACTAGACCGTATGGTCCAAACGCTCAGACCGTATTTATAGTGTAGACTTCCAGCGCCAGGAGCCCGGATGCAATGCAAATTCGATGCAGAACTTGCAACGCATTTCGACAAAGTACATATCACTTGTTCGAGATAAATACGTGGTAGCCGAGCGCCACTGACCATGTACTTACACGCAATTCATTCAAGGGTAAGCTGCAGCGAGGGAGAGATTAGATCGCTCTTTCAAGTCCTCCGTTTTGTTGTGGTCGTCGTTACCGAGATTTGAGATTCACTCATAGATTTCTGAGATTCAAATTGTGTATGAGAGATCCAGATAGTTACGTCGATATTCACGTACTTGGCAACGTCACAATCCCTCCAATGCTTTCCCAAAGCTAAAAAGTCTATGTTTGCTCCAAGTCAAGGCAAATAGCCTTGACAGAGGATAAGATAAGAGACGGCGGTGGGAATTGCTTGGGCCGGGCGCCCTCGCCGTTCTCTTTCCAAACTCCCACCGCCGCACTGAGCAGCTCGCGTAAATCGCGTCTTCAATCGTCTCCCACCCAACACCTACTCTCAGCATTCGTTTCATAACCGCTCGCTCCACGCTTGGTAAATCGGATCGCGCGTGGCCCACCCACGCGGAGCCAAGCTCCAGCCGAACACTCGGGAACTTCCACGGAGCTGCCTGGATCACATGATCGAGAAAGATGATCGTCGTCTCTGCCTACGAAAAAAAAAAACCGCCCGTCATCGCATATGTACAGTAAGTACACCCTATTAAAGACACAGTACATACATTCAACAACATCAAGGATAGCAGCAAAATAATAATATGTAACGTCGCACATCAAATCATATCGTCTTCACCCTCGTCTTAATACTCACCAACCACCAACCCTAGCCCAGCCACCATCACCATATCACCCCACGCGATGCGGACCTATGTACTACCTGCCTCTATGCTTCATTCAACGCTCACTCTTCCTCCTCATCCTCACCCAAAATATGCTGCTGTTCCGCAGTCCTACTCTCAGTCGTCTGCGCCCTCGACGGCACTCTCGCATACCACTTGGTCGCGCCATGCGCCGATAAGGGCGTCCGGAGCTCTATACCTCCTCCCATAGCATCATCGTACTCTTGATGGTGTGTAGAAGACGATAATGGCACAGAGGCGTTGCGTCCGGACGTCGCGTATAAATTGATGAGGGATACGATGAGGAGGTATAGGACAAAAGATATACTATACGCACAGAGCAGCCGTCAGTCCTCTTATTACTCCAAGAATGATAAGGAAAAAAGCTTACCTGAACATAATCAGAATATACGTAACGTGGTCCATTTCGTTGTCGTGTACATAGTCGAGCTCTTCATCCGTAGCCGACATAAATAGAAGACTGAGAAGAGAAGAGTAAGCGACATCTCATGATGAAAGATCGGCAAAGCCTACCCAGCGGCGACAAGAAGCTGGGGAGGGAACGATCCAGCTTCAGTCATGTTAACGTGAAAGCTATTTGAAAAAACTCACGTAAGGAGGGAGATGGCGGAATACCTTCCCTGCTGCCTTCTTTTCCTCCTTTGCCTCTCTACCAGCATTGTCCAGAGTTGGTGCATACGGCTCTCTGGGACTTGCCAACGTATGGTCACTGTTGCTGTCATCGGTAACAACCGAAGGAGAGCTTAAGTTGGCAAAGGTAGGAGCGAAGAAACAAATTTCGATGATACGGGTAACGCCGGCGAGTCCAAGTGTGTACCCAAACAAGGCATGAACACGGGTCGAAATCATCAATGCCTGAGCGTGCTCGGACATAGCCCAACCTGTAAGGATAATGCTATTCATAAGATCAGTAAGCGTATACATATTCTGAATGAGTACGGCATCTTACATGATAGCGGGCACAACAGTTCTCTGGACGACGGAGATGAGACTCAAGAGTGACGAAGTGATCGGAGGAGAACGAACCTGATTCTTTCTTGCAAGGAAGATGCCCAGGGCTCCTCCTGCCCACCCTGCGTCGAGAATTTTCAGAAAACGCAACTAATTTGTACGGCGGAATACGTACAAAGGACACCAAGAATTCTGTATATTTCTTTTGAGTCGCGAAAAAAAAGGAGAACGAGCTGTGCGAGGACTTACGTATGCTGCATGTCTTTTACTGACCAGACAGATCCACGATGTTCGGTGAATGTATTGACTTGAAAGATGTATATTTAAGCGAATGATTGTATCAAGAATTTCGAAACATACCGATTCCCTGTGCGCCAGGTTACAAAGGCTCAGCTCAGTGCCTTTGTAATCGAAACCGGAAGCCATACTCACCCAGAGCATTATGACCCTATTCACAGAAGCATAAGCAAATGGCTGCTAGACTGCAACTCCTTTACCCACCAAGAATCCCACCACTCGGGGCTCCTTCCACTCCTGCGTATCCAAGCTTCGCCGACAAGCAGCAAAATCGCCATGATTGTTCCGTAGGCGATGAAACCGCTTCCCATTATATAATGAGCTAAACACTGGCCCAGATGTCCTCCGCGACAGTAACCACGGAAAGTAATTGCGCCAAAGAGCATCTGTATCCATCCGAGAATCGGGTATGCCTTTCCTACTAGGCCATGCAGACGGACTGCCCAAGGACGAAGTGATTGTTCGTGGATGTGCAGCTTCAGATACACACCCAGAACGAGTTGTGTGAGAATAGGCAGTAAAAGTATGTTGGCCATTGTGCCGTGAACGCTGGCGAGGAAGGCGCGGCCTTTGTGTGCATGACCAAGGAGATAACCTCCTAGAGTCAATACAATTCCAGTGCTCTATAGAATTGAATATTGAACGGACAACCTATTGCTGCAAGTTTCAAGTAAACGGACCTGCAGAGGAACATGCCATCTACTTCTAGATAGTCCAAGGACCATACCCGTAGGAAATAATACACCCCATAAGAAACCCTGAAGGAAAATGTGTATCCAAAGAATAGAGTCTACAGGTTTTGAAGCGTCTTCTTCCGAAAGTTCGTCATGGTGAGCATGCGCAGCGACATTTGTTGAAAACAAGGCCAAAAGTACAATTCGTTGGCAAATTCTGACCAAAGCAGGTGCCATATTGGCAGAAAGGGTAAGAAGGGAAGAACGAACGAAGGTGGGTACGGTAGAGTTGTGAACAGAAAATGTGAAATCCAATCGGACATGACCAATCTCAGTTACGTGGGAATTACCCCCGACCAGCGTCTAATTATTAGCGCCCACCGACTTCCGCTTAACTTCCGTCCATCTGTCGGCCTCCGTCATAGGAAAAGCAAGGACGGAAGCCTCCGCTCTGGCTCCAGATGTGTGCTCGAATGCAGCAAGATGGGGAGGACAAGTGCCGGTACTCTTCCAATGAGCAAAACAGAACATAGACTCGACAACCAGCTATCCAAGTTTCCAATTTCTAGTCCTCTCAGCTTCTTGAGGCGGCAATGCCATATTTCGGTCAGGAATCTCGACTCTTTCCTATTAAAAGCCCCGGGCTTAAACTCAATACGTAGACGTCGCGGACTTGCAAATCTCGCAAAGTTCAAATTCCTTTTCCCACGTTGGACCCACCGTCACTTTCGTCCCTTGTTTTTGCAGTCTCTCCCGTTGCTTTGTAACCCTAACTTCTTGACTCATTTGTGATTCAGATAACGCAGACGACAGACTTTTGGGCCCTCGTCGGAACTGAGTCTTCGGGTTCGAGGCGACTTCATTTTCGCTTCCGTCGAGAATTTCGAGGACTTTGAATTTTTCGTTAAGGCAGTGCTATGTACAGTAGTCAGCGGCCAGATGGGGTTTCTCAGTCAAACCGGGAGACGCAATCATCTCGAGGTCGACATCCTCACTCCAGGTCGAGCTCGTATACTGAACCGCGCTTCCGTGGCTACGGCAATCAGGCACGCCACAGTGAGCCTAGTAGGGGATCCCCGCGATCGACACGGTTTGGCGATTCTTCTTTTCGACCTTCTCGTGCGTCGTTGTACAACTACACGCCGGAAGATCCTGTCTTTCCTTCTCACCCTCGGGGCTCCAGCCACTCGTACCCCAAACCGCGAAAGCCGAGACATAGAACATTAGCTAGACTGGCCCGCGAGTCGTCCGCAGAAGAAACGCATCTGTCCTCTCGCTCAGCCAAAGCTGACCATGAAGACCATGTACCATTTGATCCTCCTGCAATTGATGATGATCTCGAGGTCAGCTCTGCCATATTTCACCCCGCCATCACCTGGCTACAAAAATTTTGTACATTCCTGCTTACAGAAATGTTATAACCTATCCTCGGTAGAAGCCCCGCAAGATAGTCCTCCCTCAGAAACTTTGATCGTCCGTAATCTCTCCGTGAGTCTCCAAAATCGTCATTCCCTCTGTTGTTCACTTAACACTTCTACATAGCGCGAAATTAACCCAGAGGTCGTGAAAAGCTATTTCGAAGAACACGGCTCGGTAAAACAGTTTGACGAGCTTATCGGCAGAAGGGGAATGGCCTTTGTAACATATGTGAGTCGCTTTTGATTTCAATTCATCGGCAAATACTCACAAAAAAAACACCCAACTTAGAACGAAATAAGTTCAGCTGAAACGGCTTACAGAAAATTACAGGGGACAGTCATGAATGACAGTATAGTGAGCACGATTCTGTTTTAGAGAGGCAATTTCTCTGAATATCCTCGTCGAAGATCTCCATCGAATTCGAACAAACCGAACCATCCAACACAAAGTCTAGACCAACAGAGTCAAACACGAACAAGAACTCGCCTTCAGAAACTCAGATAACTTCCGGTTCTCTCCAGGAAGCCAAAGGAGATCATCCCGCCCTGGACCTTTCGCAAGCTCAACCGAGTACCAGCAAAAGCGCCGATATACCTTTAGTGGACTCTAAACTGATACAGCCCGAATCTTTGCCTGCAGAACACGAGCCGAAAGTCGAAGCCAAGCCTATTGATGGGAGTGACCGTCTTGGGGAAGCCAGAAAATTACAGCAGGTACACTTTTTCCATTCTCTTTTTTTCCGGCTGTTCTGAACCTCCCTAGATGTTGTCAAAGATCAAGGATGTTAATGTTCCAAAGACAGCGCCCCCTTCCGATCCTCCGGCCAGCGTGCCTAAGCCTGCGTTAAGCGAGCAGCCTACTCTCAGAGTAGAATCTAGCTGGTCATCTATGGACGAAACCGTAGTAGGGTCTCAAAATTCTTCGGACGGTGATATCGATTCTCCAGGGCTTCCTTCAAGTGCTGATATCGCGAGTCTAATGTCATGGGTGCAGCAGCAGAATGCTTCTCCTCAATCGCAACCAGCGCAAACTGCGCCAGAGCCCGTTCCGATATCCTGGGGCTCTGAGAAAGACAATAGCATTGCGATGGCCCATCCAAGTCTCGATGCACCCAGCGCTAATGCTGTCGGTCAAAACATGGACGTGTCGATGGAGGGCAGTTTTTCCACAACTCCAATGCCAGTGCCTCCGGTACCCGTATACCCGTTCGTGGGCTATAATTCATCTATGCCTTGGACCAACTTCACCCATTCTTTCGGCGGAGGTTATGGGCCTATGCAGCTACTTCCTTTTTCTCCAAGCTTCCTGCCACTTCCGCTTCCGCCCCAGCCCCCAATAGTCCCATTTACCGACCAAGGAACCTCGTCAGCTGTTCCGACGACGGCTCCAGTCAATCTCGAAGCGGTAGAAAAACTCCAAAAAATCTTGTCGCAGATCCTCGATCATCGCTAACACGGCGAGCTAAACCTGAGCACTCAGCATATCTTGAAAAACGAATGTGGATTGACGAAAAACATCTTGAATACCCTACATGTGGTTAACAAACACCCTGAAACATGTACGTACGTGTATACTACCAAGCTTGGTTGCATCTTTAGGAAAAAGAACGTGTATATAATGTATAATTAATTTGTAATTACGAGTAGCTAGAGGAATCGGTTAATTCTTGATATACGGGTCACATACACTGGTGTTGAAATAAGCAGATGGGTCTTTGGTCAAGTACCCAAGATCGACACCCTCGACATATGACCTGCGGTCACTGATTAGAGTAGATGCTTCTACGAAAAGGAATTTCCACGTACCACTGGCGAGATAAGTTACCCGCCAAGGTTGACTGCTCGATCTTGAAGTTCCAAAACTACGACAAGAGCGAGTGAATCCATGTGAAATCGGCGTAGGAGAAAATAACCAGAACTCACAATCCATCCTGCACCTTTGGAATAGGCGAGTTTCTGAGCGTCGGCCCAGTCCCGCAAAAACTCATCCGTAGCGTTGAACTGGGTCGGAAGACCCCATTCTAGTGTCAAGTTTGGTACTCAAAGCCGCGAGTATCCAGATATTAAACGCACCTCCGAACCACAGAGGACTGTCGCCGACGGCCGCGTCATCTTGGACACGAGTCAAGTCTAGACACCGAGGGGGAAAAGTTATCAGAAATGCAAAACAGATATCCATGGGGAAGTGACTTACTGCAGATAGATTCCATATAAGCTTCAGGGTTAGCATCCGCCACGCCCTGCATTCATTTAAGTAAGGCCGAAGCTCGAAAAGTTCCTGCAAACACTTACGCCGAACCTGCAAGAATATGAATGAGCACGAGGCGCAGCGGAGCTCGGATATCGGGCTTACGAATAGTAAAGATGGTTATCGTAGGCTTGAGGTCCGTTTGCGGCATCGGCTGGGTTGGGAGGATCGTTGTATTGCCAGTTCACGTCCATGAAACTGGAAAAAGTATTAAGGCTTTTCAAAACCACGATACTGCACTCAACAGCGACTTACTTTGCGACCAAGGGTGTCTGTTCTTGACACGATGTTCCAATATCAAAGCCTGTGCTGCTGTCGAATGCGATTTGGGCAAGGATGATTGCTGCATCCTGCAGAGCAATTAGGACATCCGAGTGGAACAGGCTATCGTTCTCGCTGCACAGATCCATAATAGCCTGCGTTGCATTCGAGAATAGGTTTGTAATTTGAAGGCCAAATCCAAAGTGCAAATCCGCATCTTGTACTCCGAGGGCAGTCTCTACGGCTCGCATCACAGCGACAAAATTCTTTTGATCTAGCAGAACCCCGAGAAATATCAACCGAGTGCCTCTCCGTAATCTAATCGAATGGGCTTACAATCACCATAGCCTGGAGTTTGGGTGGCGTCCATGATAGGTTCGTTGATAGCCTCAATCGCAAACACAGACCCAAAGTCTGGGTGCAGATGAGACAGAGCCGTCATAACTGCAGCCCAAGTGAGAGCACGACGGTAGTTTCCTTCAGTCTATGTTGATCGAGGAAGACGATTAGCAAGCTTGAAGCACTAAAGTCTTAAAAAATCAACCCACATAGAATTGGACGTCCGAGGTACAGCTACAATGAGGTATGGCCATTAATCGTGCAGGAAAAACTAAAACAAAAGAAAAATCCACGTACTTTCCGGTAAACATTTGATTTGCAGACTGGACACCAGGAAGAGCATGGTGATCAAGGATTGCGACGATTCCTGCCTCTTTCAGTTGGCGCAAACCACGGATCTACGAGGAAATTCGACGCTGTCAGATTTACACCTCTGCGCTTCCAGTGTACGATCTCACAAGTGCCGCCATTCCTCCTTGAGGATAAAACTCGGTCTGACGATCTACCAATTGTTCTACGATCCAGAATCCGAGCTGAAAAAAAGATGAGGGGAGAACCGGAAATTAAAACGTCACCTCATACTCACCGGAATGCGTACGGTATTGATCCCCAGGCCCTTCAAAGTGTCGACATCGGACTGACTAAACCAAGAATCCCTATACCGGAATAAGGAAGACCGATGGGAAGAAAGATGAGTAGAACACACCAGTGCGCCTTGAATGCAGCATTCTGTGCTGCCTGTCCTTTGGCTTTCCCAAAAGCCCTAAGTGAATGATTAAACGACAGAATGCATTTAGTTCCTGAAGTAGAACCGACCATTCAGTTGCAATACAGTCAGAGCAAACATCGCACGATTCTCCGCCCATGTCAAGCCATCCTGAGATTATCAACTTTTAAGCACAAGTAAGCAAAAAAAGTTGAGAAAGCACGTACCTTGGGGCAGCATCCAACTATCGAGCCATCATAAGCTAACTAGCCACTTCTATTCACGACCGGGTGAAATCAAAACACGTACCTCTCCAAGACGAGCCTACACGCGAGCGTTCAGATAGAGTTGTTATACGACACCACAGAAGAGACATACCAGGATCCGAGATTCACTCCGTGTATTTTATCGGGCATTGAAGCAGTAGCTCTCACAACTGCTCCGCAGAGCAGAAGGGGCGATAGTAGAAGAGGCAGAAGCATTGGACAGAAAATGAGTGGAAGGGTAAATGAGTGGAAGGTTAAATGAGTGGAAGGGAAAAAGGAAGGACAGGAAGATCAGCGTCCGAGAATCTCTGGCCTCGGTTTATAACGAGCGGTTGACGGAGGGAAGCGAATACAGTTTTAGAAAATTTCCAATACGGAACCATTCAAAAAAATGAATTACCGCTCCATTACATACGTCTACGTTACTCGCCAAGTAGTCGCAGATGCAGACAGGGTAATTAATATCAGAGGGATCCCTATCAGATGGATATCCATAGGGTTAGTCTGTGAGAAGGGGGAGTCCGGGGAAACAGTCCGCCTTGTTCAACTATGTACCAAGAACCATTACATCTACCTGAGGTTACCATCTGAAAATTCAATATTCAAGGCTTAAGCCAACAGCATCCTAAAATTCAGAAACCAAATTGCTCAAGCTCAGCGCTCAATCTCCCAGATTATTCGGCTCGGAGCCGCGGCGAATACTATACATTTCGGCAACAGAGCCGCGGCATCAGCCGGAGAGAAATTCGTTTTGCAACTTTCATGGCCCTTCAGTTCTCGACAGCGGTCAAGTCAAAACCTTCAATAATGATAGTATTTAAGTTTAATTACGATTGCCCTTTGTACCTCGGTATATAATCTCGAAAAAGGGATACATCAAGGTAAGTAACGCAGGTAAGCCACACTTCAACCTTCGATAAATGGATCGCAGATATTTGGATTAAAGAGCTGCGATGGGTCCTCGGTGAGATAACCAAGGTTAACGCCTTCGATATAAGACCTACGAAGGGTTATGAGTCAGTTAAGAGTTTGAGAGCAATTAGGACGTTACACACCACTCGCGAGAAAGATTGGCCGCCAAAGTGGACTGTTCGACTTTGAAATTCCAAAACTACCGGCGGAACATTAGCAATCTAGTTATGAAAAAAAAGCAAATTGGAGAGGCTTACGATCCATCCTGCACCTTGAGAATAGGCGAGCTTCTGTGCATCGGCCCAGCCTTTTAGGAATTGATCGGTAGCATCGAATTGGGTTGGCAAACCCCATTCTATGTGTCGAGGCGTCAGCCAAAGCTTACGGCTTATATTAGAAATAACAACTCACCTCCGAACCAGAGCGGGCTATTTCCGAGAGCTGCGTCTGCTTGCACACGGTTCAAGTCTGATGAAATGATTAGACAAATGAAAGGCTATTGTAAATAGCGTACTTACTACAGGTGGAGATCATATACGCGTCGGGGTTAGGGTCCGCCACACCCTGCGGATAGTCGCCAAATTTGAGCAAGAAGAAAATTAAAGGCTCTACTAGAGGAACTCACGCCAAATCTAAGATGTCTCCAAATGAGCACAGATTCGAAAAGACAGATATTGACTTACACGTAGTAAAGATGGTTGTCGTAACCTTGTGGTCCCAATGCGGCGTTGGCAGGGTTAGGAGGGTTGTCATTCTGCCAGTTCACATCCATAAAGCTACGACAGTTCATTTAGAATACGCTCAATACCACGGAAGGAACGTACTTGGTCATCAAAAGCGGTTGTCCACTTGCCGATTGCGTAAGATCAAAGCTTGTACTGGAGTCGGAAGCGATTTCTTGGATGATCTGAGCAGCGTTCTTAAGAGCAGTGCTCACATCAGTATTGAAACGGGCGTTGTTAAGAGTACTGATTTCGATGATAGACTGTGTGGCGTTGCCAGTTGGTGGTGGTGGATTAGGCAAGCCTGGGACATCAATTCCAAGCGCGAGTTCTATGCCTCGCACTACAGCAACGAAGTTCTGTTGATCTATGCATCCGGATCCACCTTTGAGTAATGATAAGAAACTGAAATGCTCGCTGAACTTACAGGTGCCATAATCAGGAGTTTGTGCTGCGTCCATGATCGGTTCATTGACTGCTTCGATGGCAAAAACTGACGAGAAAGAAGGATGAAGATGAGCAATAGTGGTCATAACACCCGTCCAAGTCAAAGCACGGAGGTAGTTAGCCTCAGTCTATGCGTATCAAACAAAATTAGACACATAGAAAAAGTGTAACAAGCATTAAACTCGCATAGAACAGTGTATCGCTCGTACAGCTAAATCGGGTTTAGTTTGGTTTTTGAAGAAAGGAGAGAAAGCACGCACTTTCCGGTGAACATTTGATTTGCGTCTTGAACACCAGGAAGAGCATGATGATCTAGAATTACAACGATTCCAGCTTCTCGCAGTTGGTTCACACCGCGAATCTAGAAGTAAAATTTTTCTCGGTTAAGTTTGCATCTCTGCGCTTCTAGCGTATGGTCTCACAAGTGCCACTAATCCTCCTTCAGGGTAAAATTCTGTCTGACGGTCTACCAATTGTTCCACGATCCAAAATCCGAGCTGAAAAAGTATGAGCAGAGAATCCAACAAAAAGATTTTATTTCATACTTACCGGAATGCGCACGGTGTTAATCCCCAGGCTCTTCAAAGTGTTGACATCGGTTTGACTAAACCAAGAATCCCTGTCCCAGAAACATTGAATTAGGGAGATCGGTGGGAAGAAAGATGTATTGAACACACCAGTGCGCCTGGAATGCAGTATTCTGTGCTGCCTGCCCTTTGGCTTGCCCAAAAGCCCTAGACGAATGATGAAACGACGCAATGCATGTTGTTCTCGAAGTAGCACTAACCATTCAGTTGCAATACACTGGGAGCAATCATCACACGATTCTCCACCCATGTCAAGCCATCCTAAGATAGTTAATAATCTGCACAACTAAGTAGGAATCTGTAGGACAGATACCTTGCGGTAACATCCAACTATCAAGTCGTGGTAAATTAATCATGTCTATGTACCTCCGAGCGGCGAGGAGGTATCGATTAAAGTTGAAGCACGTACCTTTCCAAAACGAGCCTGTACACCAGCGTCACATAGACTTTTGGTTATAAAACAAAAGTTGTACCATGAAGGAAACGTACCACGACCCCAAGTTTACACCAAAGATCTTGCTCGGCATCGAAGCAGTTGCTCTAACAACTGCCCCAGAAAACAGAAGGGAACCGGAAAGCGACAAGAGGGAGAAACGCATGGGGAAGCGAGTTGCTAGACTAGACTTTGAGTTTGAGTTTTTATACCAGGATCTGAGACTAATGCGGAAGCAGTACAGGAGGTCCCAAGGCATATAAGGTACAGTACGAGAGCACGACACGTCAGTTACGAAGAATTAGGTTTACTTGTATCCACGTTGTTTGATAGGGAAACTCGTCATATTTAATGTTCTCAGCGAGTAGAGGGCAAGGTCGGGCAGGAACGAACGAGAGACTTGGAGTGTTATGAGAATTCGACGGATTGAGATTTACAGTTCTTCTAACCCTCTGACCAGGGTCCATCACATGTAAAGTCGTACCTTCTCGTTCAACTGAGCTTGCCACAAACGGCTGCATATATGAGCATTCCGCGGGGTTGAGATGCAAGCGTGTTGAATCATCCATTATGGTAAGGTTTTTTGGGAGGGAGCAAGCATAAATGCGTATACTTGGGTCCACTTGCAGTCAAAAATAGCCAGGAGAACAGGCACGCAGTTGCAAATATTGAGCAATTTTTCTTGCACCTGTCGCACTGTAAGCACATGATATACCTGGTATTCAGCGCAAAGGATAGCTGGAGCGTGTGCACTGAGAATGTTTACTGTCAAGGGACACAGCTAATGCGGTATAGCCCAGACTTGTTGATGTGATTTGCAATCATATACGTGGCAGATCGGATGAGGAAGTTAGTGTGGTTGGAGGTATCGGAGAAAGTGCTACTGCGTACGAAGTACGTACTGGTACACAAAGATGTTATGACAGGGGCATGTGGGTGAGCCTCTGAAATTAAGGATACCGGAGTCAGGATTGGGGCTAGATACTGATATTTCTGGGGTTTTCAAAAAAATTTCCCAAAAAGGGAAAAAAAAAAAAAGAAGGAAGATATCCCTAGAAATGGTGCCTTATCAATTTAAGTAGAACCTTCGGATTTTTTTGGGCTGTATGTGGTTGAATTTTTGAGAAAAGGCATAGTTATTTTACTCGTAGAAGCAAACTTGCTGTGTGATACACTAAGGTCTAAGCCAACAGCATCCTAAATTTCAGAAACCGAATTTTTGCAGTTCAATCATGACTTCAAAGAGTCGATCTCCCTATTGTCGGCTCGGAGCCGCGGCTATTACATTTCGGCAACTGGGCCGCGGCATCAGCCGGAAAGAAATTCGTTTGCAACTCATGGCCAGCAGGCATGTCTTTACTTGCTTTCAATAATCATATTTAAATTGCGTGCTAATTTAAGCCCTATGTGCCTCGGTATATCATCCCAAAAATAGGATACCTCAAAATAAATAAAGACAGTAGGCAACAGCTCAATCCGAAGTAATGAATGGATCGCAAACGCTTGCGTTAAAGACTTTCGATGGGTCCTTGGTGAGATAGCCAAGGTTAACACCTTCGATATACGACCTATGAAGCGTTAAGAGTCAGTCAAGAGCTCAAGCATAATTAGGACCTTACGCACCACTCGCGAGAAAGATTGCCTGCTAAAGTGGACTGTTCGACTTTGAAATTCCAGAACTACCGGAAGAACATAAACAATCTAGCGATGTAAAAGTGGAGAAGGCTTACGATCCATCCTGCACCCTTGGAGTAGGCGAGTTTCTGTGCATCGGCCCAGCCTTGCAGGAATGCATCGGTAGCATCGAATTGGGTAGGCAGACCCCATTCTATGTTTCAAGCTGTCAGCCCAAGTTCATGGCCTTCATCAGAAATAGCAGCTCACCTCCGAACCAGAGCGGGCTATTTCCGAGAGCTGCATCTGCCTGGACACGGTTCAAGTCTAATCAAGTCAATAATAGACAATGAAAGGTTATGGCAAATAGTATACTTACTACAGATGGAAGTCATATACGCATCGGGGTTAGGGTCCGCCACGCCCTGCAGGTAGTCACCATATTTGAGTATGGGAAATATTAAGAGCTGCTAGAGAAACTCACGCCAAATCTAAGCTTCCAAATGAGTACAGATACGAAAAGACAGATATTGACTTACACGTAGTAAAGATGGTTGTCGTACCCTTGGGGTCCCAATGCGGCGTTGGCAGGGTTAGGAGGGTTGTCATTCTGCCAATTCACATCCATGAAGCTACGGCAATTCATTTAGAAAATGTCATTATAAGCACGGAAGAAATTAACGTACTTGGAGATTAAAAGCGACTGTCCACGTGCAGATTTTGTAAGATCAAAACTTGTACTGGGGTTGGTAGCGATTTCTTGGATGATCTGAGCGGCGTTACGAAGAGCAGTTCTCACGTCAGCGTTGAAACGGGCGTTGTTAAGATTGCTAATATTGATAATGGACTGTGTGGCGTTCCTACTTGGTGGCGGTGGATTTGGCAAACCTGGGACATTAATTCCAAGCGCGAGCTCTGTGCCTCGCATGACAGTAACGAAGTTCTCTTGATCTATGCATCCACCTCTGAGCAACGAATCAAAAGTGACACGTCCACTGAACTTACAGGTGCCATAATTAGGAGTTTGTGCTGCGTCCATGATTGGTTCATTGACTGCCTCGATGGCAAAAACTGACGAGAACGCAGGATGAAGATGAGATATAGTGGTCATAACTCCTGCCCAAGTCAAAGCCCGAAGGTAGTTGGCTTCCGTCTATGATGGAACAAAATTAGTCGCATATAGAAATTATAACAAGCGTTCAACTCACATAGAACTGTGGTTCGCTCGTACAGCTAAATCGGGCTTAGTTTGGTTTTTAAAGAAAGATGAGAAAGCTCGTACTTTCCGGTGAACATTTGATTTGCGTCTTGAACACCAGGAAGCGCATGATGGTCGAGGATTACAACGATTCCAGCCTCTCGCAGTTGGTTCACACCGCGAATCTAGAAGTAAAATTTTATAGGGTTAGGTTCGCATCTCTGCGCTTCCAATGCATGATCCTACAAGTGCCACCAATCCTCCTTCAGGATAAAATTCTGTTCGGCGGTCTACCAATTGTTCCACCAACCAAAATCCGAGCTGAAACAAATGAGTTGAGAGTTCGACATAAAAACTTTACTTCTCACTCACCGGAATGCGCACGGTATTAATTCCCAAACTCTTCAAAGTATTGACATCGGTTTGACTAAACCAAGAATTCCTTTACCAGAATGGTTTAATAAGGAAGATCGGTGGGAAGAAAGATCAGTAGAACGCACCAATGCGCCTGGAATGCAGCATTCTGTGCCGCCTGCCCTTTGGCTTTCCCAAAAGCCCTAGATGAAGATTAAACGACAGAATGCACTTTATTCTCAAAGTAGGACTGACCATTCAGTTGCAATACACTCGGAACAAACGTCACAAGATTCTCCACCCATGTCAAGCCATCCTAAAATAATCACTAATATGCACAACCGAGTAGGAATTGATGAGGCACACACCTTGCGGCAACATCCAACTATCAAGCCGTGGTCAATTAATCATTTCTGTGCACGACCGAGTAGGGATTGATCAAAGTGGAGCACATACCTCTCTAAAACGAGCCTGTCCACAAGCGTCGCATAGACTTTCGGTTATAACATAGAATTTGTACCATGAAAGAGACGTACCATGACCCTAAGTTTACACCAAAGATCTTGCTCGGCATCGAAGCAGTTGCTCTCACAACTGCCCCAGAAAACAGAAGGGAACCAGAGAGTGACAAGAGGGAGAGGCGCATGGGGAAGCAATTTGTAGACTAGCTATGAAAAGACTTTGAGTTTGTGAGTTTTTATACCAGGATCTGAGACTAATGCCGAAGCAGCGCGAGGGGGTGTCCCGAGGCATATCAGGTACAGTACGAGAGCACGACACGTCAGTTACGAAGAATTAGGTGTTTTTCCATGCTGTTCGATAGGAAAACTCGTCATATTAAATGTTCTCGGCGAGTAGAGGGCACCGTTGGACAGGAACGAACGAGAGACGTTGAAGTATTATCAGAATTCGACGAATTGAGAATTACAATTCTTCTAACCCTCTGACCAGGTTCCATCACATGTAAAGTTGTACCTTCTCGAGCAACCGAGCTTGACGAAAAGGTGCCAGAAACGGCTGCGTATATGAGTTCCCGCGGGTTTGAGGCGCAAGCGAGTTGGATCTAGAAGCTTGTCTAAGGTAACTAAATCTAATGTGGTAAGGGCATTTGGAGTGGAGCAAGCATAAGTGCGCAGACTTGGACTCAATCTGGAGTCAAAAAATAGCCACGAGAAAAGGCACGCAGTTGCGAGTATTGAGCAATTTTCTTGCACCTGTCGCAGTGCAAGCACATGATATACCTGGTATTCAACACCAGGAGTAACTGCAGCGTGTGCACTGAAGATGTTAATTGTTAACAGACACTGCTAATACAGTATAGCCCAGATTTGTTGATGTGCTCTGCAATCGTATACGTGGCAGATTGGGTGAGGGTAGTGTGGTTGGCGGTGTCGGAGAAAGTGCTATTGCGTACGAAGTATGGTTGCACTGGTACATAACTGACGTGATATGACACGAGTATGTGGGTGAGTTTCTGAAATTGAGGATACAGGAGTCAAGATTCGTAAAGAATCATGGCAGAAGAGAAGAATCTTAATTTACGCGTTCACGTATGTGCCGCCAGGCTGCCACTGCCACTGTCATCGTGGGATATCTACACGTGAAATTCACGAGAATTTTAGTGGCAGTGCGCCTGTGCGCCTAGCACGCCACCCTTACTTCGTCCCTCCGGGCTCCAGCTTTAAATTCAATCGGGTTTTTCTCGAAGGGCCTTGAAATGGAAGGTATGGATCCGCCGGTAGATTTTTGAGCATTTCGCTCTCCTTTCGTGCTCTGGTGGCAACGCTGGGATCGAATAACGGAAAAATCGCAGAGGCCTAACGACCTAAATATCGGTGCTAATCTTAGTACCTGTCCTACGGGTGCAAACGCGTTGAAAGCTAGTCAAATGATGCCTAATCCACATGTCTTGGAATACGAAGACCTTAGAATGTCAGTAAATTCTTTCATTTCTTTACCTGGGCACTCTCCGGGTTTTATTCTAACCGTTATGTATAGTCATGGGATCAAAACAGCCGAGCAATGTTCGTGTATGGGACGGATTCAAGAGTGGATGGTGGAAGATGGACACCCACGTTCTCGAGGATGTCAAAGCTACCTATCAGAGCTCCGCTTGGTTTGGAGGGATGGACAAATAAATAGATTGATTGGGGTATTTGCAACAGTTCAATCTGTCAGTCGTGCTATTCATGCATATGATCCATTGAAATGATAACTGCCATATCATGAGAATGGACGCTCGTTCTTTCAAAAAAGATCATGCGGAACGGATCCATACGCCAGAACTGCGTGTGGGCGCGAAACCCTTTCCCCCAAAGCAACAGGTTATAGCTGTACAGAGTTGTGCATCTTTTGCATCATGACATCGAAAGAAAAAATGTTTGTCCCTTATCCTGTAATTACAAATGATATGGACAAAAAACTATAAATACGGAAAAACATTGAAGCCTTCAAGGCCTCGCCGCAGCTGAACGCTATTCTCGTGTTAGGGATCATGGTACTTTACGCTCTCTTCCAGTTACTCGCTCTTGCCATTCCTTTCGCCTCTGCCTCGCCGGCAGCCGTACCCCCTATTCATTCCCGACAATCAATTACAACGCTCAGTAGCGCTCAGATTGCTGCGTTCAAGCCATACGCGTCTTATGCCAGTGCTGGATATTGTTCTGCTAGTTCTACCTTGAGTTGGACTTGCGGAGGTGAGTTTGCAGTGATTGGCTTTAGGTACAAGTTCTAATTTACTTTGCAGCTAACTGTGAAGCGAACCCGAGTTTCATCCCAGTCGCGTCCGGGGGCGACGGCGATAGCACGCAATTCTGGTTTGTTGGTTTCGACCCCACGCTCAACACGGTGAGTTCCTTCCTTCTCTCTGGATTTGGAGTGCTCAGACGTGGTGTTAGGTTATCGTGTCTCATCAGGGGACTGATGATACTGAGATGTATGCGCCTCACGTCAATTCTTGAAATAGACCACTCAGGGCTCATTTCTATCTTTTCAGCTTACCCCTCATCACAGACGGCGACTTTTTCCTCGAGTCCTTGTCTTCTTCCCTCTTTCCAGGAGTGAGCTCGAGCGTGGAAGCTCACAGTGGATTTGCGGGGGCACAGGCAAAGTGAGATGATACAAATCCGTCGAAGTTGGATCATATGCTGATCTGATCGGCTTTAGCACTGCGACTGCCGTTTTGGCTGCTGTTCAGAAGACCATGGCTGCGCATTCTGCTACATCCATCACTACCACAGGACACTCGTTAGGTGGGCTCAGTTCCATCTTTTTCCTCATGATCTGCCGTTGCTAATTATAGGATTTGTAGGCGCTGCTATTTCTCTTCTTGATGCTCTCTATCTTTCGATTCAAGTTCCTTCCGCTACTGTAACTTTTATTGGATATGGATTGCCTCGTGTACGCGTGGAAAATTTCCTCGGTTTTGTGTACTTGTGGTTTGAGGCTTACGATCTGCGCATTTCAGGTTGGAAATCAAGCCTTTGCAAACCTTATCGACTCGACACTGCCTAACCGCGTATCTCACGTCAATAACAAGTTAGTAATGCAGAACTTTCCTTTTGGAAGATTGAACTGATCCCTCTTGTCGTTTCCAGAGAGGACGTTGTTCCTATCTTACCAGGTAACCAGGATTTTTGTTCAGGTATCCTTTTCTTTGTCGAGATTAATAATTACCTGTAAAGGAATGTTCCTTGGGTTCCATCATCCTTCGGGGGAGAAACACATTTTGGATAGTAACGCGTGGGTCGCGTGTCCAGGCATGTTGCTTCTCTACGTATCGTACCATGTTTTTTTGTTTGCTGAAACCTCTTTTTCCAGGCCAAGATAATGAGTCGAGCGAATGTTCTACAGGGGTATGGTTCTACCTTCCGCAATTTCCAGTTCGCTGACATCTCGTACTTTAGGATGTTTCCAACATTTTTGAGGGTGACATCAGTGACCACGATGGTGAGTCGTTACTGGCCATTACTCTGCCTGTCTCTCATTTTTTATCCGCAGGACCTTATGATGGTGTCGAGATGGGATGTTGAGAGTCTTAGGACATTTGGATCTCGGAGACATTATATATATGGATTCTCGAAGAGCTGAACAATTATTTATTTTATGGAATACATGCGTTCAAAATTTTTACATGAGACGCGTCGCGTACACAGTGTACGCGTTTGATGGTTGCATGACCGGAGGCTGTAATTTGTATAACGCCGGACAGGTCAGAGCCTGGGAAATCTCGCTTTGTATTCCAAAAACACAGCGCCCATGTTCTGTGTCAGATTCTATTAGCTTGGTTGCTCTTTTAGCTCATCGCCATCGCCGTTCTCCAAGCTCAACTGCTATTATTGCACATCTACAGCTTGTAATCATTCTTCAACCAGGCAGTACTGATTTAATAATTACTGCTGTGGTGCCATGGACACATTGATAGGATCTGACAGCAAAATTTCACTGTCAAAATCCAACAGGCCTCCTTTATCACGTCCTGCAGGGCGCCAAACACCTTTGGGCCCCCGTACTCGACAGCAATCTGCCCCGTCTTATCAGAGTTTTGATAGCTCAAGCAATGGCACCACAAGTCACAGAAATTCAACGCTCTCAGGAGTTTCTTCTCACTCACGGGAGTCCACGTTATACAGCTCAGGGCCTTCTTCACCCAGCTTTCCACCCCCAATTTCGCCTCTGAGGTCTGAATATGACCCACAGGCTCTACCGGATATCGAAGAACTCCCAGCCGATCCAATTCCGTCGGAGTCTAATCCCAAGCTGTCAAGCCGTACACCCTCTGTCATCTTACACAAATCTCCCAGTTTTTCATCCACATCATCACCAATTCCTTCACGAGAACCTTCACCTGCGCCCCCATCTATAACTTCTTCACCAGCCACGAATCTAATTAGAGTCATTCCAAAACCAGCCGTTACTTTAATCCCTCCACCGCCAATAAAATTCGAAAATGTTCAGGTTGCCTGGAAAGGTCTTCCACTGGAAGCAGCTCAGTGTAAGCCCCAAAGAATTTCGAGGTAGTCCATTGTAGAATATTTACCCAGAGTTTTTCAGGGACCTTTGATTCCAAGGAACTACAAACGATAGTCTCTCGAGCTATCCGGTCATCCGCAAGCGAATCCTTCATCCGGCTCCTTTCCCTTCGACAACTCGACGAAACTCTTCCCGCAGAATTAGAACGTCTCGCGTCCCAGAAAGCGTCCATGCAGGCCAGATACCGGTTTCACGTCCAGCGCCGAACGATGCTTTTACAGGCCTTAATGTCTTTTACGGCGGCGACGAGTGCAGAGAAGGATGGAGGGGTGGATCTTATTGGGAAATTGGCTACGCAGATCTCTGATACTACTGCCGAGTGTGATAGGCTCACGCAGGAGCTTGTCTCGGTTACAGATCAGATGAGCCAGATCACCAAGCTCATTGAGAACCATTGGGCTAGTGCGTTGGCGATAGCGTTGCGGAAGGTGTGTGTGCTAAAGTCTCGAGTACTTTCATGTCGACTGATCACCACGTCCTCTAGTTGAATGGAAGCTACGGAAAACGTACAGCCGAGCTCATCCAAACAAAAACCAAAGTTGAACAACTGCAGGCGGAGCTTAACGACGCCTGGACCGAGGCTGAGAAGTTGGCTAAAGAAATGGACAATCTGGATGAAACTGGTATATACTACTCGGACGAAGATGAGGATATCATGATCCAGAAAGCCGCGGTCGTTTCCCTTCCCCAGGCTCCGGTACAGGACGCTGTATCGGCGTCTGGCAAGTTAATCGACCTGAAGCCTACGTTAAACCACGCCGCCACCTCCTCAGAAGCCTCCTCTTCCCGTCCTTCTCGACCTCTTCGAACCCCTCCTGCCATCCCGGATGAGCGGGTACCGGATGTACCTCAATCTGCGGTTGACCGCGCGGATGATGATGATGATGCTTTCAGTGTGAAAAGCAAACGCAGTGCACGCAGCGTGAGGAGTGAGAAGAGTTTCGGAGGGAGCAGCCGCGTGAGCCTGGTCACGGCTGCTCGAACACGAAGTGTACGTGCATCACTGGGGAGCTTAAGGCTACCAGGGCATCGTAAAAAAATCAGTCTGTTATCACCGACTGGTTCGCGCAGTGCCCAGGCGGAAGAACCTCATCCTCCTGTTCCCGCTATACCCAAGGTTTTCTCACCCGCCTCTTCACAACCTCCATCTACCCTCCTCTCAGCCTCGCCTTCCCCGTCAAACCCAAACCCTTCTTCATCCGTCCCATCGACCAGCCCTTCCTTTCTTAACCTCGAGTCCGGGAATGCTTCTCTAGTGTCACTAGTAGACGAACCTTCCGCGGTCGACAATGCTCCTCCCGTTCCAACTCTAGTAGCAGACCCTCAGCCACCTCCACGGCCTAGAAGAACGGAGATTGACGACATCAGGATCGAGCCGAATCGGTATCTAGGCGACGGTGCCAATGACTCGTTAGCTGAACATGACACTCCATTGTCGGTCATGGACGATATCATCGTTATGCCCCAGAGCTCTGGACGTGGAATGGGGGAAGACTCCTCCCCTTTTGTCTTCCGCAAGTCTGTAGACGATGAGGATATGACTGCCAATTCGAGGAGAAAATTGGGCAGAGGTAAGTTTTTCTCTTTTTCCGCGGTAGTTGTAAATGAGAGAGCGTTGGCTTTTACTTAACTCGTGATTAAGCAGATCAAGCCTCTTCATCGATCCCGTCCATCTGGCTCAACGCCGATGCGCCGAAAACTCCCGCGGAACGCGTAGAAGCGCTCATGAGATCGCGGTCTTCTGGTAGCAAGCATCATTTATCGTCTTTGAAGGGTTTAACGAAGCGGTATTCGTTGCCTTTTCCTTTTCCGGGGAAGACTTCGGCCTCGAATAAGAGTGTTAGTCCGACCTGAGAAAAAAAATTTTTTTCGCCTGTCCGCCTGTCCGTTTTCCGAGGAGTAATTCTCTTTCAACGAGTTCTCTACCGGTTGCTTCTGGTTGTCTGATTTTGGACGATTTATTTTCTTTACCTTCGCATGCGTCTAGCACTATGCTATACCTGCCTTCCACGCCCTTTTGGTTTTACGTTTATTTTTTTTTACATTGGATAGACCATTGCTATGCTCAGGCTTCATCTGTACTTTTACTGTGACCCGTGCATGTAGAACCTAAAGCGCCGGGCGTGGGAGGTTTCTTCCTTCGTCTTCGTCTTCGTCTTCATCTTTGTCCTTTCAATTCTGGTGTATCATAGCTTTCATCTGTCCTTACATTTACATGTCCCATCCCATCTACTCTACACATCCTCATTCGATTTCTGCATATGTTTTCTTTTTTTAATTTTATTTCGTTCCTTCTTTTCTTTCCTTTCTTATCTTCACGCGTTGCTCGTTCCATGCTTTATGCTTCATATTCCATGCTCATTGCTCGTCTCTCATCTTTGTTCATTGCTATCTTTTTCCTTGTCTTATTGGCATCCTCATTCCTCATTTGAGCTACTATCGCATACTATACAACATACTCTTTTCGTAGTGTTTGCTCCAGCCGGCCTCTGGCCATCAAATTCCCGCTTGAATTTTACTACGCGGCGGTGACTCGTACAAAACTTCGAAGAGCGATCAACCACAAACCAACCAAGGTTCTGAATCTGAGCTTGCACCTTCTATCTCATACATCTTGTAACAAATGAGTACAGTATCTCTATTCGGTTCCCTGTCTGTATCCCTCCAATCGCTTACTAAGTTCGAACCACATTGGTGTCCAGCTAGTGAATTGAACCAACGCAAGGGCCATTTTTTACCTTCATTCAAAACATGAAAAAAAGTTACAACGGGGAGGCGAACCGAAAAACAGTACAACACAACAACAGGGAAAACGAGCGTACATAAGCGCGAGGGGTGACACAGAATATACACACTAGTACATACATGATTGAGCAAAAAAGAAAAAAGGTAAAGAAAACTCCAATAAAATTTGAAGATACTACATACAACTGGGAGTGTGGGATATATCGACAGTGTTTACTGTATCTTTTCGACCACAAATTTGCGTAACGCATAACGCAACCCTATGAATTAGTCAATTTTAGACTTCGTAATGCATGACAGCCCAGCATGAATTAGATACCCCACAAAACTGTAACACTCACTCAAAATTTACAATACTGGCACCTACATTTTTATCTCCCACCAAGATCATGCATGTACTCCCAATTCTTATGTGCAGCTGCAAAGTTGAATACATCAGTCCTGACTCCCAACAATCCCTATAAATTGAAGAATTGAATCTATGCATTGAATTTATTAGTTTGCATCATCAGGAAAAATGCCCTATAGCCTAGATACACATGGGCTGTCCTCAGGCAGTTCAAGGCTTCTCAGGAGTCCTGGGCTACGTAGGCTGCCCAGGGTGCCAGAGGACACCCCTGATGGTAATGCATAACTTCACCCTTTGAATTTAGAATTCTTCAAATTCAATGCATAATGCATAACACCCTATGAATTTATGGTCAAAAAGATACAGTACTCTTGAGACAACTGGGAGGATCAAAAATTCAAGTAGTAAATTTGACAGTGATTGAGCAGGTGGGCTTCTTCAGGAAGTAAGTGCCTGTGCTCACAAACTTCTGATGATTATTTTCAGCATCAACAATTGCCGATCCTCTTACTCTCAATGATGACAACATATTTTAGGTGAAGACAATGACTGAATCCTGATGATCGACAAGGACAATCTATAGGTCTGGGTATGGAAAGCAGGAGTTGAAAGAGAAGGAGTTTGACCTTCCGAGGGTGGATTCTTTTCAAATTGGTATTCCTTTCTATATTCAATTGTTTCCATTCCAAGGATGTACTGAGTTTGCTGGGATCGCATGGCACTTGCCAGGGCGTGTTGGAGTTATATTTTGCCGAGTGCAGGTTGCTCGTCGTGCAGCTCCAATTTCAAATAGGTTTTACCATATTACTGCACACTGTAGATTCACCCCCCATCCATTTGCCTCCTTCCTACCCCCACTACAAGGTCAAACGGAAATTTATTCATGTTCTTTGCCTTCCTCAAGTGACGCTCCGTCGGCCTACTACTAGTCCAAATCTACCTTATATCTTATTTTCAATCCCATGCCGTCTGCAGGGATTGCTTCCCCTTTCATGGGGTGGTGGAATGTCCCAGTTTCCAGTATACTTCTGAGGTACAGGATTGGATCTAAAATATGTGAAAGGGGTCAGGCTTTCTTGATGTTTCGGACGTTCCTGTAATTGAAAAAGTGGTAAAGGTTGGGAGGTCCCCGAAACCTGTGAGGGATGCAGGTGGGATACCGGATGTACTTCAGTATCAGACAGGTTTCTGCAGTCATTGTTGGAGTTGGTACTAGAGGCCATGGCCTCAATGCTGATTCCCAAATCAGCCCTGACCATGATCATTGTAGCAGCGATTCCCTGAGTTTACTAAGTTAGATGCATAATATTAATATGATGAAACGTCCGTACCACAAAGAGGGTCAGTATTGGAGCGTTTGGCATACCAAAATCATAACGTTCAGTTTTTACAGCGGCGATACTGGCAGTTAGAGCCAGAGGATACAGCAACCCAGATTCCAGGCTTGAAATTAACCGTCAGATGAAAGGTATCTGAGAATGTGAAAGGATCAAACGAACACCATTGCCACATACTTGTTCATTCTGTTACTATTGGATGAGTCAAGTCCTAAATACTTCTGGGTTCTGCGCGATATCCACCAAAGCCTTCCAGCTAAATCCTTGAAATCAGGGAAAACCCTTTCCATATTCTAATAGACTTGCCTATAAGGCCTGTCAGGACAAGGTTTGTTAAGAGATTCACTCCTAAGAATACATAGCTGAATAGGATTCTTGCCACTCCAAAAGTAATAGTTGCTGATATGGATATGCTTTTATAGTCATTTATAAACATATTTTGAAGAGTGACAGATAGGATTGCCATTCCTAAGTGTAGAAAGAAGTTTCTCCATTAAGTCATTGAATTCAATACTTAACCCAGTTAAACTTACCAGCATTTATTGCAGATAAAATACCAAGGCCAACCTTTACCCACAGTCTCGGAGCCCACAAGGTGAAGCAGCGATACAACTAGACAAATTTCAAAGAGCACTATCAGAGGACAGGTGAAGCATCATGACAACATTCTGTACTGACCAGCAAGGTATCTGCTATAATGCTATTTGAATTGTTAATATGTCTTGCAAAAGCAAACAGACTTAGATAGTGCCAGCACGCACTTTGCGCCAGCATAGATACCAGCCAATGCAATCCTGAATGAAGAAGTGTCAAAATAATTATCAAGTCACCTAGTAAAAGTTCCTACTGAAAATTAATATCCAAATGATTTAGATATGACTCTTGCTGGGCAAAGTTGAGGGGCAGATCGCCAGAGAAGTTGTTAAAAATGCCAGTTGGAAGCATTATAAATATACTGAATGCTATAAAGTCCGAGATTGCGATAGCTATAGTAGCTGTACTCAGGAGGAAGAGGAGGAAGATAGACACTTGATAATAATGCTGCCGCCCTTGGTGTTGAATCTGAAGATATATGTAGAGACCAAAGATGATCATGTATGCTCCTGTGTTGTAAACTCTACTCTCATTGTTTTATGTATACAATTTGAGCACTGACCATAAAAGAATATTGGAAGCTGATTCGGTGGAATTGTTATTGGATGTTCCAAAGACCAGGCAGGTGACTTACAAGTAACATAACCAGAGCAAACAGAATCTGGTCAAATTGGCTCCCACTGGGAATTGTCAACATTGCTGCTGTTTCCCTTCCAGGGCAGTTGAATTGTAGTTTAGTCAAGGAAAGGAAGCGAGCTAACCTTTATACTTTCCACAGTACAGCAGAGACCATTTGTTCTGCATCACTAACAAGATAGATAGATAGATAGATATTACACAGCAGGATTCTGCATTTGGAACCACTATAAATAGAGTGTTATCAAACTACCATCATCTGCTGATGAGATTTTTCATCATGTTATACGAGTGCATGGAACGGAATGGAATGCCGAGTTTCTGCTCTGACGATTCTGTGCCTGATCTAAGGCAGGCAATTTTGAATAGTTAGTTTTCATTACATTGATGATCCAGGATCTGCGAGGTATGTGCTTTGTTACAATTACTGAAAAGGGCTCGAGTCCCACGACGCATTAGCATTGGCCCACTTTGCATCAGGTTCAGACCTAATGTTCTGGAGTAAAACAGAACACATAAGGCACCACAAGGTCGTACATTGCAAAAAATGAGACATTGTTAGAAGCGGACATCTCAAGCACGTTTCCTCGACCAATTGGTAATGTTGAATGTGGTATTACCTGCCTTCATCACATTGCTTGCAAGGTTTATTTTGCACCTAAACTCAAGTTTCCACTGATGGCACATATATTACTTACATACACAATTTTTCCCACTCACTAAGTTGGCGGCTCGAGTAGACAGCACTCCCATGCGAAGAGAGTGAGTGAGTGCAGCGCAGCGACACGCCGAGCGAGACTGAGTCCTGAGTTTACAAGAGTATACACTTTTCAGAGTGCATCTTGTAGTTCACAATTAAATCTACAAGAAAATCACTAAGCAAGGTGCTGACCAACGATGTGGTCCTTAATTCCTTCGAGATTTAAATATGACTATGTGACCGGTGTATTCAAATGAACAAGCAGATAGCGGAGATCTGAGGAGTTGGGGATACGCCGCGCTGATAAGATTTTATTGAAGGGAAGAAGGCGTGGGAGGTAGAGGGAGATGAGGAGCGGAGGAGCAGGGGTCTCGGATCTTCTTCAGAAAGAGATCCTTACCTTTTGCCAGAGCATCTCCGCGGGACCCCGTTTTGGCGGAGCTGTGTATCTATCTATCTATCTATCTCCAACTACGCACTTGCATACTTGTGAGAAATATCTGGTTTTATTGTTGTTCCGGATGTAACGAAACATTTTGTATAATGTTTAAGGATAAAACATAATGACGAAGTCTACTCTTTCTCTCTTTTTTGTTTGGCGGCGTTTGATCGGATGGCGAGTGCGATCGCATAGCTAGCGACGTAGAGAGCGTTCTGCGCCGTGCAAGGAGGAGGGAACCAACTCAGATCATTACGAGAAAACCCACCAGAGTTAGAAGTCAGCCTAACGGGGAAGGCGGATCTTCATCATGATTGAAGCTGTCTAGTTTCTCATGCACAGAGATGAATATCATCGCACAGCTTGAAATGTGTTCAGAAGAAAGGTTGGGGAATTTTCTTAGCCTTCGCGTTATTCTCTTGCATAAATATTCTCCATGGAAAATACATAAGTACTTGCATCGTAACGACATGTGAACGAAGTCCTTTTGCCTCTCACTGAGAATATAGATCTTTTTAATTTTAGCACGGGTGATTGTAAGGTAAGCATTTGAGTATCCAGCGATAGACGTGCAAAATCGACAACGATCAAAGGGATTTCTGAATTTACATGTACCGTACCCAATTTCGGCCAGACTGAAAGCAAAAAGAAGTTCGGAATGGTGAACAAGAGAGACATACATTTTCAGTATAAGGCTCGTCACTGCAAATCCTGGTCGTTGCAAAGAGTGGTGACAATGAAAATAACGAAAGCAATCAGACCACACCGCAGTTGACTTCCTGACGAATGCCTTATTCTCAGGGAAAGAGACTTATGTAGTATAGACTTGGTGGTTTCCTCAGCGCCGAAGAGCGGCCCGAGAGATGGCGGCCGGAGCCACGTAGTTGTTGCCGGAGACTTGGTCGCTTAAAGCTCTTGTAGCTTGCACTATGTCTTGTATCCCTCTTGCCAATGAATATCCTCCTTTCGCTGAATCAGAAGGGACCTTTACCACAATAATTTATCACAATAAGCTGCCGGTTAACGGGTCCACAAAGGCCCGTCTACAGCTTTATGATCAACCAAGGCTGTGAAACGCCCAAGTACGCTTTTGCTTTCACCATGATCAGCTTATTCAAACATCTGAAATCTCATACATCTCGCAACGACGACGCTAAACCACCGGAATGGACACCTGCTCCTGAAATTTCGGTGCGCGCCTCTTGACCTTCAATCCTTTCTGCTTATCTTTATCATGTTCCTCGTGAAGCACACTGACGGGAAATACGACGACGCTCCAGATGAAGAATACCAAGATGGGATATCTTACTGCCTAACGTACCCCCTTTGTCCTCCAGCTCTCGTACCAACGCACGCCATAGACCGAATCAGATCTGAAGGTGCCAGAGCGTGGGGGTTAGACGATCCTTTTACTCCTCTTCCGTTATCATCATCAACACAAGATCCGCACTACTTTTCGACCCTCTATCTCAATCGATTTTCCGGCTTCATACGCAACATTCCCCCAGACTCGAAAAGTCAAAGCGTCGTGCGCGTTTCGACAAACGAGAACTGCAAAGATTATTGTCTACTAAGCGACCTTCCCATCGCCGCAGGCTTGTATGATACTTTCGGACGAAGGGGTGTTTATTTTGAGGTGGTGATACATGAAATGGACGCGCCTACGTCGTTTGTTACTGTAGGAACCGCATGCAAACCTTATCCGACCTTCCGCCATCCGGGGTGGAACCGTCAATCTACAGGATGGCATTTAGACGATCTTCGCAAGTTTTTCGAAGATTCCGATGGTGGTAGGGATTATACAGACAACGGACATCCACTTCCCCTCCCTTGGAAATCATCCAGAACCGGACACAAAACCCAGTTCATACCCAATGGAAGCACCATCGGATGCGGATATATCTTCCAAAGCGGATCTATATTCTACACGTACAATGGACTGCGTCTACCGAATGCATTTGAGGGGGTGCATTTGCCGAGGGGAGAGTTGGATGTGTTTGCGGCTGTGGGGGTTTGCGGAAAGACGAGGTTTGATGTTAATTTTGGAGGGGAGACGTTCAGATGGGTGGATGGGAATACTTGGGAGTGGAGGGTTGAGGGGGTTGCGAGGAGGTTAGAGACGGGCTCGGGGACAGGAAGAGGTGATGAGCTTCCCGCGTATTCAAGTTGATTTCTTTCGAACGCGTATGCCTATTGTTTCTAGGATTTTCGGGGGCATATTGTTATTAATATTATTACGTCCGGCTGTGCTGAGTAAAGGAAAGTTTATACAATTTCTAGAGTACATCACAGAGGAAAAATATTGTTCTAACAAAGTGTTACAACGACACGCATAGTGAGGACACGATTCAAATGCGTCAAATATGGACGCTATCATGACTCGAACTCGTACTTCGCCAACGCGTGAGCACCCGTGTTCCCGACAACTGTAAACTCTGAGCCTTTCTTGCCTTCCTTGGTTGCAGCAGCGACAGAAGGCAATGCGGCCGACCCCAATGCTCCCGCTTTGGCAATTGCCTTTGCTAAAGTTTCGACCTGAAACAAAATGAAATAGTCGCATTAGATATATATGCGTGATAACAAGGAACAAAAGAAGCAACGAGATGAACGAGCAAAAGGAGCAAAAGGAGGATTTAACACATATCCATACCTTGATCTCAATCCTATCTGTGAATTTCGCCATCAGCCCTGTGACGAACCTCGCGCCAGTTTCCAATGGACGACTTTCAGATCTGTCCACGCCCGCTAACATTCCAGGACGGAAGATGATCGTGTCTTTATAGCCTAGGGAGGCAAGTTCGAGTTCAGTTATGCCTTTGCTCCTGGAATGGAAGAACGATTGAGGCGAATGATATCGTCAGCGGAATAAGAGGCAGACTCTGGACGGATGTACCTCGGGTATAAGAAGGAGGAATCTGGATTGGCACCAGTAGAAGAGAGATATACGAGCCGTTGATCCTTGTCATTTGCTTTCGCTGCTCGAGCGGCGTTGACGACATACCTAAAGTCGAATGAGGTAACCAAAGGTGAACAGAAAAAGACAGGTCCTAATCATCCTCACTCTCTGTCAATCTTTTCAAAAGCTTCTGCACTCCCCGCGTTCTTCCTCGAAGTTCCCAGTCTTCAAAATACAACCCGGTTGCTCGCGTTCCAATTTCAACCCAAAGGAGATAACGTACTTACGTAATAAAGACTACGTCCCACTTTCCTTCTCCCAACCCCGACTCGTTCAGCTTTTCAAAATCAATGACCTTTTGCTCGAGCTTTTCTCCGGTTGGAAGGCCAATGGACGACAAATCGGTCACCCTACGTCCGTACTCTGAGACTTGAGAATAATGGGGGGAAGTTAAGAGTTGTTTGAGCAGGTGTCGACCTGTTTGACCGGTTGCGCCGATGATGAGAGCTGTCTGTGACATGGTGGTGGTAGAGTGAGACGGGTGAAATGAGACGTGGATTATGTATTCGGTTCTGCATGTGAATGTTTCAAGGATATGCCGTCTTGAGCTTATCTAAGTCTTACCGACAGAATGCTTACTGAGCGACTCGAGAACCATAGACTCGTAATAATGGCTACGCGCATGTACGCGTCAGCGTCGATACCAAGTACGAAGATTTGAAGCACCTTTTCAGTGAGTATGCCAAGCCTCAAATATCCAAAGCCAAAAAAAAGTTCGCGTATGTCCATCGAATACTTTTTGAAAATGTTAACTTCTGCGTTAGAAAGGTATTTCAGCCTGGTATTCTTCCTTGAACGCTTCACCGTTTTGTCACATCAGCATGCTCAAGGAGAAAACTCGATAGGGGGAGCAAAAAGGCGATTACATCAGAATTTCAAGATCTCCGTTCTATCAGTACAAAGTCGCCGCCATGAAGATGTATGAGATAGATGGTGCAAGCTCAGGATCAGATTAACAGCCTTTCATATAAGAAAGCTGTAGACTTCGGAGCCAAATTTCATGAAGCCGGAAGGTCCTTCCCATTCGGTAGATATGTTCATAAGGGGCACTTGGATAGATCTACATAAGAATTGGAAGAGAAAGAAAACACCTGAGAAAATTGTGCAGACGAAATAGGATACCTGGTCATAGTTCCCAAGACCCTTGAAATTGTTTGTGAAGGCAAGCTTCAGGCTGACCACGTTTATGACCCTTGAATTCAAGTTACCGTACTGTATCATCCGCATTGAATTTCGAGACAATTCTCCCTGTTCTTACTTTATCATACATCATTCCAGTCTGCCTCGTGGCAGCACTGTTGAAATTAGAACAAAGCTGTTGCAATAATAGCGACTTGTGGTTGTTTTGGTATAAAAACCTAAGGACGGTGTTCTGCAGTCTCTGATGTCTCCGATTTTCGAGTCCCCACTAGCTCCTTTGTCCTTAGAACGCCCTAATCTATCTGTCGAGTCATTATCAGGAGCCGAAGAAAACTCCTTAATATCCTTGTATTCCCTATCTGCGAGAGCGCCCTCTTCGAATTCATGTACGAGTCCGAGTCATAGTTTATTACCTATCGACAGCACCACCGTCACGGTATCCTATTCGTCAGTTACTTTTTCCTCTTTACCACTAATCATTGGATACCCTTTGATCACTTTCCTTTTCCATTCTTCAGGCTACCCACACCGTCACCATCACCAATTCCCTCCTCCGAGTCAGGGTTGTCACACTCTCCCGCTGCTACCCTCAGTCCGACGCCGTTTCAGGGTCCGATTTCACGACCTGTTAGCGCTAATCCATTTGAATATCCACCAACAGCCCCTTGCTCTCCCAACCCTGAACATCGCGATGAGAATGTTCCGCCAGGGTGCTTATCGTATCTCTTGTCACGGTTCAGGCTTCCACCATACTATGTAATCATTTCAGCTCTGATGGTCCTTGGAGGGAACTTATTTGCTGCGGTGGAAGCGTCAAAAACTAGTAAAACGGCTTGTGTATCGGGGCTGCTTGCGGCACTTGGAACATTTGTGTGAGTACCTACCTGCACCTACTTGAGTACGATTGATCAGACAATCAGCTAATAATACTCGCGGACAGTCTCAATATTCACATTCCACGGAGGGGCGAAAAATATGAGTCGAAAAAGGACACTACCGAGGTTTCATCTGCTACCACTTTGACTACGGAAAACTCTCAAGCTACCCCCGTCACGCAATCTGGCTCTGATTTCGACCCTGGCGCTCTGGATCAGCCATCGCAGTCCCTAAGTAAGATTGCCACTCGAGGATCAAGGCCCGTCAGAAACGATTCGGCCTCCTCTGCGCTCAAATCTGCCGACAAGAAAGTTGTATACCAGATTAGGAAACCTAGTCCGAGTCACCTAAAACAGTATTCATCAAAAGCGTCCACCTCTACCTCTGGCAGTACTGCGTCCTCTCAAACGGCCTACAGCGTTAGCAGCAGAGACTCGGCACCGATATATCGAACGATCCCCACTCGAAGATCTAGCGTCAGTTTTCCGATTCGTGGTTCAACCTCGTCTGCACCCGTGGTACAGACCTCGAACACTCAGCCAATGGAATCGGACACCTCAGCGCCATACATACCACCCTGGCTTGCTTCGGTATTTCAGGAGCGACAGCGACGTGTTCTCCGCCAATTGGAGCACTCCTTCGAAAGTGTTGGCTTATTGCCATCCACTAAGGAGAGGAAAAGACGGAGGAGTAAAAAGAAACAGTAGAAAGCAGAGTAACTTGTACCGCATGGCAGTGACGAACTCAATGCCGGCCAACCAAACAACTGTCCATCCTGATCTTCATAATGAATTCCATTCAACAGCAATGCTTTTGCCAGTGTTGATAAGTTGACCATTTGCCACAGCAAATCTTATAATTTTTTTCCGCTTTCCATGGCTTCAAATTCATCTATAGACAACGGGAGAAGGACCAATGAGGAGGAAGAAAGTGCGGGAGGAATAAAAGGCGGTAGGAGAGAAGTCTTAAAAAGAGAGTCGAGGGAGACTTGTCGAAGTTACTTAATGAATCTTGTTAGAATTTCATGGACCTAGGTATCAGTAACTCAGACTGCACAAGGTGCATATTATCATACAGGACATATATGCAGCTGCCCACTCACCGTATGCATATACCGTGGGGTACCCACCCATCTCACTCGTATCGGTGAAACTGTCCCCCACGCCACCACTTCCTCTCCCACAACGATCAAATTCCCATCAAACGCCTCCTCAAGCTCTCTCCTCCTCCGCTTCATCCTCAACACGAGAAACAGCACGGTGAGGATGATCAACAACCCTCGCCCCCCCAAGCACCACCTATCACAATATCACTCCCATATTCAATTTTAAACTCGAACCTGATGAATGGACGTTTTTGTAGGAGAAGGCAGCGGTAGTGACGACGGACCCGGCTAATAGAACGGATTCGGGGTAATGACAGTGGTGAAATTTTGACCATCGGAGTCGTTGGACATGATGGTGGCTTGGACGAAGGCGGTGAGTGGAGCTGTGAGGGTGCTGCTCAGAGTTGACGTTTGGCCCTGACCGTACCGGAGCTGGTACTGCTCGAACTCGCACTCGTAAAACTGGATGGAGAAGTACTAGAAGAATTAGAGGATACATTTGATCTCGGAGTCACGGATGCGGTGGAGGTATTTGAGCCTAGGAGTGGTGGGTTTGTTGGGGGAAGTGGGAGAAGACAGAGTTGGGGTTGTTGAGGAGGTGGAGTTGGTGGTGGATGTGGCAGTGGTACGAGAAGACTCGCTTACAACTGCAGATGTGCTGTCAGCACTCCGGATGTCCAAATCACTTCTACTAAACGGGAAAGGGCTGTTGATAGACCGACAAAGAAACCGTAAAGGCAGTAGATGGATCCGCACCTGAAGCTATTCCAGACATTATTTGGCTGAGGCGTCAACACATTTTTTCTTTTCTAATGATGTGACAAGAATCTAAACAGAAAAACGAAACGCGAACGAATCGCAGCTGGACAATATCAGTCCTAGTTAATTGATTACCAAACTCTGTTGGAAGGATCCCAGAACGAAACGAAGAAGTTGAACACAATGAGCTCACCTTAGTTTGTTATACATCTCTAGCAATCGTAACGACAAACAATACTTCTGCTTCCCTTTCCTATTCGCTTCGTATATCGTGCAAAAGATAGGACACAAAATAAGATAGAAGAGAGAAGGAGCTGGGAGCTGAAAAGAGCGGAGAGCTGAAGCCAAAGTTTGCAAAAGAGAACGAAAAAGAGCAAGAGGGCGTATAGGAAAGCCCGAATTCAAGAATGGAAAATAATAGACCTTTTTTTGTTTTTGGATGTACTGACGTCGTACGGAGCAGAAAAGCCTCTACGTCTGCTCGTCGCTGCGCAGCACAAACAAAGTTCGTCGTCACCGTACACGACATGGAAGGGTGGCGGGCAGCAAGAGCTTCAGATACTAATAACTATCAGCCGGAGGGACATTGAGCCGCCGTCATCTCCTCACCCGCTTTGCCTAGAGTCATTCTTCACGTGCTTCAACCCCGACTTCTCTCCTTTTCTCTTATCCTTTCTTTGTTCACTTACACATCATGAAACGCATCATCATCGCCTGTGACGGTACCAACCAGTACGATGTCCTCACCAATGTCAAACGAATCTGCAATGCCCTCTCCTACTCATCCGACGGTATCGAGCAGCTTACCTTCTACCAATCCGGACTCGGGCCAGAAGACCTTGGCTCGAGTGGCTTTGTTAAAGCTTATGCTCAGGCTTTGGGACAAGAGATCGACTGGAGAATCGAGGAGGCTTATGCCTTCATTATGAACAACTATCTACCAGGCGACGAAATATTCTTTTTTGGGTTTTCTCGTGGCGCGTTCGTGGCTCGAGTTCTTGCCAATTTCGTCGCACGGGTCGGAATCTATCGGAATCCCCAATATTCATGGGACTTCAGGCTAGCTCTGGGGGCGTACAAAGATGGTACCCTTGACAGAGATATCGAGACCCATCAATATGACACTACCCAAGATGGAGAATGCGTGTTGAAGGTACATAGGGTTGAGATAGAAGTAGTAGGCTGCTGGGATACGGTAACGAGTTTGGGTGTTCCGTGGACAGGCTCTGGCGAGGTCTTCGGGGGGTACAAACATCTCAGTCCTAGCCTTGTGAAAGGTAAGAGTCGTATATATGGCACTTCGTGGCTCAAGTATCTGACAAGAGCAAATATTTAGGTATCAAACATGCCTTTCAAGCTTTGGCGTTAGACGAATATCGACATCCGTTCTCACCAACATTGTGGTTTTTACCAGAGGACGCTGAGGTAGCGAAAAGTATGTTAATGCCGTTCTTTTGTGCATCCCCAGCTGACTCGAATACTCCGTATAGCAATTGACCTTCAACAATGCTGGTTTCCTGGCGCACACCGCAACACTGGTGGGGGATATCATGATCAAGCTCTTGCCGATCTCTCGTTCTTCTGGATACTCGATCGCTGTAGTCAATTCCTCGCCTTCGATCCAAAATACATCAAATCAGTCGTGGACACTCACTATCAACCTTGGAAACTCAATAGTAACCGTGGCCGTTCCAGTCGGCTGGAGCATGCCGATGGGTACGATACGGTCTACCAGGGTTGGGGGCGTGGTAGATGTTATGACTCGTATCGTGGAGGACAGACATGGACGTGGAAGTATCGAATTCCTGGTGCCTATAGAGGTAATGATGGAGAGACGAATATGACGAATGAAAGTATTCACCCATCAGTACGGGCTAGGTGGCAAACCAGCAGAGAGAAAGGCGGAGAGCTGAAAGATGGACCAAGTGTCTATGCTCCTAAAGCTTTGAGAGGTTTCGAGCCAAGGGAAGGTGCGAACGGGAACTGGGAATGGGTGAAAAGGGAGAACGGGGAAGAGGTTCTGGTAATTCCGGAGGAGAACTGGAACGAGGTTCTGGTATCTCTAGAGGCTCCGTTCCCAACCTGGAGGGATTTCGAGCCCAAAGAGGTTGGGAGAGGCAAGTGGGAATGGGTGAAGGAGAACAGGAAAGAGATTCCGGTAACTCTGGAGGCTCCATTCTCAACTGAGAGGCTTTGAGCCGAGGGAGGTTACGAAAAAGGAGTTGGAATAGGTGAAAGAGAGCAGGAAAGAGGTTCTGGTTACCCCGGAAGTGTTCACGACTTTTGAAATGTGTTAAACTTGGATCTTTCACATCACGCGCTTTTAAAATCGGGAAGTCCTCACCGAAAGTGATTTATGGTAAATAATCGCTAGAGGACGCAACGACTTTTATTCTTCCATGCACCACCGTCATCGTTTATTGTACTTATTTGCGTAATGACACTCGGATAACCCTTGGTTCTTATATACGATCCAATTGTAACAATATTATCAAACTCTGCTCCCTAGAAGGAACCTGTGTGCGAAGGACAGCTTCAGGATAAGCTTTCCTTTTCAGCCGTGTCTTTGACTTTTGTTCATACGCGTACACCATTTTGATTAGCTTGTACTTGCTCCACGCAGAACCAATAAACGCAACACCGAGCGGCACCTCAGGTGCGGGGTAAAATGTCGGGCGTGCTTTCAGTGCAATAGAGTCAGTGTCGTCGGGAAAGAACTCCAAAGGAACTATGTACGAGCTCGTACATTTTTCTCAGATTTAACTGGCGATTAATATAGAAAATATACATTGAATCATCGGATATCCCGCATTTGCTTTCGAAAGAGGGAAAAGAAGTTATAAACGATGGAGTTAGCGGAAATAAACTGCTTAGGTTTTACCAGAGGCTGCTGCTTGAAACATAGAGATCCAGAGCAACTAACGCGTCCTTGAGGTTGTACTTCTCCAAAACTCCATCAACTAGTGCTCCGACGGCTCGGCTTCAAAAGCGGCACAAGCTGCAAGCCGCAAGCCATGTCGGTTTTTGCCGCATGCCAAGTTTGTTTATTAGCGACACGCTGTTTCGGGCAAGTCGGGCAAGTTGGACAAGTGCCATAAGTTGATGCTTAACGCCTCCGCTTTTCATCTGCTCACCCCCATTCAACTTTCAGCACACACTAGAATTATTGAAGAGGCCACGATGTTTGATAAGTGAAAGTTTAGCTCATTTTGGTCATGTTTTCCAACCAAGTTCCTCGAAAGAGCAGCAAATAAACATATAGCATTCCGAGATATTGGAACAGTAGATCCCTATTTGTTTTTGCCTCCATTTAAGCTAAACATACTTCTATTGCAGGTTACAAAGATCTAGTGATGACTCTGAGGCTAGAGCACAGTCGTCGCTGTTGGGAGGGAGTCAAACATGGGGGGTAACATAAGCGACTTGCGAGCAAGCCGAAAAGCCGGTCAAGCCGGTCAATTTATTCTTGACATTTTATGATGAAGCCCACGAGAAAGTTATTATTTGTTCCAATAAGTCCTGATTTCACTGCACCAATGAATCGCTCATATTCATCAATGTATATCAAGCTCTAAATACAAGCTCTGGATATAATTCTGAGGTGTATCGCTATATAAAGTCTCAACAAGGTACCAGATATATACGGGTTAAGCCGTGCCAGCGCGCCAAGCCCCGAGCCGTTGTAAGCCGGAGCCACGTCAAGCGGGAGCTAAGCCACTACTCTGCACAATGTCCATCCGATACTTATACGCTCAAGGTATCGTCCCTCAAGTGTTCGCCGATATAACATAGAAATCGGAATAGTTAAGGAGCTGACTTTTTTAGTCCTGCGTGGCTCAGGTTGGAAGTCCGCTTTCTCTGGTGTTACTTAAACGGCCAAGGAGGGGGCAGTGAGTCGGTAGCTCGTCTGATATGTACTCATCAACATCAAACCCGAAAATAGACAATCTGAAGAAATTTTTAATAAAAACATTACACCCTGGAGCCCCTATGACACATTAGTTTCCCAAAATCCACATCGAGCGACTTAGCTCGCCGACTAAGTGGCACTACTAGCACACAGAGACGGATCGAAGTCGCAAGGATCACGACAGTGATCAGCGATGGAAAGCAAACCCGGGCAACAGTTCAATATAAAGCATCCTTCATCGTTGCAAAGCTCATTGTATCCGTCAGCCGGAATACAAGAAGGCGCAGGAGGAGGGAGAGAAACAAGCTGGCCATCGGTACAGCTATTTGTAAAATATTAGCTGGTGTGCTTTTGTTGTGCGGAAGGGATAAATCAAACAAGTGAGATAGCAGATACGTACTTGTATTGGGAGGGAGGGTAGCATGCGTCTCCGCACCTCAAAGTTGCGTTCCCATCTATGAAAGGGCAAAGGAAATCTCCGTCGAGGCATACGTACTGCACTTCTTTGTTAGTGACACTATATGAGACTCAATTCAACAAAGAACGATGCACTTGCCTGATCCGGATAAAACTGTGCGTCACCGCAGTCCTCAAGGGTCTCTGGTCCATTTGGATCGTATGATACGAGGGTGTCGTTAGAGCAGCTGATGTCCAACGTTAGTCAACATACATTGATGATTGAATGAATTTTATACCTGTACTGGGAAGTCGAGTAGCAGGCATCCCCACATCTAAGGTTAATGTCACCATTGATGATGGGACATAGGAAGTCGTCGTCGAAACAGGTATACTAGTACGAGTAAGTAAATGACGATAAGTATCCTGCTTTACTCATGAGATATTCTGAATCAAAACATGCCTGAGACGGGTAGTACATTGCACTACCACAGCTCAGAAGGTCTTCACTGGACTGAGCAACAACAACTCCCGCGACGAGGGCAGTCAAGACGAAGTAGATGAGAGGAGCCATGTTTGGGTTAAAATGGGACGATGCCAAGGGTCCTTTTATACGCAAGGGTACGGACACGGTGGGACTAGAGCCAATTGTCTCGACTTTCAACGCTACCGGTTTTCAAGGTCAAGGGGCTAGATAACTTTTAGTTCTTATAACGCATAACAGATTGTAGGCAGCTGCCAGATTGCCATATACATTAGTGACAAGGTGTTGAATATCTTGCCCGACAGTCTGCCCTGGAATCTGTCCTTTGTTTATCTCCGAGCAAAATATATAAGTAAGGCAGTAGGCGCATTTCGCGGCGAATACAGCTCCGAGAGCTGTTCAAATGGGTATTACACCTATGGGGGAATTTCTGGGTTGAGGGCCATGGCTTCCAAAAGATCTGCAGTAGGATGCAGACTGGGCAAGGGCAGACGATAAGGCACAAAAAAGTAGAATGGGATATATAGCTTGATGCGATCCACTAATGGATTCAACGTGAATGTTACACTGTACCTTGTTCCGAGCAGAGCAAGTAAGACAAGTGATTTGAATAGTACACATCGTGACAGTGTTTACTAGCAAGGGTAGCCCATAGGCCGCGGGGGGCCTCGCTGCTGTGTCCATCCACAGTAAAGTAAAGATTAGAAGTTGTACTGGTTCCGGTGTAAACAGAATTCTTCATAGCTACGAGTCTGGAGTTTGCCAATTGAAAGTTCACTTTTAAGGATGATCATGAGGCACTCGTTGACCCAGAAGCTCTATGGCAGGTCGTTATGATTCGTTATGTGGGAGTTTGGGAAAAACACGAGGAACACGGGTGCAAACGGCGCGGATGCCAGCGCTTACTGTTTACACCTTCGAATATGGAGTTGACTGCTCGTAGAATCAAATTTAATGCAGCCTCCCACTCCCTTTGTCGAATTATGAGTTATGTTGCTTCGAGACACTGCACTTGCACTGCACTGCTTTCTCTAAATATACTGTTCACTCTACACGAATTCCATTAAACATTCCAAATGCACTATGGAATAACAAAGCTGTTGTAACCTCGGGAAAGACCGTTTAAAAGCCCAGCAAAGGCTTTTCTTCAGCATACTCACTTACTTTCTGCATTCACCAATGTCTACGGAGCTTGATTTGTATTCGACAGCCCCCTCCCTCTCCGGATCTACGTTGTCTCAACCTCGGGATGCGAGCCAGCCTGTCTCCAGTCAGACTGCAGCAGATCCGATTTATACTAATCCTCCAAGTTATCGGTCGACTCTAGCGTCTGAGGCCTTAGACTCGACACGACCCGCTAGTGCCAACCCATATGAATATTTAACACCATCGTTCGCAGCGACTTCTTCCACTCGTATTAATGAGAATCCTGCGCCAGACCATTCATTCCGTCCCTCAATTCCACCCTCGTTACCTTCCCACTCTTCGGACACCTTTCCTAATTCATCGCGGTCACCAGTCTTATCAAAATGGCCTCCGCCATCCCGCTTCATTTTACCTCCTATCGTCCTTGCCGGGAATTTGTACACCGCCGCGCAAGCATACAACACAAGTACGACTGCATTTGTGATAGGGCTAATTCTCGCGTTTGGAACGTTCTAGTAAGTAGAGTTTTTTATCGGAGCGCGGTAGATATAAGAACAATGGGCTGAGGATGGTTCGTTCCTTATGCACAGTAACAACATTCGCCCTACGAAGATCACAAATCACACATCATGGAATCCAGAAGGCTTTTCAGCGATGAACGAGGCATCGCAGCCTGTTTTTGGTGCGCGATTTGAGGATGAATCAACCGTTAATTCTGGTCCTCCTCGCCCTCCCGCTTCTCCGTCGACCAAAACCAAAAACAATACTTCCGCCGCTGCCCGTAATGGCCGCATTATTAGCGGTGCCTTTTTTGCTGGTTCTAATTCTTTCGATGTCCGCGGCGGCGAATTTCACAGTGTCGTACTCCCAGACAACTTTAATTTTAACCATAGACGGCGAGAAGATCAGTAGGGAGTGGAGTTGGACTTAGAGAGAGAGACGAGGAGCAACGAAGCAGTGGGAGAGAAGGAAGAAGACTGAGGAAAGCTAGATTTTTGTGTATTTGCTGTTGACTATGCTACGACTCACAAAATACCCGTTTAACGCACCTTGCGATAGCGGCCATCATCACCGATGAAGGTTTGGATACCTCTTTATCAGTTTCCACCCTTATATACAGGTCTTTCTGACCACAGCTGCTTGAGCAGTGTCGTTCTTTACAAGTACTAAATTCGGAACCACCTGGAACGTGGAAGCAAATAAGTGGACATTTACTTGAGGGAGAAGGCAAAATCTTAGACGCCTACTGCTCATCCATAATAAGTAGAAGATTAGGTGTGTCGGTCCCGGTGCAAGCAGATTTCTTCACAGCTTCGAGTCTCGAGTTTGCCAATCAAAAATGAAGCTTGATCATGTAAGCCATTTGGGGGACCCATTCCGGAGCCTTTACAGGTAATTTTGATTGCGTGGAGAACACCTGACCGTCAAATAAGCGGGCGTCTGCAGTGAATGCTCACCAGCGCTTACAATATAGTTATAGTACACCTTCAAACATAGTGTTTGACTGTTTCTAGAATCGAATTGAACGCAGCCCCCCATTCCACTCCGTCGATTATGAGTTGTGTTGCTTCAAGAGACTACACTGCATTGCACTCACTTCTTTGCATAAACCCAATATACTATCTGCTGTACCTTCGCTCCATTAAGTATTCCACATGGTAGCCGCAGTGTACTTTGGAATAACAAAGCTGTTGTGATCCCGGGAACGACCATATAAAAATTCAGCGAAAGTTTTTTTCTGCGTTCTCACTTACTTACTTCCTTCACCAATGTCTTCAAGGTTCGATGTGTATTCGATACCGCCGATCCCCTCAGCTCCCTCCAGTTCTACGTCGTCTCAACCTCGGGTTATGAATCAGCCGGTTCCCAGTCCGACTGCGGCAGACTCAACACATACTCATCCTCCCAGTTATCAGTCGACTGTAGAGTCTGAGGCCTCAGATTCAACACGACCCGCAAGTGCTAATCCATATGAATATATAGCACCATCGTTCGCGGCGACTTCTTCGACAAGTCTTGATGAGGATCCTGCTCCAGACCATTCGTTTCGGCCCCCGATACCACCCGCATTCTCCTCCTACAGCACCTTCACTAATCCATCGCGGCCACCAACTTTTACATCAAAGTGGCCTCCGGTATCTCGCTTTGTTATAGCCGTTTTGGTTCTTGCAGGGAATTTGTACACCGCCGCGCAAGCATACAACACGAGTACGGTGGCTTGTGTCATAGGGTTGATTCTGGGGTTTGGAACATTTTAGTAAGTAAGGTTTTCGAGCACGGTAGATAGAATAGTGGGCTGAAGATATTTTGTTACCTGTGCACAGTTACAACATTCGTCCTCAGCTGAGGGTTACAACCTACCCACCATGGTCTTCAGAAGTATTTTCCGCAATGAACCATGCATCGCAGACTGTATTTGGTGCGGAGGCTGACGAACAAACAGCTGATCATTCTGATCCTCCCAGCCCTCTCACTTCTCCGTCCACCAAACCCAAAACTAAAACCAAAGGCAGAAATGGCGCGTCCGCCGCTGACCGCAATTCCCATGGTGCTTTCTTTGCTTCCGCTCACTCCTTCGAAGTCCATGCCGGCGTGTTTAACAATGTGACTGGAACGGTTGTGAACAACTTTAATGCTAGCCGTAGGCGGCGGGGAGGTCAGTAGTGCCTGTGGTAGGGCTTGGGGGAAGAGACGGGGAGTAAATGAGTAGTGGGAGAGAAGGAAGTTGAGGAAAGTCGACGTTTATGTATTTGTTGTTGACTATGCTACGGGTTTTACAAGATACCCGTCAAATGCACCTTGCTATCGTTACCAACAAAGATTTTGATGCCTCTTTTTCAGTTTGTAGTGGTATAATACTGTGAACAAGTTCTTGAAGTCCCAGCTGCGTTCGGTGGTTTCGTTACCCCATATGCATGCGTCTGGAAAGAACCAGAAGGCCGGAGAAGCTTAGTAAGTATTGAACGCAGTACACGGAGGAGATGGTGTGTCAAGTAAGTTGGAGTGCTTGCTGTTTCCAATCCTTCGAATTTTCTTGCGCTACTTGAGTCCGTCCAATTTTCGTTGTAGCGGTTTTGACACGTGACTCGAAAGCAGTTTCCCTGCAAATACGCTCATCTCTCTGAAGCTTGAGTTACTTTCGACTGCACCTTGACCTGACCTGGTTCTTTGTCTTGGGAGCTGCCCATGCGCGTTGTCTTCAAGAATGACCTAATTCAATGACCCGTGTTACGGTAGTAAAGATACGGTAATGTGCCTCGCCGCAGCATCGCCGTAAAAAAAAACAAAAACAAAAGACGGGGAACGTTTTTACTTCAAAAGCCATTCTTCGGTTCTTTGCAACCCAATCTTTGTCTTCTTCAATCCTCAATGTTATCGGAAATCGAGTTGAACGCGGCTCCTCCCCTATCTACAGCGCCTGAGCCATCTTCGACGTCTTCTGCTTTTCCTTCATCATGCCAAGAATTCGAAAACAAGGGAAACTCCCCGTCTATCTCCAGTTTTGTTATCTCAGACTCCGAGTTCTTTTCCAGTTCATATGCCAGTCCGAGTGCGAGCTCATCGCCCGATAACGCGTCTACTGGACCCAAATCGTCCGTAGCTATTTTCTCTCCTTACTAAATCGCTGCTTACCTTTTCGTGTTCAAAAATCCTTAGGCTACCAACACCTTCTTTCTCTCCTCCGCCAGCTGCTTCTTCCTTCGAGTCCGCGTTTTCTCAGCCTGTAGCTGCAAGATCCAGTCCTTCTGCAACAGATTCGACCCATACTCATACCGCCGGAGACTGGTCGACAACAGCATTCCGGGACTCAAACTCAATACGACCCGCTAGCGATCATCCGTATGAATATCCACCGACATCCTTTACAACAGTTTCCTCTTCCGAACGTGAATATCGCGATGAAGGTTCTGCATCAACGCGTTCACGTTCACTCCATACACCCTCGTCGTCGTCGACCTCCTCTCCCTCTTCCGGCACCTTGACCAGTTCGCCGTGGTCACAGATCTTATCCAAATGGCCTCCGCCATCCCGTCTATTTCCCGCCCTGATGGTTCTCGGAGGGAATATGTACCCTACTGCAGAAACTTTCAAGTCGAATAAAGTTGCTTTTGCAGCAGGGTTGGTTACGGCGGTTGGCATGTTTTGGTGAGTTTCTGGTTATAGAGCATGACTGGCCCGGATAACGATATGTATACATAGGCTCAACATCCGCCCCCCACCGAAGGGAAAGGAAGACGAGTCAAAGAAGGTGGTCGCTTCCAATTCGGATGCTCCATCGACGACCATCGAGGAATCACAGGTTCTTGTTGCGGAACCTAACAGCGTTGATCTCGAGGCCGATCCCGAGCCCGACCATCCTCCGACCATCAGAACAGGGAATATCTTCGCCGGTGCCAGTCAATTCAACATTCACGATTCAACCTTTATATCCACTGCCCATGGATTCAATATTCATAATGCCAACTTCGATCCTCATTCAAATGTTATCAATGTTTATAACCCCAATATAACTCGTAGGCAGTGGCGCGATGAGCAGGAGGGTGGTGGGCCTAGCGGTAGCGCTGTATTGGAAGGAAAGAAAAAGGTTGAGGCGAGAGCGGAAGAATAGTGGGAAGAGAGACAGGTCGTGTGCTGGCTTCTGCTTACTGTGCTACAAATTTCAAGGACTGCTAGTTATTTTAATCATAATCTTGGGTCGTTTGCTTTTGGCCCTCTACAAGCACTTTTACAATGTTTCTGTTATTATTTTCATTATAATAACAATCAATGTAAAGTTTGTATGCCTTCTTTACTTCCGCTCAGTCCTTCGAAATTCACGCCGGAGTATTCAACAATGTAGGGGGGAACGATTGTAAACAACTATAAATCGCGCTCGAAGCGGTGGCGCCACGGTCTGATCTTTGTCAATGTTACTCCTCGTTTATTTGCTATCCTCAGAGAAAGGTACCTTCGCCTGACCTCATTCCATGTCCACTCTAGATCATACTAAAATCTGATATTGCAAGTATCCATCTCTTCTCCTGGAAAGTTCTTCTCTTCGGAAATTGCTTGATGACAGCGTTCACAGCTTGTGTTAATCAATGTCGCCGCGAAGAGTCTCGAGCATATCCGCTAAGTGTACAGGTAAAGTTTGATTGATTGATTGTTTCATCGTTCAACATCGTATACAGACCCCAGAAAAAAGCAGCTTCCAAACTCGTTATCCCCGTAAGTAAGTATTCCTTGTCAATGTCAGCTGCTTAAATCACTTTCCATTCTTTTCACTCTGCTTAGATGAAAGGTACAATACATTGTTAACTGGGAATCCGACGGATCTCAGGGCAGACCAGGCCAATCGCCCCAGAATGTTCAACACCTTGTCGTGGATGTATGTGACAGCTGCATTCAGCTGTTGTGCAAATGAAAGACGAGCGTTTATCTGTCCCCCTTGGCCTTGAAAGCCGGTAGCGTCTGGACAGCTGGCTCTAATGCTATCGCATCGATACTCTGGCTTATAATTTATAAAAGGGCATACAACATCGTCTCACTCTCATTAACATGGCACCTCTCATCTCTGTTGTCTTAACTGCTCTTGTTGCTGGAGTCGTTGCTCAGTCTGAAACCCTTCTGAACTGTGGTGACTCCAGGTACTACCCATCTCAGGTATGCTTTGATCATGACTGTCCCAGATGTACCAAATTACTTATTGCTTAATAGTACACCTGTTTCGACAGCAATTTCCTCTGCCCCATCCTCAATGGTGATATCTATATCCGATGTGGTGATGCTTGCTACTCCACTTCCCAGTACAGGTATATTCTTCATTTGCATTTACTTGTTTGTATGCTGACTGACATTCGAAAACAGCTGCTCGGACAACACCCTAGAGCCGTACAATCCGAATGGACCAGAAACCCTTGAAGACTGCGGCGATGCACGTTTCTATCCGTCTCAGGCAAGTAGATTCGAGTCTCTTCTGAGGTACTGTTACCAATATAAAAATGCAGTACGTATGCCTCGATGGCAATTTCCTCTGCCCCGTCATCGATGAAAGCGCAACCTTGAGGTGCGGCGACGCATGCTACGCGCCCTCCCAATATAGGCATGTATTTCTTCCAGTCTTCATACTAAAAACCACGACCGCTGATACTTTCCCCAAACAGCTGCACGGATGGCCAATTGGCCCCTGTTTCCCCTCCCCCGTGTGTTGGGGATTACGGGATCAGTGAAGTTTGCAACGACCAAGGTTGCTTTGAGTTAAGATGTTGCCCAGGTTTGATCTCTGTGGCAGACCATTGTCGGGATCCTTGCGAGTTGGTACCGGGCTCCTGTCCCACTACTACGGCCACCTAAAGTTTTTTAAATAGGTAGTAAAATTGTAAGCCTCGACCACTACCTAAGTTCTGCGAATAAACACTTTGCGTTTCCATTAGTGTTCCTAAATCTATGTACTACTTGGTTAACGTGTCGAGTCCAGTTGTATTTCTGGGGCCAGATTATCAGTTAGGACGCCATAGATATATGCTGCCGAGAATTTTCCCTTAGTTGATATTGTTTGTTACGAACTATGTCCAAATCTTTGAAGCAATGTTCCCTTTTTTTGTAAAGCAACTGGTTCAGAATAAGTGCTAGGGGGTGAAAATAACTAACGAGTGCTCGGAGTTTGCAGTTTGAAGTTTTTGTGATGCCGATTTCGAAGGCGGCGGCAGCGGCAAGATCTCGGCCCTGCTTTGCCGATCTCTGTTTGGACTTAGATGGCAACCTCAGCTCTCTGTCGCTCGCCGTCGAGTCATCAAGAGAATGACGATGGTATCCTGACGTTGCAGCAATCCTTTCTCGTCGACGAGTACACAGCTTCATATTCAATTATTCAACCAAGATCCAGGTCGTTCTTGCTCTCACCATGACCGACTTGTCTAAGAATCTCCTTTGTCTCACTGTAGTATTGATGGACCCAAAATTGCGTTCAAAGCAGTGGTGCCACGGTCTGGTCTTTGTCAGTGTCAGTCTTCGCTCACTATACTCAGAGAAAGGTACAGTGTTGATTGAACTATCCTTGACTAACGCGTATGATAGTTGAGCTGGGACCTCCTCGCCTCGCCTGATTTCATCTCCGCTCTAGGCCCTTCCAACCATTTACCGCTGCGAATATCTATCTGTTTTCCGTGATCGTTCTTCTCTTCGGGGACGGTTTGATCTACAGCTTGTAGTGATCATGTCACCGGAGACAAAACCGAAGAGTCTCTCGAGCTTATACACGAAGTGTACAGGTAAGTTTGATTGTTGGATCTTTTCATCTTGAGATAGATCCGGGAGAAAAGTAGCTTCCAGACTCGTTTTTCCCGTAAGTACTATTCCTTGTCAATGTCTCCCTTCCATTCTTTTCTCTCTGCTAACGTGAAAGGTCCAGACAATACAGTGTTGACTGGAAATCAGACGGATCTCAAGGCAGACCAGACCAATTGCCCCAGAATGTTCAACATCTTGTCATCGACGTGCATGACAGCTGCATTCCAAATGTTGTTCATATCAAGGACGAGCGTTTATCTGCTGCCCTTGGCCTTGAAAACCGGTAGCGTCCAGAAAGTTGGCTCTAGTCCCTTCGCATTGATACTCTTGGCGTATAAAAGGGCACATAACATCGTCTCACTCTCGTCAACATGGCACCTCTCTTCTCTTTTGTCTTGACTGCTCTTGTTGCTGGAGTCGTTGCTCAGTCTGAAACCCTTCTGAACTGTGGTGACTCCAGGTACTACCCATCTCAGGTATGCTTTGATCATGACCATTCCAGCCATGAAACCGGATGATTTACTGCTTAATAGTACACCTGTTTCGACAGCAATTTCCTCTGCCCCATCCTCAATGGTGATATCTATATCCGATGTGGTGATGCTTGCTACTCCACTTCCCAGTACAGGTATATTCTTCATTTGCATTTACTTGTTTGTATACTGACTGACATTCGAAAACAGCTGCTCGGACAACACCCTAGAGCCGTACAATCCGAATGGACCAGAAACCCTTGAAGACTGCGGCGATGCACGTTTCTATCCGTCTCAGGCAAGTAGATTCGAGTCTCTTCTGAGGTACTGTTACCGACATAAAAATGCAGTACGTATGCCTCGATGGCAATTTCCTCTGCCCTGTCATCGATGAAAGCGCAACCTTGAGGTGCGGCGACGCATGCTACGCGCCCTCCCAATATAGGTATGTGTTTCTTCATATCTTCATACAAAAAACCACGGCAGCTGATACTTTTTCCAACCAGCTGTACCAATGGCCAATTGGCCCCTATCCCTTCAGCTTGAGGTCAGCGAAAGATGGATACTTGAGTATAGTTTGCGTTTACGTTTCTAGATCCGTATGTGCTTTACATATGACGGATGGAATCTGTACAGAATCAGTTGATAGTATTGATATTTATTGTGTGCTTTGTATAAGAAAAGAGTTCCACCGAGGAGCAATTTGATGAGGTCCGCACTGGTGACAGGCATCATGTCTCATGCATGACACAGGTGTACGATATATGCGGGTATACGCCAGTAGCAAAGGCTCGCCTATCGTATCGAGAAGCGCCATAAGTTTTGCTTTGACCAGCATCACTACGCCTGCCACGGATTACCATTATGAAAGGTAGTAATATACGGAACGTGCAAAACATAAATGTTTGAAAGAGAAGGAAACAAAGCATTGCATCTTGAGAGTCTGTGTAGAACTAAGAGACTAATGCATAGAATTGTCTCGAGGCAGCTCAAAAATTGTCTAAAGGTAGCTGGGGTTTTGGCCAGTTCTGAGTTCACAATTTGAATAGGGCGTCCAATTTTTGGCACACAATTCAAGCGCCTGTTTTAGCCCTGCTCAGGGCATTTGGCTCACGTCTTCCAGCCATCTTGTCCAATGTCTTGCCCTCGTCAGCCTCAGTGCCCGATTTACCCTTCTTGCTGCTCTTCTCCCGCCCAACATCATCTCTACGAACCCTTTCCTTCTAGACGCTGCTGCTATCTCGGCGAGACACTCTGATACTCCCTCGTCACCTTCAGCATCTGACACTGGAGTCTGGTATGTACTACAACTCGTTACTCAACTCGCAACCCACTACTCCCACTCCCGCATTCTACTTGCTCAAAAAGGCAAAGGCAGAGTCTTCATAGTCTGAGGGCAAGAATGAAGGACCTCGATCCGGCAAATGGTCAAAGAGAAAGGGGTTGCCTGGTTCTACAGGGTTAATTCCGGCATGCAATAGTTATTTCAAAGCAATAGATAGTGCAACTTCAAAGTCTTTCTTATGTATATACTGTACAGCGAAGTCTAATCAGAACCGTGTAATCTAAGCCTCTTCTCAGACTTCAGACTCGACTGGCGGTCTAATCATTGATAGTCCTCAAGATCGTTTGAATTTGCTCGAGGTTATATTCTAAATGTAGGATCAGCAGTCGGCTAGTAAGGAGAGAAGGGAAGACATAGACCGTACTCATAAACACACAAGTCTTCGAGAATCTTGCTATAATAGATGTTCCACGTCGCAAATTTTCGGCCGTCTCCTCCCGCCAATGAGTATTGGTCCCACTTACCATCAATATCATGATTTCGTCAACAAGAACCGAGTAAGCAAGCTTCCACACTGACTGAGAAAAAGACGAGGTCATCAATCTAGTTTCTTGGTCGAGTTTAACACAAAAATGGCGATACTTACACCCATTACCGGATTAATATGCCGTTGCACACTGTTAAGGGAAGAGGATTGAAGTAGCCTCACGATCGTTTCCGCACAGGATATTACAGCACGATTTCGTGCCACAGCATTTGCATCTCCGTGGGTTGGCAAAATCCTAAGAAGTCGGATGTATGCTGCATGAGTAACACTGTGTGCTTCTAGTAGTCTAACCAGTCTTTCGGGAGTGGGGACAGGGACTTCCTTTGGAGTGGTAATCGTCGACATAAAGTTTTCTATCCATCGACGTCGCTGGTTGAATAAAGACAGAAATTCTGTGCTTTCTTCCAACATCGATTGTTCCAAAATTGTCTGAGATGGTTGGGTAGCAGAAATTCAAGAAGGACACCTACCGATTGTTCCGGGATCATCTTTCGCTAAGTCGGCGGCACGCTCCCAGCAGTAAGCAGCTTTGGCCAGTATTGCCTGTGTGGAGTCACCACGGTCTGAAGTCGCAGTTTCCGTGATAAAATTCACTGTAGTGAAGCTGTAACCCCCAGAAGCAAAATTGCCACCCTGAAATTCGAAGTGATCAGTTGAAAAATATCACTCTCAAAGGTGGTAGGATACAAGTACCTGTTCATACACCTCCGGCTCCTGCGGCCAAGGAGTATCTGTCTGAGCACCTGGAATTTGAGCAGGGCAGATCATGTCCGAACTTGTGTCTAACGCCGCCGCCCAAAGTTTATCTAGTGTAAACCCAGTCCAACAGGTCATTATTCGATCTCCTTCCTCGATGGAATCTATTGCAGGAGGAAGATGGGACACCCCCAAGGCAGAGCTCATTCGCGTTGGAGTCTGATTCGAGCGGATTTTGTTGAGTCCACTGCCAACACCGAGAGACATAGCGCGAGAAAGGTGGTATTTCGCCTCCAAAACTTTTCCTGTCGAGAAGAGATACCGAGCGAGGAGAATTTCCGCTTGGATACTGTGAATGATTTTGTTCGGGTGCGATCCGGAAAGAGATGAAGCAAGTTCTCGGGAAGCAAGGGTGAGATGGTTCTCTTGCAGCTGCCTCAGCGAGGGATCTTGAGAGAGATGGATCCCCCATACATAAACTATGCTCATCAAGGCTTTTGTAGGACGTGCATAATGCCCCAACGGGTACGGTAATAGCGCAGAAGAGCGGAACCGTGCTGGATTCAGAGTAAAACCAATCTCATATGTGCTTTCCAGAAAAATATCGAGCCTGAATGAACGACGTTTTACCATCCAGTCGCAGTCATGAAAAGTGTACTCACAATCTTCTCTTGGTTTCTGTAGAAGGTTCCAGCGAGTTGTCATCTTGTATTGGGGCTTGACTGTAAGGCTGGTGAAGATGGACCTCGGAAGAAGACCCGCCTTCGAGCTCGCGAAGACGGGCGTGGAGACGATCAATGTCCTCCTGCAGGATGGTTACCCTGGAACGCTGACTTCTAGCAACATATTCGCAATCATCTGCGACGTTGGCGCGTCTGCATTGTATGCATACTGGCTGAGTTCCGCTGCATTTCTATAGAACGTAAATTGAATGTTCGTGATTCGAATTCCTGATTCAAGCCAGAGATCACCTACGATTTTTCGTTCTCGGCAGCGTACGCATGCGGCGCCTGAAGCAAGCGGTGCAGACATGATGAGATTCGTGGTTATAAGTGCCCTGGTTCTTGCTTTTTTATACCCAATACTATATTCCGATTATGGTAAACAGAGGTTAGTCGTAAGCACTTACGCACATTGCTTACAATGGATCGATCGAGGACTGACTAACATGAATACGGATGCTCCGACTCTCCCGTGGTGCTCGCCATGAAATGCTGAAGTGTGTCATCCTTGATGGAAGTTATCGGACACCAGTAGAATACCATAGAGCAAGCGGGATACGACAGATTCCAATTCGACTTTCAGTCTGTGGCGCTTATCAAAAATAAGCCGATTTCGACGTTGTCATTTGTCTCTTCAAAAGCGAGTTTACAACGCAACTGTAAATTCGTTTCCGTGTCTGTGTCATCATCCACAACCCATGCATGCTTAAAGATGTGCCGGTTACTCAGCTCAGTGGTTAGTTCGTGTAATATTTAACCGGTCGTTCCGACAGTTGTACCCGTATAACCAGATTGGTTATGGTAGATTGGGCTTGATCATTAGAGCTTTGGCAGGAGAGTCATTCGAGCTCTGTGCAGAAGTTGGGGAAGAGGAAGCATATGTGTGCACCAAACGCGGTACGCGGAGGAGACACTCTGACAGTAAACGCTAATATGTGTGACGTCAGCTATAAATAAAGCAGACGCTTACAAAGGCTCATAAGCGCTCATTGCTTTTTTCTTCAACTCCTCTTGGTCGAATTCCGAGGATGATTGCACCTTGTTTCTTCTCTCAAGATCATGTTTTGCAACATCGTTCCGGTATGCCTCATGGCATCAGTGCCTCCTTCTGTCACCAATGGCTGCATCACGCTCGATTCAATCCCACATCACGTCTGCACGGCTGAATCGCTCCTCGTTCGCGAGACCCCAGTTTATATCCCCTTCTAACTCATCGAGGAGTCCGACTCCGTAATCCATCGATAGTGACATCTCACTCCGTCCGTTCGCTGATGTTTCTTCTCTACAGTACTGATACACGACTAGTTGCTTACTACTGCTAATTTCTCAGGCTCCCCTCAAATCCGCCGTCACTACTAAATCTCTCCTCCGAGTCTGGGTCGGCTGAGCTTCAAGCTACCAGAGCCTCAAGTCAGACTCCAATTCGTTTTGCCCGTTCTCGTCACCCAACGTCGACCAGCCACTGGCACAGGTCCCAAATTCAGCGCCTGTCAGCTCTAACTTGTTTGACAATGCACCAGTCGCGGAGTTTGGCTCGCTTTTTTCTTCTGACCATATTAACGTAACAGCAATGCAAGATATCTTTCGCAACTCCTGTAAAAATTCAAGCCTAGTACTCCCCGTTCTCCCACTTCTCTGCCTACCAACAACCGATCAGTTGTTCATCCTGATCCTGCCCGTTCTCCCGCTCTTCTGTTCATCACAACCCTTGCCGGAGTATATCTATAGCTGTTCGAACAATCCATTTAATACACCGGTTCACACGATATCCGCTCCTACTCCAATATTACTCGTAAACGGCAGTGGATAAAGGAACGAACAGGAGGAGAGAGACTGTGTGCTTGCTGGTAGTGTGCTTGCTGATCCTTACTGTTACTACGCTATGAACTTCACAAATAGTTATTTTGATCGCAATTCTCCGTGCGTTTGCTTTTGGGATATTTGGATGGGTAAGTATACGAGCACTTTGATGATGTTTATGATATTATTCGTCGCTTTGATCCTTGCCACTCTGGGGACAAGAATGCGGTTGTTGTCGTCAGAAAGAACTATCGAAGATGAGAGATGAGTTTGTGCAGCGAATGTATAGCAAGACGTGGAGTTGAGATTAGATCTGAAGCAAAAGATAGGGCACAAGAAAAGATCAGAGGGTATTCCAGCTCGATATGATTCACAGTGGGTTTAATGCTGTACTGTAACTTGCATTAAGCGGAGCAAGTAGGTAAGTGAACGACAAGAGATTTGAGTGGTATTGACAAATTTTTCTTGCAGCCGATTTGGGCCTTTTTACTTCCTTTTATGATTGACAGGAATTGAGATTGTGTAATGGCCCAGGGTTAGTCGAACGACTTGTTTTCTTCCAAATGCGGGACAATAGCTGTAAGGCGCTTAAACGTTGGAATGAAGAAGAGCCGGGGCTGCGAATCGTTTTGCAGGTCCCATTCAATTTGGTCGAATTCCGAGCTGCGCTGGCCAAAGACAATATGGCGCAATGTTCTCCCTTCCTTCCCGCTCTTTTCATCATACCATCATCTGGCACATGGAAAAACAAAGCTGTTGCGATGCCGGAAACATCTGTATAAAAAGCTCAACTGCAGCGTTTCTTCTGCATTTTCTCTCGCCTTCTTCAATCATCGATGGCCAAGAAGCTCAAACACTGTCGGATCTCACGACTTCCTTTGTCTTCAGAGTTATTGGCTGACCCAGCGTCGTCTTTGGTTTCTTCCGGTTCTTCAGATTCTAGTGCTGTCACCCATCAACACTTGCTCCCAGACTCAGAATCTGATATTGCATCCCATTCGTTCGTTGCTCTTTTCTTTTCAGCATGTCGTCGCTCACTTGCATCCCTTTCCAACTCCTCAGGCCACCCACGCCTTCACCTTCCACCCTGCCAATACTCTCTTTCCTTGAATCTGCCCTGTTTCATGCCCAGCGAAGCTCCAGTCCAGCTGCAACAAATCCAACCCATAGTCATTCAACTTCTGCATTGCAAGTTCCCGCTTCATTACCTGCTTGCGCTACTGCATTTAACTCTGCACGAGTCGTTGAGTCCGGGGCACTGTACCCTCCCAAATGGTATGACAAAAATTCTGCACCAGGACATTCACCCAAACTCTCCCTCCTCGCCTTCGCTTCCAACACCTGGGCTACCATTTCTTGTTTTTGTACTTTATGTTCATCACAAATCTTTCCAAAACAGCATCCACTATTCCGCTGGATTCCACTTTTGATAACTCTTGCAGGCAGTTTGTGTGCTGCTGTGGCAGCGTTCCACTTGAGCAAATTTGCATGTGCAGCGGGGATGATTTCGGCAATTGGCACGTTTGGGTGAGTAATTGACTAGAGTTTTAGTACAATTGTTCGAATGTACGAATCTGAGGGTGTTTCTATTGGTATTTGTACGCAGGAAAGATATCAACAGCATTCTCTCTGGCAAGGAAAATAAGCCAAAAGAGGACCCACCCAATCTGGAAGTTTCATCCACTATCGCTCGGATCACTTCAGACAAAGTCATAGCCTTGGCAGTGCGAAAGCGCAGAAGTCCAAAAATTTTCTGCGAGGTGTGCAGCGCCGGTTTCACAGCTAAACATAATTTTGAGAGTCAGTCTGCTTATAATTGTTTTTTTTTGTGTGTGACTGAAAGGTTTTCTGTTATCATCAGACCATATGCACTCGCATAACAGTATAAAGCCTTATTCCTGTGAGGTGTCTGGGGAATCATTTAAGGCACCGCTGGCTAAGGAGCGTCACCTGAAGAACCAAAAAGCCTCTTAATTCCGTATGCTATTAACTGCCCACCAGTGTTTTTTTGTCTAGCAGCTTCTCGTGTTTCCGGTAGGCTCGATGTATCTCAAAAGGCTAATTGAATACTATAAATGTATCTCCAAGCGGTAGATAATTGAACATCATAGGTACTGACTTTCTATTCCCGAAGGAAGCGGGCATTTCTGACTGCAGGAATGCGCTCGCGGCTAGGCAGCCGAAGCTTTGAAACCCTTCCTAATCGAGCAGGGATGCGACATTGAATATGTAGCCTTGCACAATAACATGGAACTACATCAGTTCTTAAGTAAATATTTTACTGTCAGAGGATAAAAAGTATTGGAATAGAGAATGTTGTCCAGAATCAAATCTGCAGGTCCTTCTCACTGGCAAGATTAACAACGGAACAAATGCTCATCCTGATTTTCCCCAGCCTCCCACTCCTTCATCCACACTCTGAACACCAATAAGAATGCCACATTCGCCAGAGCACCCAATGTCACCATCAACTAGGGTTCTCTCTTTCATTCTTGTTACAATGCCGATGAACAATAATAGCAACAACAGTGATGTTCGCAGAGTCAGAGACAGGGAGGAAGGCTTGATTAACCACTATCAGTATTATCAACAGAGAAGGGAAGCAGCTTCGAGTTATCATCTGTTGATGGTCCCCAAACCATGTGGTATGGGTATTATATCAATGTGCGAGTGGATTGACATGGGTTAGGGTCAGATGTGTCGAACCTTCTTGAGGAACTCCCTCAATGAAGATAGAAGTGTTGAAAAAGAGAGCAGAAGTCAAACCAAGAGAAAGGAGTCTAATTTGATCTGATCTAACGATGGTAGGTTGTACTGTGACAGTGATACATAAAGTGCATTTTGAAAGGTAATTACTCATTCTGATACTATCTAGGACTAATTTATAGTAGCACTACCCCATTGCATGGGGCCTAATCAAGATTCTGACTCAATGGGACTGCTTCCATTTTCCTAACTTCCCTTTTTCTTTCCTTGAGCGAAGCAGATGAATGATATTGATTGATTCTGAACTGTCTGTTATCTAAGTGGAAATGCAAATGCAAACCATATATATATATATATACTTGTGTGAAACAACTGGTACATACTTACAACCCAATATCTAGGTTCTGAAAGGGAAAAAAAGACTCAGGTACAGGATGCACTACATTAAGTACATCAGGTCCGTCCCCCTTAGACACTAGACAGGAGCCAATTGGCTGTTGGTGCAACTGTTCATGGAAGTAGTGGTTGGGTTTTGGGTCAAGATACATAGGAAAAATATGTACATACCTATATTGGGATGCCGCATAGCATGCGCTGTCATACTTCATGGTAGCGTCCCCATCCATAACAGGGCAAAGGAAATTACCATCAAGATATACATATTGCAATAAGTAGCACTATCAATAACAGTTTCGACTTGAAGCTGTGATATACTTACCTGAGATGGATAGAATTTTGCACCACTGCAGTCTTCAACACTTTCTAATCCATCAGGACTGTGTTGCTCAAGGGGGTTGTCTGAACAGTTGTTGAATTGGTGTTAGTAATTCATTTGTGAAGCAAATTAAAAAATATACCTGTACTGGGAGGTCGAATAACAGGCATCACCACATTCGATATAGATGTTGCAATTGAGAATGGGACAGAGGAAATCACTGTCGAAACAGGTATACTATCAAACGATGAGCAATCTGGCTTTATGCCTGGGACAGTCATGACCACGACATACCTGAGATGGGAAGTACATCGAGCTACCACAGCTCAGAAGCTCTTCAGACTGGGCTACAACAATGCCAGCGAAAAGGACAGTGAGTGCAAGAGAGATGAGAGGCACCATTTTTGAGAGAAAAGTACAGTGTTATGTGGCCTTTATATGCCATAGTACGAACGCAAAAGGGTGTGGATGCTACCGCCTCCCAGGGCCAAGGGGCTAAATCAACGCTCATGCTAAATCAACACAACAGCTCAAATTATAGTGGCCACATACAACAGACAAGGTTTTAGATAGTTGGGTGCATGATGGCTCTCTGCTCTGAGATCTGTATGATCCATATACTGCTTGAGAGGGTTCCCGCAAGTTCTCTCACCAGGGACATTGATCAGCACAAACTGTCATTGCATTTCCGAAGATATCAACATCCATACTCGGAGCAGAGATGGTCGGGGGAGCATAAATGCAATGGGCGATGATGTTTGGATGGAATTCGGGCTTCAGTACTGCAATCAAATTGTGGATCATGTCTTGTAAGAAAACTTCCTAGAACTTCCTTCTTCATTCCTTGTAAAGGGCAGAACAATCAATTCCCACAGTAGCAAATGGTCAGTTACACCTAGATGGAAGTTGAAGTGAGACAAGTTGAGGAGAATCCAGCTCAATGATGATTTACATTGGTCAACAATAATTGGGTTCAACGTTGTACCTATCTTTGAGCATATTGAGCTAATTGAGGGAATGGCAAGTCGTATCATGGCGTCACAATGCCAATGGTGATATTATTATAATGAGAAAGAGGATAAAAGTAAGTCAGTCATAGTGCAAGTGGCAGGATAATGTGGATTTTCAATTTGTTGATCATGTCATCATAAAGCTGAGTGCGTTGACCATAAACAAACCCGAAACATTATTTTCTGCCACATCACTGACTCAAGCACGAGGTTATGTCTATCCATTTCGTACTGAGACAGATGAGATTGAAAATTTTTCACAGATTAGTTGTAGTGCTAGCAGAAGAACAACTTGGATTTTTCACAGCTTCAAGCAATGGAGGTGCCATTGAATGCACGACATTAGCCCAGTTGTTTGGGTAACTTCAACTTGTCCCATGAATGTGGGACCCACTCTTTCTAGTCAAATTTCAAAGGTTGACTCAAGGTTTTGCATTTTCCATTTTTCTATCTTTCCTCCAGTCTGCCTACCTGGTAGCAACATAACTGAAAACCAGAGTGGTGACCACATTGCAATGCTACATGAAATTGAAAAGTCCTTCTGCATTGTCCGCCTCTTGTTCTTTCACTGTAAGTCTAGAAATATTGACAACAATGGACAATTAAGTGATACCCAAGAGCATCTTTCATTTTCTAATCTGTTTGAAGTGGTACACAAGTGGTTGATTGTACTTGAATGTCTCCTTGACACCCCCCCACAGTCTGGGCGATATGCAAGGTGTCATCTATAGGAGACATATCTATGCTGATCATTATGATTACTGCAACCGGATACCATGGCTATTACATTTTGTTCAACTTAGTAAGGTAGTCAAGTAGTTGAGTCAAACTCACCGGACTCATAACTATTACGGAGGTCATAGCAGACTCAAGAATTGATCCACCAACCAAGCTTGGGCAAAGTCTAAAGCAAGCTAAGATGGTGTAGAATGCTGTAGCTGCACAATATATAACACCAGACTCAATGAAAAATAGCAGGATTTTCTGAACCCTAGTCTGTTTTCGAATTGCAGCCTCTCTCATCACTGCGTGATGGTTCCTGAAGCATGATGAATTCATTATAGTAACTGGGGCAGCTTTGTTGGAACGGAACGCTTACCAGGCCACCCGGGCAATCATTCCTATCACAAATACATTTAATAGCAAAGAAAGTAGGGGCGCTAACCATGGGAGAGGATAATTGCCACAAGGTGATTCTGACAAGATGTCTATATCACTGAGCAAATCATTTGCGATATTGATTCCTATATAAGATCATGGGTCAACAAGTAATCATTGAGTAGAAAATCCTCAAGCACACCAATATCAGTAAGCATAAGTGATGTGAGAATAAACTTCAGACATTGGGAATTCTGAAACAAGGTCCATGCTCTCCAAGTAATAATTGAATCATTCACGAGCATCTGGAAAGCACATTTCAATTATGGCATGAAGCATGAGCATTAAGCATTAAATCTTGCATTAACTGTAGTAAGCCAAATTGAGATAGGATTCAAGGGAAAATGAAGATTAGTTGCTATTACAACTTCCGGATTGAGCTGTCCCTGTCCTCCTGTGCTGGCTTGTATAATAGTGGACCAGTTTTGCAGGAAATTCATCATTAATATCACATTAGCAAAGGTTGTCCAGGTAAAGGCAATAAACACTGTGATCAAGCCAGCAAGAAGTATGGTTCGTGGACAGGCTTTGGATTCAATTCTGTAAAATAGACAAGATCAAGCGGTATGATGAGTGGATGATTTTGAGAAATTATTGTAGGGACTCATACTTAAATGTTTTGATAGTGATGAATATCCCTAGAACATATGCACCTGAGTGAACTAATTTAGTATATAACAGAGGGTTCAGGGGCCTACATACCGTATCCAGCCATTAATATAACCGCAGTTATAACGTCAGTATAGAAGATAGCAACAAAGGAAGTAATTGTCTGTTGCTCTTCTGGAGCCATGAGCAAGTGGGCGGGAAATATTTCTAAAGATTGGCAGATTGTGAATTTATACTGTAAGTAGTCTAACTGATGACATGAATGACCTTCTGTCACACCAAAAATTGAAAAATTTCGGCTCGGTTGAATGACATCAAGATGAAAATTCATGCGAAGTGATATTACAGCATTATTTCTAGCATTGTTTCAGTTAATCAGATTGTCATTCGACAATTTGGGTACAAACAGGAACAAACAGTTCCCCTCAGACTTGACGTTTAGGTGTCAACGTTTATGTGTCAGCTTATACGGCGCGGGAAAACTTCGTCTTTTGTAATAAAGGATGACGTTTATGTGTCAGCTTATACGGCGCAGGAAAGAACTTCGTCTTTTGTAATGAAGGATGTCAGAAATAATTAAATAGCTGTAGAAGGGAAATCACTGCTGAATTGAGATCATTCAGCATTAATGTAATTTTTTTTGAAAATTCAAAATTTGATACGTCATTCATGCTGATGCGAAGTGAGGGTGCATTTGAATGTTCATTTCTTACCACTTGCAAATGATTGTCCCATTTTTACCTTTCAGTTTTTCCGGGTACATATCGAATGATCATTCACCGCTGTCGAGAGTAAAGTAATCTATTGTATCTTCAGTAAGTTATTAGATTAGCAATTCTAGGGATTTTCAATACTCATTCTGCTTTGTGATAATTGTTACCTGTTTGATCCTCTCTGGGCGGAGCTGAATTTTATCCACTTTTGGTGCATTTTTTGAAAGGAAGTAGCATCCATGATTCAAATGACCTCACAACAATCTGCATGTCGACACATCTACTGTCCCATTTCAAGCACTTCATATGTCCTGTGTCCGCAGGGCATCTTACGAAACAAAATGTCCCACCCTGTCCGGTGTCCAATCAAGCTCTTACAAATTTTTTCCCGAGCACCTGTGGGCGCTTAGCCTTTTATAGTAGTTAAATTTCGTAAGTTCCTTGATGTCCCGGTGTCCAACAGGCACTTATGAAAAATAAATTTCATATAATTTGTCCCACTGTCCCACCCCTTATGAAGTGCTCAAAATGCAACTGTAATAGCAGTAAATTCTCTAGTGGTGCATTAACAGCATGCACATTGCAAGCCCACTCTTCGGTTCTAAGAAAAATGAAGGAAGATCCAGGGAGTACGGATCGCAGGAAAGGTGATGGTGATTCTCGGCATTTCAATTTTCCACTTACGGAGTGTGCACGTTGCCCTATGGCTTGAGGAGTTTCATTCTCATCAAGGCAGTCTGAATGGCCGGTGAATATGTTTATCGAGATCCAGATTGTATTTTACGTGTGACACCATCCTGATTCGTAACATCCACATCATTACATCCTCTCAGCCTTTCGGATTGAATGTCTTTTAAGTTCAAGTTTGGAATTGAACACCCTTATAGCAGAAATAGTATTAGTGTGGGTGTCCTGTGGAGCAAAGGCAATGCATTACGTGTGCATCCAAGACTTCAGCTGGCCTAAGATAGTTATAGAATTGACCCGCAACCAAGCACATTATGTGACATCCCCCAAAATGCAAGAAAAACACAAAGAAGACATCAGAAATTCGAAACAATGTAAAATGGAACATCTGCAAAAGTGGAAGAGTTTTCCCATGGATTGTTCGGGTGCAGATTTTTATTTTCAGGAATGATGAGTTGTTGATACATTTTCTTGTATTTTCAAGCATTTTCGGGTACATCATGTGATTAGTACCTGGTTGTGGGTCAACTATGTCTTTACTCATTCAGAGACAGCAAACTGCCGATATACCAATATTTAGTGGACAATTCAGGTCACACAGATATGAGTCCGTTCAAAATGACAATTTATAAAATTTGCAAATTTATCAGATTTCTCATACAATCTCAAATGCCGCTATTGGCTGGGATCATACCTCATTCCATCCCAGTCTGTTTACAGCAGACTGTCGAATACACTGACGATCAATAATGATGTTTGTAATATATGAAATTCCATCTGTCATTCGAGCCTTCCTTTTTCTATCTTCTCTCCATTTTCCCCGGCTGGCCGCAGCATGACCAAAAAACAAGACTGTCACCACATTGCGATGCTGCATAAAATTTGAAAACCCTTCTGCCTCTTCTGACTCTCTTTCTTGTTCTGATATTCTTCACCAGCTTGAGCTAATAGTACTACCGCATTCGGTTGTTCTTGTTTTCCCCTTTACTTTGTCGTTGCTTGCTGCTTAATCCCTCAACCCACTTATGCCTTAAATTTCACCCTAGCCGTCGCAAATTACCCCTTTCACGGCATCTACGATGTCTCATTCCCAACACCGCGCCTCCAATCCGACTTGAATTGATACAAGCCCCAAATTCCAGCACGGTATGCTAGCACTAATCCTACCAGCGCAGTCTGAAACGACCTTCTGGATGTGACCCTACAGATGATCATTCTGCGTCAAATATTCACGCTAACTCTCATTCTTCCCCTTCGATTCCAGCCCCTGGCCTTTATTTCTTTTCTGGCCGGATCTCATCTCATCGACATCTAGTACTATCTCGCTGGATTCCACTTCCGATGGCCCTCGCAGTCAGCTTGTGCACTGCTGCAATAGCACTCAAATTGAGAGAAGTAGCCTTTGCGGCGGGATGACTCCGGCTGTTGGGACGTTTGGGTAAGTCTTAATTACAGTTGATTATGCAATGAAATGAAGATATCTGGTGTATAAGAAGGATATTCGGAACAATCAAGGAAGACAAGCCAAAGGAGGACGCTCCAAATCCAAAAAATTCCAGTTGTTCCCATTTTGACCTCTACTGAGGATTTGCAAGCCATGTCTCATGTCGCCCATTTCAAGTCCGATAACCAATTTCTCCCTTTCGCCGTCGTCGCTTTTCCGTTCCGACTTCTTCGCTCTGTTTGCTGGTTCCAAGAACTTTGAAACCGGATCGTCTTCGATCTCGTGCTATCGTTCTTCCCATGGTATGAAGCAAGTTGTTAATGTTCATAATGATGTTCCGGTAACTTGGTTTTTGGTAATCAACAGCGTCAGCGGCGACGGTGATGGCGGCTCGAATTCCATTGTGCTTGATGATCATTGTTGGAGTGATAATTTGAGACAGTGGTGGGGTGATCAGTAGAAAAGGAGAGGGAATGAGAAAAGAGAGATGGAGAGAGGAAGGAACGACGGGAGATGAGGCTGAGGAGAAGTTGGGGCTGTAGATCCAATTTCACGCGCGCGAGATATCGGATCTAACAACTTTTTACGACCAGATGATGGTTCGAAGACGTTTTGGACATCCTTTGAACCGCAGAGGTATGCACAAACAGCTGTCGCGTGCACAATAATGTATCCGCCTGGTTTCTATTCTAGCGCCCATATAACGCCCAATCTAACTTCAACCGCCAAAACCGCAATCAAGCCGCAAGGCTATTGTTCTCTCTGTTCAATTTGTTGAATCTCAACTCCGCAAAAGAGCCCATGCTTCCTGGCAGCATAACCGAGGTATAAAGCTGTTGAGATTCTGCTCATATAGAGTTCAACGAGAGCATTCCTGCATTTTTGACTTCCCCATTTGCATGAAGTTTTGCAATTGTCCAACCTCTTCCCTTTTCAGTCAGCCCGATATGCTTATGAAGCCCGAGCTACGTTCAACGCTTTCGAGCTCGCTGGAGTTGGGCGCTGCTACGCCAGATTCCGAATCGTTTTTGACTTCATGTACGATTTCGAGTCCTAGCATATTTGATACCAGCACTGGCGCATTCGATACGTTCGTTGACTTTGTATCTTTACTGTGTTGCGACGTCATTGCTTATTCCTCTCTTTTCCCAATGTCCTCAGACTGCCCGCACCTCCATGTTTATCGTTCCCACGGCCGCCAATTCCCTCCTTTCCTAGGTCCGAACTATCTCATCCCCGAACCACCATCCAGCGAGCCTCCAGACCCACCCAAAGATCAGCTGGGGACCCAAGTTTACCTCGGCACGCTAGCACCAATCCATTTAAATATCCACCAGTAGGGTCTGGAACTTCCCGTTCCTCTTCAAATCGTGAACATAGTGTTGAGAGTTCCGCGCCAGGACAACATTCACTACAGAGCATGTTGTCTGCTTTGATTTCCAACATCTCAGCTAATATATGGCGGTCAAATTTATGGAGATCCCCAATGCTTCATGCTCTGTTGGTCCTCACGGGGAACTTGTACACAGCCGCGCGAGCATTGAAAACTGATCCGTTGGCTTCTGCAACGGGGTTTTGTTTGGCAATTGGGACGTTTTTGTAAGTATCTCAGTGCAATTGGTCGATCGATAATGAGCTGAAAGTAATTCGTTCTTGTGTGTAGTAACACCATCTACACTCGGCCCCCACCGAAGATGAGGGAAGAAGAGCATACGAAGAGCGCTCCCGTCATGGAAACTCCATCCATGACCACGTCAGCGGCTACTCAGGAATCGCAAGTTCTTCCTGTCGCAGAACCTATCGAGCCCAACACCCGAGCGAGTCCTCTTCTCGACCCTCCCCGCTCTCCCACTCCTCCGTGTACCACTAATACCAATAACAGCATCACGTTCATCGGTGTCCGCCAAGTCACCATGAACGACGGTTCATCCTTTGCTTCTTCTTCATCCTGTGCTTCTTCTCACGGCTTCGTCATAAACCTTGGTGCTTACGGTGACCAAAACCTCCTCCACGCGATTGAGGTCCTCGCACAAATTGGTTCATCTGAATCATGTTCCCAGCGGCTAATTTACCGGTATGGTCAACGAGGAGATGCGGCTTTGAAAGCTACCTCGGAATCAGGTGACGTTCGAGTCGAATTCAACGTCTATTTCTATCCGTTCTTCTACCAAAATGCCCGCGACATTCGTGTGTGAGCGAATCAGGCCAAGGCTTAGGTTTGCTACTCAATCACCGACTACTCAACCGTTATTTTCATTTTAGCGTGGCCCTACTCCCCGACGCGATTCTCACTCCGTTGTAACTGACTGCTCTCATGTTAGTCGTAGGCAGTGGCGGAGGTTGGATGAGAAATAGGACGAACACGCTGGACTGTTCTTTGGCTTTGTGGTTTGACATGGTGATGGACAGCGCAGGGATCTGATAGGTAGAGGAGAAGAGCGACGGACAGAAGCTCTGTGTGCTTTTTTTACGCTAAATACGATTCCGAGATTCCACGTAACTACAGCTTGCTTGTATGCATGCGTGCATGCCATATTTTACGGTGTTCTCTACGTAGAGACTTTTTGGATGCTTCGTATACATGGAACTGATATATTTTGTACAACAATTTGCGTCCATATTACATAGGAAAATGATATACGCGACGGTGATGTTAGTTTGTTGATTGTTTACATAGGTATTTCAAAACTTTAAAAGGCAACTTTGCTTCTTTGATGCTTACTCACCTTGCATGTATTATTCGAGCCGCACTGCCTTCGTTCTATTCAGTGTTCTTGCCCAAACGTCAGTTCTGTCTTACCAATCTGCTTAGTGACAGCCAAAAGATACAGCTATGGTTGGGATGCTGCACTGTCCACGGGATTTAACATCATTATCTCTTCTCCACTGTTCAGTGGTCTTCTTCATTCTCCAGACACCGATGTCTCCGAAGTTCGAGTTGCACTCAAATGTGCCGTTGTCAGACCTATCTGTAGAACCATCGTCTTTGGGTCTTTCGCGCCAAAGGAATGAAGAAAACTTTTTCCCTTCCAGTTCTTCGAATCCAGCAGGGTGCGCGACGGCCCTCTGCCCTGAGATCTGTCTGATCCATACCTTTTTCTGAGCAGAGTGAAGAATGAAAAGTGAATCGGCTGACATTGACAACGGACACTTACAGTGCAAGCGATTCCGGAAGCTGCCTTTCTCTGGAGTCCACACATCTGGATCCTCTTTGTCGGTCGGTTGTCAGTGAAATAATCCAACAGTGAAAATTCTCCTGTAACTTTACTGCTCGAGAGGGTTCTTGCAAGTTCTCTCACCAGGGACATTGATCAATACAAACTGTCATTTCATTTCCAAAGATATCGACATTTATACTCGGAGCAGAGATGGTCAGGGGGGCCTAGAAGCAACGGGCAATGATGTTTGGATGGCGTTCAGGCTTCTTATTGGGTCAGCAACTAGATAATCTATTATCTTTGGCAACCGGCGTTCAAATGGTGGACCATGTCGTGTAGGTAAAGTTCCTTAAAGCTTCCTTCTTCCTTGTAAAGGCAAGAACAATAAATAACCGCAGCGCGAGACGGTCAGTAGGGCCTAGATGAGAGATGAAGTGAGACGAGTTGAGGAGAATCCAACGCGATGATCATTCACATTGGTCAAGGATAATTGGGTTCAACGCTTTACCTGTCTCCACTGAGCATACGAATGGCAAATCGTTGCGCGATGCCATGACACCAATGCTTTGAGCGATGTAATTTATCCGCTACTAGATGAGAAATCGGATATAAAGAGTTTCAAAGATAGGTCCGTCATGGTGCAAGAGGCAGGACGTGTTAGATTTTACCAAGCTTCTACATTTGTTGATCATGTCATCATGAAGCTGATGGCGTTGACCACAAACAAACCCGGAACCTTATTTCCTGCCACATCATGGACTCGAGCGCTCTGATGTCCATCCATTTTGTAGTGAGAAGGAGGGCATTGAGGAATTATCACAAGTTAGTCCTGGTGCTCGCTGGAGAACAAGTCGTGTCTACAATGTCTCATCCCTGAATTGCGCCTCGAATCCGACTTTAACAGATACAGGCCCCAAATTCCAGCACGACAAGCTAGTGCCATCCGTTAAAAACCACCAACACAGTCTGTAACCATCTTCTGAATGTAAACCGAGATGAGTATTCTGCGTCAGAATACTCACTTCAAGCCTCATTCTTCACCTTCGCTTCCAATCCCTGGGCTCTACTTTTTCTGGCTGGGACTTGTCTCGTCGGGATCTAGTTCTATCTCGCTGGATTCGACTTCTGATGACCCTCGGTGGCAGCTTGTGCGCTGCTGCAATGGCACTCAAATCGAGAAAATTACTAGCATTCGCAGCGGGGTTGATTCTGGCTGTTGGGACGTGCAGGCAAGTTGCTAAAAATCTTCAGTACGGTTGGTTATGCAATGAAATCAAGACATCTTGTGTGCGTGCTTCCACTCACCCACCCGCTTCCCCGCCTACCGCGTCATCCTCGTCATCGCAGCCTAAGGACATTTATAGCATTTGCTACGGCAAGAAAGACAAGCCAAAGGAGGACTCTCGAAATTCAAAAATTCCAGTTGCTTCCACTTTGGCTCCCACTGAGGACTTTCACACTGTCCCTATCAGAGCACATTTCGAATCCGACAACCAAATTCTCCCCTCGCCGTTGTCGCTTTTCTGTTCCGACTTCTTCGCTTTGTTTGCCGGTTCCGAGAGCTTTGAAACCGGATCGTCTTCGATTTCGTGCTATCCTTCTTCCCATAGTATGTTGTTAATGTTCATAATGATGTTCCTGGTAAGTTTTTTATACAGCTGAGGTGGCGATGGTGAGGCGGCTCGAGGGTTCATGGAAACAGCTCTGAGGTGAGCTGTCGAGGGAGAGGGGATGAGGGGAGAGAGATGGAGAGAGGAACGAACGATGGGAGATGAGCTTGCTGAGGAGAAGTCTGCGCTATAGTACGCTCTCCGTCCATTTTCGCATAAACTATCGGATCTCACAACCTTTTACATCACTAAACGGTGGTTTGAAGACGTTATGGACATCCTTTGAACCGCAGGGATATGCACAACAGCTGTCGCCGATTGAAATAAATTCTCTAGGTAAGCGTGTGGACCCGGGAAAGAGGAGGGGAATTTTTGCAGACGGAGTCCCACACACGGCATCAGGTATGCCAGCGCGTAATGCATTTCCTCAGGTGGTTTTGTTCTGTACTTGCTCGGCCCCTGCGATAGACGACCTTGTCGCCGGTCCGAAGAAAAACACGCTGCGAAAAAAAAAAAAAAAATGCATCCGCCTAGTATTTTAACGCCCATATCAACGCCCGAATGTCCCAATCCAACCGCTTGCCAACCACAATCAAACCGCCACGCATGCCATTGTTCTCTCTCTTCTATTTGTTCTCATCTCAGCTCTGTCAAATGGCCCAAGCTTCCTGGAAATATTCCCGAGGAATAAAGCTGTTCAGATGCAGCCCATAAATAGTTCAACGAGAGCACTCTTACATTTTTTAATTCCCTATTCGCGCGAAGTTTCTCAGTTGTCCAACCTCTTGACTTTTCAGTCAGCCTAAAAAAAAAGCTTATGAAGCCCGAGCTACGTTCAACGCTTTCGGGCTCGTTGAACTTGGGCACTGCTACACCAAATTCCGAATTAATTTCGACTTCATGTGCGATTTCGAGTCCAAGCCTATTTGATACAAGCACTGGCGCATTCGATACGTTCGTTGACTTTTGGTCTTTACTGCATTGCGACGTCATTGCTTACTTTTCTCTTTTTCCAATGTCCTCAGACTGCCCACGCCTCCATGTTTATCGTTTCCACTGCCGCCAATTCCCTCTTTTCCCAGGTCCAAACTATCTCATCCCCGAACTACCATCCAGCGAGCCTCCAGACCCACCCAAAGATCAACCTGGGACTGGAATTCACCTCGGCACGCTAGCGCCAATCCATTTACACACCCACCAGTAGGATCTGGAACTTTCTGTTCTTCTTTGAATCGTAAACATAGCCTCGAGGATTCCGAGCCAAAACAACATTCACTACGGGAAATTTTATCTGCCTTCATTTCCAACACCTCAGCCAATATATGGCGGTCAAAGTTATGGAGATCACCAAAACGGCCTCCGATGTCCTGCCTAGTCCCAGCTTTGTTGGTCCTCGCGGGGAACATGTACACCGCCGTGCGAGCACTGAGCACCGATCCGTTCGCTTTTTTCACGGGGTTTTGTTTGGCATTTGGGACGTTTTTGTGAGTGCCTCAGTGCGATTGGTCGATCGATGATGAACTGAAGGTAATTCGTTCTTGTGTGCAGTTACACCATCCACACTCGACCCCCACCGAAGATAAGGGAAGAAGAGCCCAAGCCAACGAAGGGCACTCCCGTCATGGAAACTCCATCCATGACCACGTCGGCAGCTACTCAGGAATCACAAGTTCTTCCTGTTGCAGAACCTATAGAGCCCAACACCCGGGCGAATCCTCATCTCGGCCCTCCCCGCTCTCCCACACCTCCGTTACCACCAATCTCAATACCAGTATGACGTTTGTCAGTGTCCGTCACTTCCCATGAACGACGGTTCATCCTTTGCTTCTTCTTCTCACGGCTTCGTTATAAATCTTGATGCTTACGGTGATCAAAACGTCCTCCACGCGATCGAGGTCCCCGCACAAAGTCGGTTCATCTGAATTATGTTCCCGGCGGCTAATTCACCGTTATGGTCAACGAAGCGACGCAGCTTTGACAGCTACCTCGGCATCAGGTGACATGCAAGTTGAATTCAACGTCTATTTCTATCCACTCATCCACTAAAATACCCGTGTGTGAGCGAATCAGGCCAAGGCTTAGGTTTGTTGCTCAATCGCCGACGACTCGACCGCTATTTTCATCTTAGCGTGGCCCTATTCCCCGACGCGATTCTCACTCCGTTGTGATTGTGATTGACTGCTCTCATGCTAGTCGTGGGCAGTGGCCGGGGTTGGATGAGAAATAGGACGAATACGCTGGACTGTTCTTTGGCTTTGTGGAATAGAGGAGGAAGGTTTGACATGGTGATGGGTAGCGCAGGAATCTGATAAGTAGAAGAGAAGAGCGATGGACAGAAGCTCTGTGTGCTTTTTTTACGCTAAATACGATTCCGAGATTCTGTCACTACAACTTGCTTGTATGCATGCCATATTTTACCGTATGGAGATGCTTTTTGGATGCTCCGTATACATGTAACTGATACACCTGTACAGCAACTTACGTCCATCTACATAGAAAAACTGATATACACGAATATACACGATGGCGATATTAGTTTGTTGATTGCTTACATAGGTATTTCAAAACTTTACAAGGCGCCTTTGCTTCTTTGATGCTTACCCGCCTTGGATGCATTAATATTATTCCAGCCGCACCGCTCAATTCTGTCTTACCAATCCAATTTGCCTCGTGACAGCCAAAAGATACAGCTAAGGTCGGTGTGTCGCACTGTCCACAGGATTTAACATCATTATCTCTTCTCCATTGTTCAGTGGTGTTCTTCGTTCTCTAGACACCGATGTCTCCGCAGTTTGAGTTGCACTCAAGTGTGCCGTTGTCAGACCTATCTGTAGAACCATCGTCGTCTTTGGGTCCTTCTTCGCGTCAAAGGAATGAAGAAAACTCCTCCTTCCCTTCCAGTTCTTCGGATCCGAGTGCAGCTACCTCTGAGATGCTCCCGAAGTCGCACCCCGAGAACTCTTCTGGTTCATATATGAATCCGAATCCATCCCTGACTCCAATCCCGAGCATATCATCTGAGAGCAATACCTCGACATCGCATTCGTTCGTTGCGTTCTTTTAAAGTCCTACTTATCATATCTTTGTTTACTTCTCTTTGAAATTGATCAGGCTACCTACACTTTCATCTTCACCCTCACCCACACCAGCTTCCTACCGGTCCGCATTATCTCAGCCTCAATCTGCCGGCCAGCAAGCCTCCAGACCGACGTTAACTGATGCTGAACATTCGAATTCGATCGATACTGACCAATCCACTTTGGCTGATACTGATCAGTCCACTTTGAACGAAACTAACCACCCAAGTGCATCACGACAGGCTAGCTCCAATCCATTTGATCATCCACCAGCAGCGTCTTCAACCCAAAACCCTTCCAATCCCGGGTCTGCATCTACCGTCTTTTATCTGATATTTGGAGTTGGCTACTTCGTTTTTTGGATAGTAGCACTGGCGATCACTCCCCATTGACCAGCTGCGAACCCAGATCCAACACGGCACAGCTAACGCCTATCCATTTGATTATCTACATGGAGGGTCTTCAACCCGTTACCCTTTCGAACGCGGACCTGCACGAATCTTATTTCTACTTATCCCTTGGATCTGGTTCTGATGACCCTCGGGGCCTGCTCGGGCGCTGGTGTGGTGGCGTTGAAACAAGAGGTGGAGGCTTAGGAGGACTCGGGGGGAGATATTGGGGAGCTAGAGATGTGAGAGAAGAAAGAGGGCTGAGGAGGAACAGGCAGACAGAATCTGTGTGTTCATTTATGTTCCGAATTCTCACGAATCGCTTCAATGCATAACATACGTTCCTTGTGTTTGCCATACATAATGATGCATTACATTACTTGCCCTCAACTCTAGCCGCGAAAGGTTGAAGTTGATTATTTAAAGCAATTTGTGTGGATCACTGTGGACCTATTTCTTACAACAGTTCGCCTGCGTTGGGAATGGCTTTCACAAATCGCATCGGGACGCTTCATCTGCATATCTTTCCGGGAACAGATTGGATCTTGTATTGCATGGTTCGCACTCAAAAGAACCTGCCAGCCAGGCAAATGAAGGGGGCACTCAAGAAGTTTTGGACGGCTTTGGACAGGCTTTAGCTTTATTGAACATCATACTCAGCTCTCATTGGTGCTGCGGGACTCGAATCTAACACGATCTGCTATTAGCAATCATCTGTATGAATATCCACCGACATGGTTCGCAGCGGTTTCTTCTCCTTTATGTGCACATCGTGATGAGAATCCCGCATCACTCTGCGCCTCACCTTTCTCTTCCTGTCTTCAGAGCTATCTCTCGATTCAATGGCATCCTCGCTTCCTCCAGATGAAGAGATTCTTTCCCCTTCCGAGGCTGATTTCCCTGCAAGACCGCTTCAGGATTGTCCCTCAATGGACTATTCCTGTTTGTTTTTCTTTCCCTATACCAAGCCTTGAAGTATCCGGAAAGTATCATATATCAAATCTATACTTAATCTGTCTGTCATACATACAGAAATGGAAACGGAAGCCCAAACAATACATATTGTTTCACAGACTTTAAGTAGGGTGCATGACCCCAGCGTACCGCATACTTACAACTATCAGGCCTGCAAGAATGAAAATTTTTTGGAAACCAGTGCTACATTCATCAGTCCGTCCTGTTCAGAATCTAGGTCGCCGTGGAAGTAGGACAGTCACTTGGCACCAACTCGCAAGGATCCCGACAGTGGTCTGCAACAGAGATCAAGCCTGGACAACACTGCAAAAAAGTGCAGCCTTCATCATCACAAATTACATTCTGCCCTAAGTTCGGAATACAAGAGGGAGCGGTGACGGGAGCCAATTGGCCGTTGGTGCAGCTGTTCATGGAAAGATCAGCAATTCTATTTTATGTTGAGAAATGGAAAAAAAATGTGAACGTACTTGTACTGGGACGGCGCGTAGCATGCGTCGCCGCACCTCAATGTTGCGTTCCCATCCATGAAAGGACAGAGAAAATCTCCGTCAAGGCATACATACTACATTTCTTGTCAGGAACAGTACCCTTCGGAATATGTTAATGCACTTGCCTGAGATGGATCAAACGATGAGGTACCACAGTCCTCAAGTGGTCCATCTGGATTGTACGGCTCGAGAGTGTCATCAGAACAGCTAATGTTGGTTGGTATATAATTAAGTGATCTTATTATAAAATGTTTACCTGTACTGAGAGGTGGAATAGCAGGCATCACCACATCGTATATAGATATCGCCATTGAGGACGGGGCAAAGAAAATCGCCGTCGAAACAGGTGTACTATCGAGCAATAAGTAATCTGACTTCATTTCTGGGACAGCCATGACCAAGACATACCTGAGATGGGAAGTACGTCGAACTACCACAGTTCAGAAGCTCTTCAGACTGGGCTACGACGACTCCAGCGACAAGGCCAGTGAGCACAAGAGGGACAAGAGGCGCCATTTTGAGAGAAAAGTACGATGCTATGTGGCTTTTTATACGCCATTTATACGCCAGAGTATGAACGCAAAGGGACTTGAGCCAACGGCGTGGACGCCACCGGCTCTCAAGGTCAAGGGGCTAAATCAACGCTGATGTCAAATAATTATAACAGCTAAAAAGATAGCTGCCGCATAGATCGGACAGGGTGTTGAAGATTTTGCCGCGACGGTCTGCCTTGAGCCCCCTGATTGCCGGTCACCACTATACCGTACCTTTTTCTTAGAAGAGTAAAGAGTGAAAGCGGGATACACGGTGAAGACATGTCATTCTCTGTCATCTGCACCTAACCTCTGTCATCTGCATCCTCTTTATCAATGAAGCTACCTAACAAGCAAGGGTTACCTGTAAACCTTGCTGCTCGAGAGAGTCATTGCTTCTTTTGCCGGGGACATTGATCAACACAAACTGTCACGGTTATTCAGTCATTTCCAAAGAGAAGAACAATCAATACCTGCAGCGGGAGATGGTCAGCCTGGGGGCCTATATGCAACAGTCCCAGAGGCAGTGGCATTCGAATCAGCACCGCGATAATCTTTGGAAACCGGCATTCAAATTGGGGGCCATGTCATGTAAAAAAACTTCCTTTACCTTCTAGAGAGAAACTATCAATACCGCAGCGGGAGAATTTCAGTTGAGCCTGATGAAGTGAGACGAGTTGAGAAAATGCTGCCCAATTATCATCCACGCTGGTCAAGGATAATTGAACTCAGCACTGTACCTATCTCTGAGCATGAATACTCGAGAATTTGCTAATGATCGGATTGACAAACTGGGGCGCAAGTGCTTTGAGCGGGATTTTGCGTCCGTTGTTATTAGGATCAGATACTATTATAGAGATTCTTGGAGGTTCCCAGACAAGTCGGTTATGGTGCGAATAGAACGATTTGGATGTGTTGATGATAAATCTGTGGCCCCGTTGACCTTAAGCAGACCCGGAACCCTTATCTTAATTGGTTGATCATAGTGCTAGTTGAAGAATGACTCGGATTCTTCGAGTTTGCCAAAGCTAAGTTTGATGAGTAGATTATGTATACCCTTTGTAGGAGTGCGTTGGAGGTACTCCTAGGTCTGCTTGAATGTTTGGTTGGTCGAAAGTTCGAATGCCAAGCCTGGAGCGAACGAGATGAGGTAAATAAAACGGGTGCTTACTCAGACGCCCACATGCTCTTGACTGCACGGCGCTAGGGGGTGCCAATAACGATACGCTGCATTATTTGGGGTTTGCGGAATGGAGGAAGAAGGTCAGAAAGAGATATGAACAGTGCAGGAACCAAATAACTAGGGTAAATGGCTAAGAACGAGGACAAGCGAATACTACACTTAAACGATATTTCATGAACTTTTCGGACTTCTTAGATGATTTGTGTGCCATGTAGTTATACGGCATAGAAGACACGAGTGTCGAAATTCTTCCCCTTGATCAACTGCATATATCTCTGCTGTTTAAGATGTGGCCATTAGTCTGTTCGGGAGCCTATCTGACTCTGCGTGAAAGGGAGAAGGGGAATGTCAAAGAGGATGACGTCAGCCAGGCAGATTAAACTAAAGCTTCCGGATTGCTTGGGGAAAAAGGTTAAATTTTAGACGCCTACCTCTCTTCTTTGACGCATACACCACAACTCACAACTCCAACTTCGTCTCTTCGACGCAGGTCCCATTTGTCTTGGTCAAAATTTGAGCGGCGCTGCTGCCCAACCCCCTCTTAGCAACTGCCTCATGGCAGCCTGGCGGAAAAACAGACATGTCGTGATGACGAATCTGTCTTCAGATTGAATGTTATCGTCTCTTCCCTCTTGACCTTTCTTCCCTCTTGACCTTTCTTCCCTCTTGACCTTTCTTCCTCCTTCAGCTAACAATGTCTCCGAAGTTTGAGTCGCGCCCGGCTACGCTGCTATCTTCGAAATTATCTGCAGACCCATTATCGTCTTTGGCTCCTTCGTCATTCCAAAGAAATGATGAAAACTCTTCCTCTCCTTCCAATTCTTCAGACCCTACGGCCGCCACCTCTCAGATCCTCCCAAACTCAGAATCCAAGTCCTCTTTAGATTCGTCATATATGAGTCTGAGCCCGACTCCGAACCCGAGCCTATCATTGGATAACAATACCTCAGCATCAAATTCGTTCGTTACCTTTCTTTCTCGCATTTACTGTAACCTTGTTTACTTCTCTTTCCAATCTCTCAGGCTACCTACACTTCCATCTTCAACTTCACCTACACTTGCTTCCTCCTCCTTTGAGTCTGCATTATCCCAGCCTCAATCTGCAAGGCACCAAGCCCCCGGACCGACTTTGACTAACACTGACCGGTTGACTTTGTCCGATAACTCCCAGTCAGCTTTGTCCAATACCTCCCAGTCAATTCCAACAACTGCGGACCCAAGTCCAACACGGCGCGCTAGCCCCAACCCATTTGATTATCCGCCAGCAGGGTCATCAACCCATCACCCTCCTGAACATAGACGTGCACGAATCCAGTCTCTACTAATACGCTTCATTCTAGTTATGGGGACCCTTGGAGTTGGCTTAGGTGTTGGTGCAGTAACATTCAAATAAGAGGTGGAGACATAGGAGGGCTCAGAGGGACAGAGGCAAGAAGCGGAGAAGAAATGAGAAAGAAGTGAAGGGCTTAGGAAGAACAAGCAAACAAGAGCTGTGTGTTTGTTTATATTATGAGCCTCACAAATCCCTTACTTCAATGTACTTTTATGTTTGTTTCTGGGACTTCACATCTAGTGCATACTGATGCATTATATTTTCTGTGCTCAACTCTCATTGAAAAACTCTGAGGCTGAATTAGTTGAGTGATTTGTGGACCTATTTCTTACACCAGAGAGAAAGGAAGATCAGCCAAAGGAGGGCCCTTCCAATCCTGAAATCCCATCTGCTACCACTTCGATTCTGAGGAATTGCAGGTTATTCCTGTTGCAGAACCTGACAATGATTTTGAGCCAAATAATGTCCGCTCTGATCTTGCCCATTCTCCCATACCTCTGCCACCAAGCGAACTCGTTGGTAACAGTGTTATTGACCTCCCGGGGGCATCCGTGTTCTTCTGCCAAGTGTTTCAGTATCTCTCCCCACAATACTGTCCATCTGGAGACAGCAGGGAGACAAGTTGAGCGATGTACTCCGCTGTTCAAAATCTGTGGAAGGGAGAGAGGTAAGGAGCTGAGAAGTGAGAGAGAGAAGGCAACAGATCAAGGGGAGTTATAATTTCCTTTGACCTGTGCACATCTGTGGTATGAATATAATCAACTATTGCAATGCATTTCGTGTTGTTCCTGGGTCTTTCAGATATAGCTCTTCAGAAAAGCTGTAACGAGGGTGCTGTTTTGGTCGCATTTGATTCAACAGCATTTTAAAATGTACAATGGGGCCATACTCAGTGTACTAACTATCAGTCTGTCTACTTAGTAGAGACATCCGAGGCGAACCACTCGGAAAAGGACTTTGGGATGAATGTTGATGGTGTACAGGTAATTTATTTGTGACTGTCTTATTCCGGTTTACACAAGGACATTGTAGTCCACTATTTGTCCACTATGGACTGCATAACCTGGCAAGAATTACATTCCAGCCTGAAGAAAGATCATAAGCATTCCTTCACCTTCTCGGAAACTGATTTTAAGGATGATAGACATGCAAGCTTGCCAATGACAAAGATTTCAACAGTTATGAAGAGCTCTTGAGCTTGCTGTTTTGGACAGTACTAAGAGTGTGTACTAAACTTGAAATATGTAGATTGCAGTGCATCACACAGCGGCGATTGTTCAGATTGTTTTGTTTTGTTCCTTTTGTGGAATCAATTTTCAAACTTCTTTGTTGAATGGGTTCAGTTCCAGCCCATGCAGATAACTTTTTTGTTCTCACTCTAGTGCCCATCAGTGACAGTGTTAATTTGAATCCAGGTGGGTCATAATACTGACACTTGCTGGTACCGTACAGTGCTTTGCATAATTCTGTGCCCCTTCAGAATCTGTGCCACTATTTACTTGTATTTATGTGAACTGCGCACCTGAAGGGTGTCTGTGTGTGCAGCCAAAAATCCATCTCTGTACTTAGCCCTACATCCATATTTCCAATCCTACAACAAGATATCTAATCCTATAGAAAGTATTGAGTGATAAGTAGATGCAGAGAAATGCAGAGAGAGTCCTGTCCCACATGCTCATCTGGGTACTTGGTCATCCTCAAGTCTTTGAAATTTCCACCAATATGGGTAAGAAGCAAGAAACAGTTAGAGAATAATATAGATTGACATTGTTGAAGAGCCTGTTGCAAGCAGAAGAGAATTACCTCCCAGGGAATGCTGTGGACATCAAGGGAGGTGTCGAGGAAAAGGCCTCGGCATGCCATACCTGGGGCCAAGGTACCATCACACAAATAAAACTAAACAGTGGTGCAAATTCTGAAGGGGCACAGAATTATGCAAAGCACTGTATCATGACATGAAAAAAAAAGCTGCTGGTATAAAAAAACTCATATTCAAAATTCTTTGTAAACTGCACCTCCCCTTGTCCTCTCCATTCACCACAGCCTTCCTTGTCCTCGTCTCATGATTTTTCTTTGATTATTTATATCTCTGGCACTCTGGTGGTATCTGACTCCTTCATATTCAGAGTTATCTGTTGATTCCTCATCACCTTTGGCTTCTGGAAACAGGACTTCTTCTGTTTCTTCAAATTCTGCTATCTCTCAGATCCCACTCATGAGCTCAGACTCCAAATCATATCTGAGCCTCATCTCAATGATCAATGACAGAGCCTCCATATCTCATCCATTTGTTGCTTTCTCCTCATTTCTATCTCATTGCTTACTTTTAATTCCAATTTCTCAGGCTCCCCATATCTTCACTGTCACTTTTACAACCATCAGCTGTTTCTTTCCCTGAGCCTCCATTGGCTCATGTTACAGCTACCAGTCATGGAGTTCCTAGTCCGGCTGCAACAGATCCAACCCACACTTGACCCACCAGTGACCATATGATTCCAGTGTTGCAGAATCCAAATTCACACTCTGCCAATGATAGTGCACGAGCTGCTAAATCTAAAACACTCTCCCATCCCAAATGTGAATGTCTTCATAAAAAGGCTGTGTCAGGTTCTCTGCCCTATGCCTCCTCTTCCAATCCCTTGAATAATTCTTGGCTGTCACAAATCTTTAGGAAATGGCATCCACTCTACTTATTTTGTGCTCTGACTTGGATGTTCTCTGCAAAGACCTTATCCCTTGCTACAACAGCATTCAAATCTGATAATATTGCTTCTGTAGTAAATCTGATTACAGTAATTGGAATGTTCTGGTGAGTATTGTTTTTTCACAATTTGGTCAATGAGCTAAGGAAGTTTATAACTTGTGTGCATAGTATTATTGTTTATCAAGGGACCAATTTGACCACCCCAAATACTGTTTTGGATGGTTCCCAAAACTGCCATATATTGGGCCAGATTTACAATGCTTGCAACATTCATATTCACTATTACACTCCTGTAATTTATAAACATTTTAATGCCACCTCAGGAGAACCATAGCCATTCAAGTGCTACCCCAAGACAGCGAGAAGAGGGAAAGCAAACTTGCACACTGATAGTTGTGCCATCTCGGTGAGACTTTGAGAGAAGACTGATGGACATTTGGAGATAACTCTATCCATATGAGTAGATCCTTCAAATTTGATCGCATCTGGCAGATTTTTTTCCCTATCCTTTTCACATCCTGATGCCTGGATCTCTATCCAATTTACATTTTCCATTTCTGTATGGTGGCTTACTTTCTTTCATTATCATGCCATGAATTTTCTCCATCATATCTTGTTTTGAATTTTTGGATCTTCAAATGTTGCAAATGCTTTACTTATTTTAGATAGAATACATACATCATTCATAACTGTCAGTGTGTATTGTCATCTGCTTACCAGAGACTAAGGTGACTGAACTGGAAAGTTTCATGCTTATTTCTTTTTAACCTCTGTGCAATCACCTCCATGCATGGGTTCAAATTTATTGGTTTGTGTTTACCAGATAGGATAGGATAGAATATTTATCTTACCGGCCAAGGTCCAATTCCTGAACAACCAGTTTAGCATAAAATACTAGCTGATCTACTGTTAGTATAACTGTGTAAGCAGTACAATGCCCATTGTGGCAAGTGCATTTATGGCATTTTGAACAAGTAGTGGTTACTGATTACTGAATTTTTTTGGAATTTTTTCCTTCAGCAATATAGGTAGAACAACTGTGGTTGAACATGAGGATATTTTGTCATTGTTCACAGTAACAACATTTACCCCTGACTCCTTTCAGCTGTGATTGTCCCCAAGGAATAGCAGATTGCCTTTATTGCAGAAGGTGACCCTGATTTCATCCAGCAATTAACTGACATGATTTTCTTTGTTGTCTTACTCCTCTATCTAGCAGCACATCTACTAACACCAAAAATGTGTTTGTCAGTGCCCATTAGTAAAAGGCCAGAATGAAATGAAGGAACCATCCTTGTAGTTGAATTTTCTTGGATACTTGATGCCATAACATCCAAATATAGGCCCAGATCAGTGCAGATGCTTTGATTGTGATTGCCTCAGTTTTGTTTCCTATTGATTCCCTCAAGAGTGGTGTCACATTGACACATTGACAGCTCACTACTTAACAACTCATTGCACTCATTGCACATTCACTACCCAGCCTTGTATACGCCATCCCACTTCCATGTGTTGAGTCTAGATCAATGATGGCTCTATTTTGCTTCTGCTCAGAATTTCCTTGTTTGCAGCCTTGTTGCAGCTTTGACACTCAGTTCAGTGTAATCAGCTATTTTAACAGCAGTTTTGATACTCATTCAGTGAGCAGAGGGCACATATGAGGAGCAACAAGACTCAGGAGAGCTATCAGATGTGTATCTCTTTACTCTACCAATTTTACCAACTATACAATCTTGCATACTTCATCTCTTGTCTTTGCTCTTAGGACTTTCACATGTCACTAACATATCTTGATTTGGATAGATTCCTCAGTGGCAATTGCCACTAGAAAGAGAGAAATCTTCACAGTCATGATCGAAAGCATTGTGCCAGACTGTGGTACTTGTTTTGATAGCATCGGTGATTGGACAAGCCCATCAAGGGCATTGGGTAATACTACATGCCTACATTTGAGGCCTCAGCATGAGGTAGACAGCAGGACATAGGCAAACAGCAATAGAGGTTCTCTAGCTGCAAGGTGCCAGAATGATGACAAGAAAAATCATTAGTTTCAGACAAGGCCCAGTGTGACACAGAGTAAGGACATCCATTGTATGGCCCGGTACCAAATAAGCAGCCTAATGAAGGTCAGACAAGAAGTGTATAGAACTAAGAAGAGGTGGGGCCATGAGGTTGCACAGTCAAAGCTGTTAACCAAATTACACCTATTATGGATTCCTCAATCAGTGTTTGCTATTTCTATTGTACTAAATGCAGCTGACCTCAGGCTTGCAGCTGTTCCTGGAGAGGTAACTTAAACTCCAGATTTGATTCTCTCCTTACAAGTTGCCTTACACATCATGGCAAAGGTTGATAGAATGACAGAGCATCTATAGAAAAGCCTGAAGGCCCATACTTTTCACTCCATTTATTCTCATCTTCCCTAACTTATGTCTTATTTTCAACTACCAATGTCTCTGAAGCTCTGGCGAAGCTCAATGCCAGAGCTATCCAAGTCTCTTCCTGTCTCTTCATTGTCTCTGACCCCTTCCTTATCTTTGTCTCCTTCTAGTCCACTGTATTCTATTGCTACTCAAATTGTGAACTCAGCAGCTGAGCCCTCTTCAATGAGCCTGATCTCCCTCCCATCTTTCAATAACCCTACAGCTGAACCTCAGTCATTTGTTGCTTTCTTCAACTTAATATATTGTTACTTATTCCTTTTCAACTCCTCAGGCTTCCTGTATCATCACTGTCATCTCTGCCAGCTCCCTCTTACTCCAAGTCTGTGTTGTAACTTGTCTAACTCTTCAGCTGCTGGCAGTCAATGAGTTGCTAGCCCAGCTGCAGCAAATTCAGGCCATACTCAGTTTGCCAGTAACCAGTCAACTTGAGGGTTGCAGGATTCAAGTCCACAGCCTGCCTGTAATGGCTCATTTGAAAGCACAGAATCCCCTGAGTCTGGAACTTCTAGGTGTGAACATTGTGAAGAGGATCCTGGGTCAAGAGATCTGCCCCATGTCTCCTCTTCCAACAATGATTTGACTGAGTCATTGCAGTCACAAACATTGTTCAATTGGCATCCACTAGTGGCTTTTGTGGGAACTACTGTAGCAGCCATCAGTTTGATGGAAAACAGTTCTGTAATAGGATTGATTACAATGGCTGGAATGTTATAGTGAGTATGAGCTTTGAGCATATCTGATCAAACAATGAGCTCACTGGGTTGTTTTGTGGGTTATTTGCAGGGTATCATCATAGCAACTCCACCCCCCAATCCCCAAAATATTTTAACAGTGCTCATCACTTCACCTATGTTTTATAACCATAGCTCAGTTCAAAATCGCACTTCCAATTCTGATTCAAATAACCACTAAACTGCCACCTCAAGATACTTGGGAGAAAAGGTGTGACTTAGTAATACACTGATGGCTGTGCTGTTTTGGTGTGAGCAAGGGCTGTAGAGGAAGCCACTGGATGGCTTTATTATCAGTCTGGAGGTCCATTTCCCTGTCTTTTCACCTGTGTCTGACTCCTGGATTTCTACTGGATTGGTATTGCTGTCTCTGCATGATGGTCTACTTTTGCTTAAGTTATTATGCCCTGAATACACTCTTTACTTTGTTGCAGCCTATTTGTTATATTATGCATCTGTTACACATGCATTTGGACATTGTAACTGAAAATGTATCATATTGCATGCTGCTTTTGGTACTCATAGATCCTGTACATACACTATGTTACTTGGTTAATTACCTGATTACCTGATATCAATACACATAGACTTGTGGGTTGTGGGCCATCACACTTTGCGCATCACATGTACAAGTCCGGTGCTTGAATACCCCTGTTGAGAGAGGTGATTAACCTTTTCTTCTACAGATTTGACATTTCACAGGCAGGTCTGTAAGTCTCATTGGCACTCATATAAAAACAGTTGGTCCCTGCTCACAGCATCATATGAGAGAGAGGGGATGAGATGAACCCATCCCAAGTCAAGGAATTTATTATCAGGAGATAATAATAACTCAAAAAAAGATGAATCACAGACAGAAATAAGAGAGATGTGTCTAATCTCTGATATGCAGCATTGCAGAGGATGTGGAGTAATGACCAGTAACCCATAGCATACAGACTATTAAAAAAATGTTCTTTGTTGTTAGGAGCGAAGTGATATCAAGGAAGCTCTAGCTCAAGCTAACTCACCTACTCTTTCTAAAGCATTTAGCCCAACTCAGGCCTTGAAAAAAAGGATGATATGGCATTTGTCATCTAACATTAATCAATAAATACTTTTGGATTCATGTTCCATGCAATAGAGCTGCATCAAAAAAAGAAATCCTGCCATTGCATGAAGATGGAAATAAGTAAGATTAATTTTAGTATGAATGTGTTGAAGACAGACTGATGAAAAGATATCAACTGTCACTTTATGCTTCCCAATTCAAAACAGCAGCTGCCACTCGAGAAATCATCTAATCAGTTGAGTCTAGTGCATCAGGACCCAAACTCAATGCAACCAGCTAGTGATCATTCACATGAACATCTACTGATGCAACCCTTTCCTCTGCTGAATGTGAAAATTGTGATGAGAATCCTACACCAAGACACTCACTCTGCACCTTGTCTTCATGTCCCTCTTACCCCTCTATCAACACCTCAGTCAATTAATGATGGGTGCTTCTCTTATCAAAATGGCCTCTGCCATCATATCTAGTTCCAGCTTGGTCCTTGCAGTAGACTCGCATAGTGCAGAAGTCTTCAAATTGAATAAATTACTTTTGTAGCAAAATTGTTGATGGCAGTTGGAAGCTACTCATATGTGATTGAGTGGGATTTGTTCTGAAAACAAGCTGAACAAGTATTTGAAGATATCTGCATGAACTATATGCACTGTATCAACATTTGCTTGACTTCTCACCTGCAGCAATGCATCCTGCACAAAAATGTTGTGATCAGCAGAGTACTCTACTGCATGGCCAAGTAAATGATAAGGAGTTTGCTGAGTTTGCACCAGTCTTTTCAATAGCTTCAAGCTTCCAATAGATAACTTCCCATTCCACATCCACGATTTCCTAATTGTCAGATATGTGCTCCATCTGGACTTCCAGGTTGACTTCCTCTGCTTTCAGCTTGAACTCAACATTCAGGCACAGTATGAGAGGATTCCTGGAAGATTTAGGTTGCTGTTCAGCACCAGCATTAGTAAAGCTTTTTTGAAAGCAACACACTTGACAAGCAAAGAGTTTTGCATTCCTCCACCAGCAGTCTTCTTTATGCCACAATCCAATATGAAAGGCTGCTGCTTCAGGGAACATTTGAGTGCCTCACAATTGAACAATTACAACCAGACTAAAATGAACTGAGTAATCATAAACTATAGAATCAGAAACTAGAGAGCTTATGATACTCCTTTTCCCAGTGGCCTGCTCTGAATTCCTATTTGAACCAGTGATCAGATTGAAAATCATTTGCAAGTATGGAAGATTATGCACCAATATACTCTTGAGCATCTGGACTGGAGCTGCTGCTGCACCCTGTACCTTTTGAACTACTGGTCTGTTTTGAAATCACACAATTTAATGAGGCAGTCCTGTGTTACTGCATCCAACACTTTGGTTATTGACAATGGCATCGCAGGCAGAATGGGAGACTGTGAGCTTCCTGTGATACTACAAGGAAGCTTCCTGAAGGAAAATATTGACCTGGAATGGTATTTGTGGAACTGGGGTCAAGAACCACTAGGACAGGTGGCTCTGTGTTAAGGTTGGTGACTGGTACTAGTGGTGTTGTCAGACAGCTAAGGAGTTTTCAGTAAAAACATGCTATGTGGGAGTCAAAAACATGTACCAGATAGGCACCCAAGGATGCTAGTGAGAAATTGTGGCAAAGATCATTGTTGCACAGGTGAACAATTTGTCTTCAAACCACCACCACTGGAAATGTCTACCAATGCCTCTATTATTGTTTTCTGTTACTCATTGAATGGGTTTCCCATCTTCCCAGTTCCTTTTGCCTTTCCCTCGATGCCTATTTCAGGTCTCCACAGGAAGATATCTGAACAACCAAAAGAATTGTTTACCTCCCAATTCTATCTATACAATGTCCCTGATTCACCTCTCCTTAAAAAGCTCTTCAAGGCCAAATCAATAGATCCCACTGAACCAGTGTTTTCAGAAGGGGATCTATGCAAGCTGAGTTGGCTCAACTGTGGGGTGTCGCTCTCAGTTCCTTGCTTTCTGCTTGCCATCCCAATAGATGATACCCTATTCACTCCCTGTCAACCTTTCACATGTGTTCCATCTTCAGTACTAATGTCACCTCCCACTTATCCACCATCTTCTTCCTCTTTCTCACCCCTCCCTCAGGCCAGTCCTACTACTTGGTCTACAATGAGGGCTCTTGCTCAAATTTCATCCCCTTCCTCATCCAAGGAAATGCCATCTGTTATAAGTCCCATGTGCAAGCGAAGCAAGGACAACAAGGATCCAACAAGCAATGACAAACCAGACATTAGCCAGAATCCTGAGAAGGACAAGAAGAAGAAGGGACAGAAGGACAAGGCAAAGGCCCAATCCAAAGGCAGTCTCAGTTGCAGTGGCAGAAGCTCCAAAAAGGGCAGTGGCAGAGGCACAAACAGGCAGGGTAAAAATGGCATGGGTGGAGGCAGAGGCAGGAAATGGTCTGCAGCGACCCCACAAAATACACAACAGAAATGCACAAGACATCCGAGTGGGCCACCTATACAAACTAAAGTGGTCATTGATGAACTTGAAGAATACAGCTACATTGCCAACTTTGAATCAGTGCATAGCTCCCATGCTGTTATCCTAAATCCTACTCTAAATGATCTGCAGCATGGTGGAAAAATGTTGCTCTGTGCAAAGAAGAGGTGTTCTTTCTATGTCATTAAATATGGTCAAAGATCAGCCACCAAAATGTCCTTTTTTTTGAAGAGGTTAAATCATCCAAACATCATTGCCCCAAAGAAAATGTTCATATGGGATGGCTTCACATGTGCTCTCCTTCCAGTATACACTGTCCTCAGCAAGCTACTCACATATAGATCACAATTGGCCTCTCAATTTTACTCCATGAGTCACAACTTGGCTTGCGGTGTTCAGTTTCTACACCTTAATGGGGTTGCCCATATGGACATCAAACCTGACAATCTCATTTTCGATGCCTCCTTCAAGCTGATAATCATCAATTTTGACCTTTCACTCTCTTTCAGAGATGAAGAACAGATGAACAATAACAAGTGGCAAGGCACTGATTTCTGGATGGCACCTGGTTCATTTTTCTTTTTCTTTGCTGTCTTACCCTTCTGGACATAGTTTTTCTTTTGATCAGAACTCAAGGAACAGTGCATGTTTAATGGGTTTCAAGCTGATTACTTTGTGTGTGGTGTTATGTTGGGACAAATGGCAGGAGTTGTGGAGAGGACTGAACCACATTTAGTGTGGATCAAATCCATGTATCAGTTCTCAAAGAGATTCTAGTCTCTTGAGCTGTCTAAATGACCATTGCTCAAAGAATGGATTCCTGGATTCTCTGGTTCACATATGCCAACACATGCTGTGAATTAGTAGGGCTTGGGACATACAGATAGTGCATGAATGGACCCTTGGACCATATTTCTGAAGGATGCATAAACTGAATCATTCAAATAGTTTTTTACTACAGGTAAATTGATGGTGTGATTGAGCATTATAATGGACCTCTCTCAACTTGTATTGACATCTGCAAATGCCAAACCTGATTTGAACCTGATAACATTTATTCCAAAGCTTTCGAGAAACTGAGTGGACAATTGTACTCCAAATATGGCCTTTTGAGGGTCTTCCGAATCCAATGGATTGACAACCAAACATATTTATCAAATTTCCAAGTCTTCAAGGCTTCTGGACTCCAAGTGGTCAATTGTATTTGGAAAATCATTGTCCCTGCAAGACCCATTACTAGGTTGGTAAGTTTGGTTGACTTGGAATGTTTCAAGTGCAAATGAGTCATGCAGGGTATTCACAATGATTACTGCAACTAGATAACATGGCTACAAAATACATTAAAAGCAGTCAAAAACCATGATACAATGGCACTCACTGCAGCAACAATATATAGACTAATGACAAGCTTTACAACACCGGTGACCCAAACGTTGACAGAGAGATATGTATTCAATAGCAGGATGATGATGTAGACAGCTTGTATCACACAATATATAGTGCCAGATTCAACTAATAAAAGTAGAATATTCTCAACCCCACTTCTTTTGTGAATTGCGGCCTCTGCCATAAGACAGTGATAATTCCTAATGAAAAAGCAGGTTTAAGAGTTGAATAACGGCACACAAATGATAGACTACTGACCATGCCTTCCATGCAATTGAACCTGTTGCGAAAATGTTGACAACCAAAGAAATCACGCCTGATAACCAATCCAGAACTGTGGTAGCACCAGATTCAAATGTTTTGACTTCAGTGTCTTCCAAAATACAATCTGCAATGTTGATTCCTAGATAAGGTCAAGCTACAAGTTGAGTTATATCTGCTTAGGAATAATATTCTCTCACCAATATTGACAATCATTAGGAAAGCAAGTGTAAGCTTCAAAAGGTGGGCTTGGGGAAACAAAACATATGCTCTCCAAACTACAATAAAATCACTCAAGACCACCTGGAATACATAATCTAGCTATCAGGCTAGAAATGAATATAGTAAAACGCACAGAAATTGTTAGTGCCCACGATGGTGTATACCCGAGTGGTAAAGTTCTTTCATCCACCAAGCGGACTTGAGCTTCAAATCCTCCTTGATCTTCTTGCTTCGGTTGAACAAAAAGAAGCTGGGTATACACCAAGTTAAATGCCTCAAGATAAAAGACATGATAGGTGAAGGCAATCAACGTCGTAATCAAGCATATGGTGAGTAAAATTCTTGAGCGGGTCCAGGGCCTGCCTCTGTCAATAAACCAAAAAGATCCACAATGTAAATCGAGAGTCAGAAAATAATTCCGGGCATTCATATGACATACACCAGGGATCTAGTAGCAATGAATAATCCTGCAATGAAGGCACCTAAATAAGTAGAAATTGAAAGGAGCATCGTTAGCTTAAACAAAATGGGGAGAAGTTAAACACTATTATCACATGTACCATATCCGGCTACTTCCACTATTGTATTTACGCTGTTGTGGTAGATGTCGCTTGCATAGGAGGCAATCATTCGCTGCTCTTCCGGAGTCATGAGAACAGTAGGAGGTGCCCTGTATGGTCATCGTTGCAGGCTTTTTATATCATGGTCTCATCTTGAGAAGACCAGCTTATGGTCATATCGATCATCTTCTGTTGGTTGGTACGTTCTGATATCTACTCACATTATTATCTCCTGTTGTTAGGGTTTTTACATTATAACTTCGGCGTGTTTCCAGTTTGATTGCATAGGCTGTCTGGTCACCAAGGCCCCAATGGGTCGTTGTCGTCGCTTAACAAGAAAGCTGAGTAGAAAACTTGGGAAAGTGAAAGTGAGCTTTGCGGGGAAGGTAGACCTCTCCCGCTTCTAAAGGGGCAGGAAACCGTAGAATGATTGAGCTTTGTTCAAGTTACTCGATTCGTAGTGCGACAATTGTAAGTAGAGCGTGCGCCAATCGCTAGATATTCAGCTCGTAAGCCCAGATCGCTGCTCAGAATTATCTCCGTGGCAAGAGCTTCAGGCTGAAAAAACTCATGTATAATACGGGGTATAACGAGTTGATAATTGGATGCTTGCAAAGACGCAAGATGAGTAGAAAGACTGCGGAGCAAGCAGAAACTGGAGGAACGTGGATACGGTACAGAGAAGAAACAAACGGTCTGGTAATACCCAAATAAACTGCCGCCTTGGAGGACAGAACATTGGAAGAAAGGGATTTTGTCTCAAACTCAAGGTTACTGTTTTTTCTGCCGCTGAAGTGAGTGTCAGAATAACTTTTTGAATCTTCAATCTGCAGAACGCTGTGATGGACGTGATGTAAGTTAGCACTCTGATTTTAGCCGCCATGGATACACAGTCGGTAAGTTCTTAGCTCAATCCCAGAATGGAATAAAACTTACCATTACCGAGCCCTTTCTCAGAGTGCAGCGGTACGTATCCCGCAAATTTTCATTGTTTTCGGTTGCATCTAACAAGTCAAAACCCACGATTAGCTCGTGCAATACGGATTTGTCACATTTCTATCAGAGTGCATATACCAGTGCCCAACGAGTCCCCAGGAAAACAGTCAGTAGTGAAATCCATGCTCTTGATTTTATTGAGGACCGATCAAACAGGAACATGTTCACTGGATTTATGTAACATCTTTCAACCATCACTGACCATATTACCTTACAGCTTCATGGAAGAATGGCACCAAAGTAAGGAGCTCTAGGGAGTCCTGGAGTCGGGTTCGTTCTTTCTATCTTGAACCCAGATATTGGTACAACTATCTGGGACCCTACCTTGACAGAAATCGGCTGAAATCGTCGCAAACGGAAGAAGTGGGCTGTCGTACACCTTCAAGCTCTTCCTCCAGTCAAAGGCAGATTAGAAACTTAGATAGATCACAATATCCCACTTCGCAATATGGCCAAATACTGAGTTCACAAACGAAAAACTGGAGAGAACTGGAGAAGAGGTTGTTTCGTAAATATTCCTATTAGGATTATCACGTCCTCAGCTTTGGCACCCTAGACGCTCTACGTGTGGTTTCGGTTACCAGCCACAACTTAGTTACGTTGTGATTGAACGGAGTTCTGAACCAGTTCGTGGACGAGAAGTAGGTTAAGATTCAAGCTGACCACCCTCGGCGGATAATGATTTGGAACCAGTGATACTTCCAACTAGATAGGCAACGACCTTGGAAGAGTTTTGCTATATTCGATTATACTCCGGTTCCGGGGAACTTGGTGGATTCTTCATGTCTCCGTCGCCGTCAAAAATTCTATTGCCATAGTAATTTCGAAGCAAGAATATATTGGGAACGAGGCAGTCTTACCTTCGGATTTGATAATCGGTGTCAAGAACGACGGCTTGTCAGCGACGTTTGACAATTTCTGAATCAAAGTCTTCGGCTAATACTTGTGCTAGTTTCTCGAAGAATTTTGACATTGAAATAGCTGCAGTTCGCAACAGATGACCGGTATGTATAATCGGTCTATATTGTCAAGAGGCGAGGCTCAAGGCACACAAGCTATCACTGACAGAGAGAATCGTTTCCAAACGGCCATCATCTCTCGAGGGATATTCCCAAGCCGTCGTTCTGGTAATGACCAACATTTGACTAAATGCAGTATGGGGTTCTTAGCGGAAACGCCTAAGCTCATCCGACGGCTACTGGACTTGCATGGAGGAGTAAAAAGATGGTAGCAACTGCATCCTCACTCACTCACTAGGCCTACAGCGGCCGAAGTTACACCAAGATAGGATCTCTACCGCTAGTCTACTTAACAGGCTAGAAGAGTATCCTAAAATAAAGGAATTATTGATTTCAACATGGACGAGAGGGCGGTGCCCTTGGTTATCACTGTTTGTTCTTTGCTTGCCAGATAGGTTAAGTAGCGGAGATGCAGATGATCTCCATGCAACGCAAGGATCAACGTAGGAAACTCTAGTTATCTAAGTTAGTTTATGATGCGTGGACACCTGAACACCCAACCGTAATCATTGTTTCTAGTTATGTAACCCAGAGTACAGGATAGGATATACTAACTGATGAAGTCCGATTCCCGAACAGCCAGTTTACCTATTGCTGTGTGTGTCGAAACGAAAAGCCGATTGCATATCCAGATTACCAGGTATGAGAATAATCACATGTACCGTGAGCTCTTGAATCTTTATCACATTTGCTCAATGCGTCGGACATGACGATTCGTTCAACATCTATCTATCCATGTAAGTGTAAGTACTCTGAACCAACTCAATGAACAGACTATGATATCCTCTTAAATCAGTAAGTAGCCCTTCTCTGAACCAGATCACCCGAGGATACGGTACTCATCTCAGTTCCGAGTCGCTCTCTTGGGCCCGATCCCCCTTGATCATCCAAGTTCTACTTCACTCCTCATAAGTATACCTTACTTCCGACTGTAGTCTTCATACTTAGCCTAGTACTCATAACTCATCTCATCGGGATTGTGATTAATTTGTGTGTCAAGTCTTTGTTAAGACTTGAGACTGAGGTAAGTATCTGAATGAGGACCAAATATCAAATATACAAAAAAAGCAAGAGAAAAAAACAAATCGAAAACAAACAAATATGTTTGAGTGACCAATATTGAAAAACGTTCAAGTAGAGAAATAAAAATTCCACCACAAGAAATCAATCATGGGCCTGACCGGGAATTGAACCCGGGACCTCGTCGAAAGAATCTTCAGCGCACCTTGCTCACCCTAACAACGAATCATACGCCTAGACCATCAGGCCACTGTCTAATTATAACTACACTTGAAAAAAAGCCGTACCACCGAATCCTGCAAAAGTGCATGTTCATGGACCAGCTGAGCTAGTACCAATAAGTACTCAAAAACCAGAGTACTCGGCTCAAACTTTGCTACAATTAAATTTTTAAGAGAAAAAAGTTAAATGGACCCGGACCGGGTTCTGGCATCCCATGTACAATACTTACTACAAACTCCAGAAATGCCAGATGAAGGTTGGGACCCGGTGAAGACCCAACTTGAACTTCCAGGGGATTAGCACTTTTAAGTTTGTTCAAATCCCCTCCTGGGCCTCCAGTACTAGTCATATCTCAAGGCCTCACGAAGCCATCTGACTTACGCACACACACACACACACAAGTTACAGGGCCTCAGTTAAATGAAATCTCAACACATGTCCCTTCATACCTACGATTATAGTTACCATTGATAAATCAGATATCAGATATCTGCACGATGACTGTATCCAAAAAAAAAAAACAGATTGAAATTTCCCGAAGTGAGGGAATACTCTCGGACGCGGGGTTATGCTATATCCAGCCGCTAGTCTCAGCCCAGAGTCTTGTTAATTGCTTATTCATAATCCAGAATTTTTTGTGAGTCCTCAGGCCTCAGGACCTGGACTACCTGCCCTCCTTGTATCTTCCCACTGCTTAGACACTCCAACCCCTGGATGGACTTTGTCGGCCTGATGGTCTAGGCGTATGATTCGTTGTTAGGGTGTAGAAGAAACTTCCTTTCGACGAGGTCCCGGGTTCAATTCCCGGTCAGGCCCTCCCAGTTTGAGTGGATGTTCTACTCTTTGAACTTTTTTATTCATACTTTCGGGCGACCATGTTGAACTGAGAACTTTCTCGTTCTAGCGATACGCAGATCCAACACTCTGTTCTTTGAACATTCGAATACAACTTGCTTTTTATTATACGACCTACAGTGTAAGCTAAAGTCCTCGGATTTACTAAATAACCCATACACTACTCTATTCTACAAAGTCCCTTGACATATAGTACATGTACGGAAAGAAGGACTCGAATGAACAAACTCGCCAAAGAACAGAACCATCTGCGCCAATTGGCACTTTTTCCCCTTATTTAATTTTCTGAGCGCTTCGTAAAACGCCACGAGTACGGCGCAGTCGACCTGGTCTTCACGTCCCTCCTGTCCGCACCCGGAGTGGCCTGGGGGCTGTCGGCGGACTGAGATTGCGAATCGGCGGCGGAAGGAGAAGCAGAGGTGGATGACGACGATGAAGAATCGATACCAGATGGAGCGGCGGAAAACGAAGAAGAGGAAACATCGGCGGCCGATATCGACGATGGAGAAGATGAGGAATCGTCTGCAGTCGATGACGGAGTAGGAGAAACTGTGTTGGACATTGCTGAGGCGGACGACGCAGAAGCAACGATGCTGGCAGCAACGACATCGGGGTCCACTGAACTCGACGGAGGATTGGCACCGTCAGCGCCGGAGGACGATGAAACAGAATCAGAATCAAAAACTTCAACCACTACCCCTGTAGTGGTAGGAGCAGGGGTTTGAGTAATGGTAGACGAGGCAGACTGCAGGGTTGAGGAAGGCGAGGAAGAAGTGACCGTAATGGTTGTCGTAACAGTCTCGGTAACGGCGCCAGCTCCGGGCTTTGAGCTCGTGGTATTGAACGAAGTTAAGTCCGAGTCGGTACCGGTCGCGTTGAAAGAGGCCGAGTTCAATTCAGGATCGGTCGTATTGTACGAAGAGGAATTCGAGTTGAATTCCTCTACTTCCAAGTCGTTCGATAGAGGCCTGAACATTAGACTAAAATTAGTGAGGGACGAGTTGGACGTCTGGTTAAAGTCCGTTGATGTGATCGATTCCGTATCGTCGTCACTGTCGTCGTCTGCTGGCCCATCGTCTGCATCGGGATCATCAACTGCCTGAGAAGCAACTGAACCTGTACAGTTTTCAAGCATGCTCAACTGTCCAGAAGTTCCGTTGTACAAAAAATTCTGGCATAACCCCGCCTGAGGACTGGAGGAAGGAGGCGACGCGAAGCAGCTTTGACAAGTGAAGGAACTCTCATCACCGTCTGCCCGGTATGTGAGGCAGCCACCTCCGGCAATGTTGTTACAAGTGAGGGTAACGATATCGGATCCGCAGTCCTGTAGATACAGAGCGGACGCCTGTTTCTCGGAGATGTCGTACGATCGAGAAGTTGCGTTCCAGAACAAGGAAGCGAGTCTTTTTCCGTCAGACTAGAGTAAAACAATTTAGCAAAGAGAAGCATAAAAGTAAAGTGGACTGACCATTACATCGGCGTATCCAGCAGTGGATGGACAGGCTCGGCGAGGATGAGGACGGGAGCGAGAAGGAGCACGACGGGAGTGTTCGTGGTCGTGATCGTGGTCGTGGTCATGGTCATGTTCGTGGTCATGTCCGTGCGAATGGTCATCGCGTTTGTGCGAGTGAGAATGCTCATGGATATGTTTTTCTTCCGTATGATGACGGCGGTGAGTAACATGCGCGTCCGAGTGAGAATGGCGAGTATGGAAAAACGCTTGCAACCCAGGTTTGGGTAACTCGACTTTGATTCCGTTGTTCTCCCCGGAAAAGAGCTCGATACGCTCTGAGCGACGTAACTCGGTGGGGATGCCCATCATGGCTTCATCCCTGCTCCAAGGGAAGTCTTGCTTGAGGTTACCACCTCGCTAGAGGCATATATGCGTCAAAAAGATATAAACAACAATGGCGAGATGTTCTTACCTTGTCGTGCTCGTGTTCGTCCGATTCCTTCTTCTTCTTTTTCTCCTCATCTTTTTTGCCCGATCCATGTTCGTCGTGCTTCTCCTCAGAGGGTGAAGACTTTGCCTTTGACTTTTCGGAGCGAGTAGGAAGCGGGAGTAGAGGGTCGCGAGTCGACTTGAGGTGCGTACCAGACGCAGCGGATGACGATGTGACATCAGGTCGCCTCGCCGAAATGGCGGCGGCGTCGACTGAGGAAGGGTTAATACCGATGGCGGCGAGGGAGAGAAGAGCGGCGAGAAGGGTGAATTGAGCGCTGAGGACAGCCATAATGAATATAATAAGGAAGAGTGAGAGGATAGAAATGTAACACGAAGCCTGCGTGAGTATAGAAATGTAAAGGAAAAGATCACCAGGATCGAGAGATGATGGAGGTTCTGGAGAAAGAAGTGAATTGGAAGGACTGGTGCTTATATAGCCTCGTAGAGTTTGGTTCAATGTTTGGCTGTCTGTCTGACAAATTTGGTCGATCGATAGACAAAACTGATATTTACAGCTTGGACATGCCCAATTGCCTTTTTTAGTTTAAGCGTCAAACAACTTGTTCGGGTGATTCAAGACCTAGAAGGTTCTTTATGACCCTTTAGAGTCTTAAGCAGACCTACATTCCATGGTACTCGTCGACTCTGTCCTCGTCGACGTCGCTGACGTCCAAAGACGTTCATACCAAACAAAACCAAACACCGGATAACTGTGCCGATAGCCGGCTTTCAACCTGCGCCGCACTTTGCACATTTCCATCCCGCCATGTACCGTCCTTCACGTCTTTCTCTGCCAAAAATTTATCGTCAGACACGATATAATAGCAGTATCAAAGTCAGGGGTTCTCATTTTCTTGAAATTTTCATTTTAGTTACCTTGGAACCGCAGGCACTTCGCGCAGCCTTTTCCGACCCCTCCTCTCCCTACTTTTTGCCTCCTGGAGCAACAGGTCCTGCTTCACCAGATGACGTCTCCCTCTCTAACAAATCAGACCGGGGCACAACGACTGAAACTCACGCTCAACCCACCAATGGCGATTCACCATTGTTTTTAGATTCATCAGCCTTTGCGGAACTACTCGAACGAGGCCGGGACAAACTCGTTCAGTATGGATTCCATCGGCCTTCCGTCTGGACACAAAACATAACCTGGGGTGATCAAGACTCGTTTCAGTCCGTCTCTTCCATTACATCAACTTACCAAATCCCTTCAACTAACCTGAACTCTATGTGGATAAAAACAGACATGTCAATAACGTTCAATACGGTGCGTATATACGTCTTTATCGCGAGATTTGATCGCAGATATGTTGTTCATTGACAACCTACTCACTTTACCCTACTCGAAACAACACCCTTTCCTTCAACAATTCACGTTTCGGCAAAATTCTCAATGTGTCGCGATCCATTCATTTCTTCTTTTGGATCATCTAGCTCGCTTCTTTGAATCGGTGCGCAAAACATTCTTCCTCTCAAACCTCCCCCCGAATTCAGCTCACTTACATACATCCTTTCTTTTTTCCTTCCGCTTCCCAACCTCGCCTCCTGTTCCGCCTCGGGGGTTCTTGGTGTTAATTATACCTGTCACCTTTCTATGTAATTCTTAGAGCCGCATTCGCTGGATGATGCTCCTAGGCCATCGTCTCGGAGGTTCCGCAAAGGCCGAAGCCCTACTCAAAGGACGCGGAATATCTTTAATCATCAAAGCTTTAGATATCAACTACCGTCGTCCAGTCACCTTTCCCGACACCGTAAGTATTCGCTCCACCTACTCTATGCTGGCTCCACAAGAATCCTTCTACTAACCATCGACCTATTTCTTTTCTTTTCCATTCCTGATCTCAACGACCTTCGATCCCGGTATCCCTTCCGCTGTTCCGACTCGAAAAACGCACAGCTCCTCATAGCACACAAACCAGTTCGCAGCCTCCAAAAACTCCACTCTCCCAGTCTAACCCCAAAATCGAACTCACCTTCGAGTTCAACTCCATCTCCATCCCATCCCGTTCCCGAATCCTACCCAAACGCCGCACCCAGCACTGCCCCCAATCCCACCTCCACTCCTTCTCCTTCCCCCTCTACCAATCCCCATCCCCCTCCCCACCCCAATCTCCATCCTAATCCTAATCTCCATCCTAATCCCGATCTCCCAACAACACCATCAACCACAACATCATCGCCATCGCCATCTTCATCTCCATCAACAACACTCCACCTCACCTCCTCAGCCTTCTCCGTAACTCAACAAGCCTTAGTCGCACACTGCCACGAAACCCTCGTTTGGTACGATTATGCGACATTGAAAAAGTGTGAGCCTGGAGAGGAATTGGATGAGTTTGTGCGTGCGACTTGGGAGGGGTATACTTGATATGGGGGTGAGAAAAAGTTGGGGGAGGCTGCAAAGGGGGGATGCAGCCGAGGGGAAGTGGGAAAGAGGGGGGAGAGGGGGGGCAGTGTCTCAGCGAGTAGGATTTTTTTTTTTTCGGGTTATGACTCGGAGCACGGTGGGATGAGTAGGAAGAGGGGCAAGGCGGGTGGAGGGGGGTCATACGAAGGGTGTTGGGCATGTACATACGTACTTAAGTAGGATCGTTTTACATCTATCAAGCTAGACAAGTTTCAAAATTGCAAAGGGCATAGATACATCGTATACGTGTTCGACGCAATGCATGCATGCGCATATACGACCAAGCTGTCTGACAGCTCTATGTACGTAGACCTCGAAGAAGCCAGACAGCGCTGAAACGCGCGAGCGTCGAAGATCGAATCTCATACCAAGTTTTAATTTTTCTCTCACTGAGTGCGGACCCGAAGGTAAATAATAAATAAAGACGATGATGTCCTAAATTTTGACATACATACATACCGGAACCTATTTATTTATTTAGTGACTCACACGATATCGATGTGCAGCCTCCTCATCGAGGGGATTTTTTAACGAATGAACGAACGGACAGACGGACGAGCCGAGACGTCGTCCGTTCATTGGCACAACAGAGGAAAGTGGTTAGATTTGGATTGCAACTGTTATCTGCGCGCGTCAATGCCAATGCCACCGCCAGCGAATTCGAGAATCCGAATAATATCAGATACATACACCTGAATCAAGCCATGGTCAATCGAACCAGCACGTACTAGGAAAAAGATTCTCCACTCACGCCAGGAACGCCATTTGGGCTTGGGCTATGACTGCGACTGAGAACGGCCGACGTTCATACCCCTGAGTCCTGCACAAGACGTATTCCTAGGATTGAAATCAGAGTTGATTAATTGATCAACGCGTAAAATCACGCTGGTGCCATTAAAGTACCAACTTCCGACCCGAGCCACGAATGAGAACGATGGCTACCTTAATGCCTTCTGTGTAAAAAATGTATTTCTAGGATTGAAAGCAGAGTTGATGAATTGATCAACGCGTAAAATCACGCTGGTGCCATTAAAGTACCAACTTCCGACCCGAGCCACGAGTGAAAACGATGGCTACTTTAATGCCTTCTGCGTAAAAAACGTATTCCTAGGGTTGAAAGCAGAGTTGATTGATCAATGCATAAAATCACGCTGGTGCCATTACAGTACCACCTTCCGACCCGAGCCACGAATGAGAACGATGGATACCTTAATGCCTTCTGCGTAAAAACGTATTCCTGGGATTGAAAGCAGAGTTGATGAATTGATCAACCCGTAGAATCGCGCTGTTGCCATTACAGTACTACCTTCCCACCCGAGCCACGAATGATAACGATGGCTACTTTAATTCCTTGAACTTGAAGGCGGGGCGTAGAATCGCGCTACGACGAAGCAGAGTACTGCATAGGCCAATCAAAGGGAACGGTTTTGCAGGCCAAAGTTGCAGAGTTGATGGCGGGGCCTGAGTTAAATCTGGAGCTCTAAGCGTCGAATTCGTATCGAACGATCATCGACTCGTCTCGAGCGCAAAAGTTCAAAAACTCAAGGGCATACAGGTAACCAGGCAATCTTCAGCACCTGAGCAGTACGCCGCGCCTCACAGGCACGATGATATGCAGGAACCTAGGTATCCTAATCACGTCATGGTGACTAGGATTTTTTGACGAACAAGCTAATGAGCTGAGACGTCCACTACAGTTCGACTATAGTTCTGTAAGCAGGGTGCCCAGGCAGACGAAGAAAATGTGAATTAGACGCTCTCGGATACTATTTCTGGATAAATAGGAACGATGGTAGGCCTTAATAGTACTTACCTGAAGCGGTGAGGACTGAAAAAATAAATGATCACTGATTCCTCTCAAGTGCGAAGCTTAAAAAGTAAATGGCGATGAGTCTGTGTAAACACAGTGTGCAGAAATGTATCCTACGAACTGCATGCACCACACAAAGTAAGCACTTATATCAATGATTCGCCGCAGCTTATGTGCGATATATGTATTTTCTTGATGAACGAACGGCGGTCGATAGACCTTCTGAAGAGAGGCGGAGAAGATAGGAGGACGCAAGAAACGAACTGAGACACGTCCGCTGGAAAGCACTAGGCCAGAAGCCCACAGAACCCAGGAGAATGATAAGGCTGGTGATACCTCATGGGCTATGAATGAGAATGACAGTTGCTTCGACGCAGGCATAGTCTTTGCCACGGTACTTCCTCCTCACACTGTGTCCACTGTACTCGCTGCTCCATATCTCAGTTCCTGTACCTTAAACTGCTATGCATGCCTATAAATATACACTACCTCACATGAAGCGGTGTATAATATGATATGATATGATAAACACGGCGTTCAACTGTCTATGCACTACCATGATTCTTCTTTCCAAGGGTAAAATCCGAGTCGTGGATGAGCCGGTTTGTTTGTGATGAGGAAAACTTGGATATATCAGAGTTATTCGCAGAGAACAAATCGAGAAACGCAGAAGAAGGGGAACATGCTATGAAAGATCAAGATGAGAATGTGCCGGGACGGCAGGGCAGATGTAAGATGGGGTTGGAAGAAGGACTCGGATATGAGTTGCTGATGGAATACTTTTGCACAGGAGATGAGACAGACGAGCTGGAGGACACGTTCTATTGCATTATGCGCGTCTATACTTCCGCAGATTTTTGAGGGCCAGTACTTTACAGCACTGAGGGAGGTTGCCACAATTTTGGAAAGATCTTGAGCTCGTAAAGTAAGGTTTATTACCGGCTTGGTACCAAGAGCTAGAATGCTTGCATAAAGAAGAAAAAATTGGGCCAAGAAGTGGCTTGACTTGGGCAGCAAATTTACGCTCTAGAGCTTGGCCATTTTCTGCCTCTCTCTCATTCCGTAAGATTTACTGAGGAGAGATAATAGACGATACGTAGGCGAAAGCCGAGCTCTTTCAGAATTTTTTTTTTCCACAAGCAACTTCAAGTTACCGAGAAACCGAATTGTCGAGCCTGCTCCGTTCTTCAGGTTTCTCATGAGCCTCCACGACCTACCAGAAGGTATTCTATGCGTCTTGAAGGCCAGAACGAGAACTTGGGCTGGATCGGGCCTATTATCCAGACGGTAAGTTTAACGTTCAAAGCCGGCGGTACGTTAACGCGTTAATTTTCAACGTAATACATATTCACCCATACAAAACTGGCTCCACGCCAAGCCCTCCGCGACCCGAAAAAGAGAAAAGTGGAGCCTTGTCAATTAAATAATTGAATAGACCATCCCGACACCCGACGCGTAAGTCGCACTGATTGCACCGTGGAGATCAGTGCCAAGACTTGTCCTTCAAAACGCTTATTCGTCGTTCGATTTGACAATGAACCAGATAGCTTCACCCAGAGATTCTCGGAATAGTTTTACTGATACCGGCTAGTTTTTACTTGTGAGAGGATCATTTTTTCTTCAACTTTTCTTTTTCTTCTTCTTCTTCTTCTTCTTCTTCTGATTCTGGGAATTTTTACCGAGGTCGGGCGGCGCAATCGGGGACGCATATTGCGTGTCAGCGCTGAGCTGCCAGTAGTCAGCGTTACGCGTAGACAACGAACCTCCAACTATCCAGTTTCGTATTCGGATAGATCTCTTCCGAGCCACGCAGGGTCCTCTCTACCTGGGAGTGGTTTCTTCGAGATAAGTGAGGTTAAGTGTTATCGAAAAAGGGTAGAGACAAGTAGAAAGGAGGCAAAAATTGAAGTTTTTTGGAACGTGTGTGATTGTTGCGAAGTCGTACAAGTACGTATTCATGACTAAAGAAATTAATGAGGACTCGGCCAGAGTACCATGTCGAATCTTTTCGCATCGGTCATCTCGTTCGCTCTCCTACTTACCTATCAGTTCATAACGGTGCATATACTCACACTGGTCCAAAAGAAGCCATCGTAAAGCTAATTCCCAGCCAAGCAGAGCCAAGCCTACGTTGAAATTTGAGTCGTGAGTGTTGCCTATTTTCACAATTTTTTATGTCCGATTCTGAATCTACATCACCGGAATAACCATTGACTCGGCTATCAGTTCGCATCATCTCTTTTGAAAGCTTTGCGTCAACGAAACATGTATGGATGTACATACATCGCGTTTCTTATTTGCAAGATATCGGCTAGCTGCTATAGCTGGTGAGAAGAGCACAGTTTTTTTTTTGTTCGATTTGTCGTATGTATGAAGTTGTTTTGCATCTTCGCAGCAATCCCATCGTCTGGAAGCTCTTGCCAAGCATCACAGAATATCAGAATTAATCAAACTGCATTTCTTGGTTCGAGAAAAGGGGGCTCGCTTTTTACGTGGCTTTCAACTATGAAAAAAATTTTCAAGGTTCTATCGGATGTATGCGTATCCATATGTAAGTATGTCTTTTTTGGAGGGGGGTTTTCTGTTGGAGAAATACTGCACTAGTTCGTCCAAAATTTCACAGCCTTTGGAGGAATAGCCTGTCTAATCTTGTCCGAGAGCCTGAACTAGAATGCTTGGTTCAGCGCTCCGCTCGAGGACTAGAGTTACCTGAAGTGTAACTCAATCTTTGACTGCTTGGCTGTGGCCTGTCGACAGAGGAGATAGACGTGGATTCGGAAATATCACGCAACGTCAAGCAAATAATCCCGTGCTTTCATACAATGAATTACCGACCGTGCAGTTAAAGTAACTATTGTAGTCAAGTACTTACTTGACTCGGTGATCTCTCAAATATCATTGGGCGCTGTAACCCGTCTTCGTTGCTGCGTTGCCATCCGGGCTCAATGATTGGTGGACACGTTTTACCATTCTCAACCTCCCGATATCCGTGGCAAATTGGGAAAATGTAAGCGGCTTCCGACGAACAGGGGAGGTATCACATCCGATTGGCATCAGCAAACGACAAAAAGTCGAAGAAGTCTGAATGGAATGAAAGAAGAAGAAAAAAGAACTCATCTTGGAACTCGCGGTTTCCCCGAGGACCATTAAACCGCATACACGCATCCATTTCAAGATATCACCAAGCGTCAAAGTCCAAAGTTTCAAAGACGCCGCGTAACCGCACTTGCTGCAGGCCCAAACGGGTGCAAAGGTGAATTACTTTCGAAGGTTTCATGATATCTGTCCAAGGCACTCTTAATCATCCAGTTTCATCTTGTCAGACGGGTTCAATCTGCTATATCCAACGCGGGCTACAAATTTTTTGCAATCACAGTGACTACGTCCACGTAAAACCCAACTGCCAAAGTCCATACAGACCCGTATCGGCGAGTCAAAGCTCTTCTTCGCGTTCACACCGCCTTGCATGTGGACAGTTGAAAGAAAAGTGGAGCAAAACTATATGCATGGATTCATTACTTAGAATGATGGGAAGCGAACCTGAGACACCAGCGACCGAAAGGACGGTTTCGTGAAATTTTAATGTTCGTGCTCTAGAGAAATCCATGCGAAGAAGCGAGACGGTGCATGAGGTGGGTTACGAGTTTAACAACGGAAGATAAAGATAATAATACTTGGATGAAACTTGGAGATAGAGAAAATTCCGCGAGGGTTGCGGGAGGGTATCATTGTGAGATAACGGTGTATACAGCGAAGTCTCGTCCGCCGCTGGGATGCTGAACTTGGTTCGCACTGGTCCGATCCGCAGGTGTCGGCTTTTCGAACGAAACCGGAATCTTCGACCTTTGGCTTGATGGGGTAGATAGGGGTTGCAAGTTTCAAAGCCTACACTTTGACGCAGGTACAATGAGCGGCCGTTGTCGACCTCCGCAGCTTCGCGCCGCGGCGCCAGGATTCGGCAATACGGTTTCCTATTTCTGCCGAAGCCTTGCACAACTAAGATGGCACGGCGCAGGTGGGAAGGAGCCAAGATTAGAAGCCAAGTATCAGTCAAAGAAGCTCGAAGCAGTAAAGAAGCTACCGATGTTGTTCTCCCTATGCACTGGTGAGAGTATAATTACCTTTGTCGCATTCTCCCGGCTCGTTTCCACTGTTCCAAGCCTGCTCAAGAGTATCTCATGAAACCCGAACCGAAGCTTAACACTGAACGATTTCTCATCGCCAAAAAGGACGTGCGTATCTTGAATTCAAGGGCCCTGCGATTTTTTTGCTTTTTTTTACATGCTTATTTCACTGCTGCGGTACATCACCGTTGATGACTCAATTAATCCCGCCGACTCTCAATTCATTCGTTGCTCACTAGGGGCGGGAGCGGGTTATCAGCATGTCTTGGCACTGTTAACCACATCGTCAAGCCTGAGGGGGCGATACGCGTTCATTCTTCGTTCTCGTAGTCGTTGTCAAAGTATCTCGGAATTGCCTGGCCCCCCTTCTTTGATGGATCCCCCGGAAGGCGCGACCGACCCAATGGACTGGCCGGAAGATGTGAGCAAGAGTATATTTATTTATTTATTGTATGTATACTCAATCCTGGACTTGTGTGGGTCTGTAGCCGAATCGATTTCAACGGACTAGGGAAACGAAGTAAACCAGCCCAGAGTTGAGAACGTGTCAGTTCGTCCACCCAGCTTTCAATCGTTCCGGCTTTCACGCTTTCGGAGATTGACAGAAAAAAACAAGCGTTACGAGCGTTTAATAGTAGGATCAATCGGCGAATATTAGGCTCACGGGTCAAAGCGGTTACTTGCTTACGCACTTGGAGGTGCGTTATAGGCGGCAATGTACAACGACCTCGGGGGAAGGCGAAGTCGTAAACGCCGCAATAGAGGTCATTTGAGCGACTTTGTGTCCCTTTCCGATTCAAGTAATCACTGTTCGTAGTACTGGTGACAGATTCTGTGGTTAGGATGACATACATATGTACCTGCTCGGTATGGCAGTTGGAACACCAAATATAGCAATGCACACGGGCTCTTGGCAACTCGTAAACCTCCATCTCTCACCGTGCCAAATGAACTGTTTCCACTGTCCAGACGCGATATCAAGACCTCATCTCGCCTCACTTGGGCAGAGTTGATTATCGGAGTTGGCACGACTTGGCTTTCAAACGTAAAATCCGGGTGGAAGCTGTCACCGACATCAGATAGGCTGTCAGCTTCAACGAAAGGACAGATTTAGAGTTTAACAAAAGCTCGGAATCAACTTGGTAGCTACCTAATATCTATCAGTCGCGTGCACTCGTCTCCACTCTGATAGATGGATTTCAGCGCCTCGGTCTCTGTAAGATATCGCGTAGATATCGTGAAACAATTTGGAAATCATTATTCGCTGTAAAATGAGGACTTCTACTGCCAATGCGGCCGAGTAGGAGGTGGAGTACACGAAGAAGTGAAGAAGTATTTTCCGCTGAATTGAAAAGGACCATTCGGAATCGTCTTCGCAAGGCTTTGTGGAGCAACCTGTATGTAACCGAGTGTTCATCGCACCTCTCAGGTTGCTTCCCTAGTGTTGGAGGGTTGTATCTTTTGATTTTAGGGTACCCAGTGATTAATCTCTTCGTTGCATGAGGTAAATTTTCTCTGCAGAGATGAAACCCATAAGGAATTTTCATCGACCATGCATGCGTCGGGAATTTTTTATGCTCCTACTGATCTGAATGACCCGCGGATAGTGGCACTCGTCGTCGAGGACAAGGAGGAGAGTCGGTTCAATTGACCGGCTTCACCGTCTGCATTCGCTACTACTTTCGGGATGACGAACGAAGCCAAGCCCATGAACTGAATCAAAATTTTGCTTGTTCGCTACCGCACGCATATCCGGCGTCACCGTACTAAAGGACAAGTTCATCGCTTAATTCGATAGAAGCGTCTTATCTACAGATGGCTTGTTGCTCTCGCCTATGTAACCGATAGTATGGTTAGCAAATGGTTTAGCATGTGCAGTACATACTTGTGTTGTCGCAGAAACCTTGCTTTGACATTTTTGGTGTGGATCTGCATATGAATGTATCAAACATCACAATGATTGCGCCATTCACCATACTTGAGCGGCCAGCGGCCAAAAAATCAGCTGAAGGACGACGCTGATAAGTGATGATCCAGTTACCTTATCACCGTGCTCTCCACCGAGTTTGCACAGCGACCGGGTCTGAATGGATTCAGATTCTCCCTCTTGTGTGTGGATCGGCACCCTTCGGCATATATCCACGTGACTCACAATTGATCCGGCGCTTATTGAATCGGCGCTCTCAATTCTTTCGTTTATTCCCGACCCCTCAACCGGCTACTGGTCTGTTCGGGTTACTGAAAGCTTGAAATGATTTCAAGGACGGATACACGAACATTGTTACTCGTGGTTTTCACGGGTGCTCTAAAGAAAAATGTATTCATTTCAAAGGGACCCATGTTTTCGATCATCGTTGACAACTTGGCTGTCTTGATTGAGCATGCGTGTTCAGCTTTGTCTCTGGCAATGCCCGTACACATCCAGTAATTTATTGGTAAGTGCTGAATATGGACCCATTACTCTGATATATTCAATTTGGTGAACCTCCTCGGGATAGATTTGACAGACGAATCAACCCAGTTCGCGCGGGAAATCAAACCAGGCGTCTTCGCGAGAGTCGCTTACGGCTCACATACTGTAACCCCACGACACCGCATGCCTGCGAACTCTTGTGAAATCGAGATCTATCGTTAATTTGTGCAGATCCCTCCATTTTTCTGAAAAGTGATAAGACATGTCGCGAAATAAAATCCCGCTACAAACCCTTCCTCCGAAGGTGAGCGTCCTGCAGCCCCCCGGTGCTTCATGTCTATCCCTTTGGATTTTCTCCGCTCTGCATCGACACCAGCAGTCGGTACCTCACTTGGAGATACACTAGCTGAACGTATCGCTGCCTCGACTGTTGAGTCGCTCTTGGACTGCATTCCTTCGACCCATTCCTCTGCTCTCTATTCCCCTGACCCATCCAGGCCACCTTTGTGCCATGATGCTATACATTCTTTTATCACAAACTTCGTTATGCCATGGTCCACCTCAAGGCGCCCTCTTGGTCGAAATGACAGGGTTATGATTCTTTTGCCCACCGGTCCAGCTAACGCACTCGCACTGCTCTCCATTGCCACCTATCACACTTGTGCGCCCGTCAACGCTAGCTGTACTGGGCCAGAACTAAAGGAAGACGCGTCACGGCTGGGAGCCAAGGCACTCGTCACAACAAGAGACGCGGTGGAACGACTCGAACTCCATACGCTACAAGACGAACTAGATTGCGAAATTGTTTTCATTGAGGAACGCAACTCGGGCCCTTGCGGCGTTTTCGATATGACGGTTATGGGGGAAGAGGATACTTCAGCGAGGACACCGTCCGAACGCCACGGTCTCAATGATCAATCCTTAGTTCTACACACTTCGGGTACCAGCGGAAAGAAAAAGGTGGTTCCTTACAAGCTTCGATCCTTAATAGTCGGAACCTGGGCCGTTGTGCAGTCTTGGGACTTGAGGACGACGGATGTTAACAGTGAGTAGCAACAAATTATTTTATTAAATTGATCTGACAGCAAGCCACTTAGTGAATATGATGCCTTTATTCCATGTCGGCGGTATCGTTCGTAATCTTTTGGCACCAATTCTATCGGGCGGCAGTGCGATTATGTGCCCCGGATTTGACGCGATCGCGTTCTGGACTCTTGCCGTACAGCTGAAGGCTACCTGGTATGTTCTTTATGCCACAATCACAACTGATACAGTTGACATATGCAAATTAAGGTATTACGCCGCACCAACTATCCATCACGCTATCCTCAATTCCCAGCCTGAAGGCATCGTCCCAGGGCGCGATCTTCGAATCCGCATGATTTGCAATGCTGCGGGGGGGCTGTTGCCTTCACTCGCAGTGTCAATGAAGGAACGATTCAGCAATGCTGTTATATTACCGTCTTACGGAATGACTGAGTGCGATTTATCGCCGCCACACAATCACTTACACTAACTAATCATTCTTCAGATGTATGCCCATCGCCTCTCCTCCGACAACATATCAGCTAGAGCGGCCAGGCTGTTCCGGTATTGCTTGCGGCCCTTACTTATCAATACGGGATCCCTCAAACAACGAGCTTGAACTGCCCCGCGGTAAGACCGGTGCTGTTTCAGTCCGCGGTCTGCCCACCTTCGACGGTTATGAGGTGTCACCCGACGTTAATGTCCCATTGGATACGTCAGCCTTCTCCAGTGAGGGGTGGTTTGACTCTGGAGACGTGGGGTTTATGGATGACGACGGTTACCTATTCATCACTGGACGTTCAAAGGAAATTATTAACAAAGGAGGCGAAGTTATCTCACCATTCGAAATAGAGGAGGCCATCATAACCGCAGCTAAGGATCATGTCAAGGTAACTCCTTTAGCTTTACAGCTCTTTGGCTCGTTTCTGACTAGCCGGTTCAGACCACACTTGCGTTTGCTATTGAACATAACGTGCTGCAAGAAGTCATTGGCGTGGTGATTGTGCCTGTCCCCGGCCGACCGGTTATCGGTTTGAATCAGCTTTGGGATTTACTAAAGGAACACTTGCATCCGTCCAAGTGGCCATTCGCGGTGGTCTACATGCAAGATGTGCCAAAAAATAGGTCAGTGGAGTCATTAATCTTTTACTATATCTTTGAATTTACCTATGATTAATTCAGTGCCGGCAAACCTTTGCGCATCAAACTCGCTCGTCGACTTAATCTTGGATGTATGTCCGACGGAGTTCCCGTGATCGCCCGTCATTTTGAGGCCACCGTTCCTCCTCCCAGTGCGTCATTGTCCGACCCAATTGATTGCGCTCCGATATTGCTCGACGTTCGCGGTATTGAACAACACCTCCTATCTATGGACGGCATAGATGACGCTGCGGTTCGTACTCGTCATGACGGAACCCCAGAAGCCTTCGTTTCCGTAGATTTGAGAGCCAGATTGAACGCTGCGGCGATAAAATCTATTGCCTCACGTTACTTACCTGGTTATGCAGTACCCGAGATTCATCTGCTCCATCGCCCTCTGCCTCGCCGCCCCGATAGCGGATTCGACTTTGATTCTATGGAAGAGGAGATACTTCGGAAGAATACCGCGTCGATGTCCCCGACTGCTACGGTCGTCCGCGACATCGTTGCCAACCTTCTCTCCATCGAACCGGGTATGATCTCCGGAAGCTCAGACTTCTTCCTTCTGGGTGGTAACTCGCTTCTGCTCGGAAAACTGTCTTACAAGATTCGTAAAAAGACCAACGCCAGTATCGCTGTCGCTGCCATCTTTACCAATAGCACTATAAACGGTATTACTTCTCTTATTGAAGCTGAAAACCGGAAATTGTCCCTGGAATCGCTCGTGCAATCGCCAACATCGACCTATCCGAACACTGTTAACAATTCAGAGCTTACTTTGGGTTACAACAATGACAACTTGAGCTCTAATAAGGGCCGAGGCCAGAATCACCCGCTTAACCTGATCGTTCAATTTATGCCTATGCTTTTCTTCTACCCGTTGAAAACAGCCGTTACCTGTAAGCAGCGTTTCTTGCAATACGATCGGTAATGCGATTCTGACATGCCCATTTTCAGGGACTGTACTATTGTTTGTGCTTTCGTATCTTGCCCCGAAAACTGACGGAGAGTTTTGGGTTCGTATGGTTGCCCTAATGACTGCTATTCTGGCCGGCCGTCTTGCTGCCCGTATTTGTGCTCCCATCACAGCCATCTTGTTCAAATGGATCGTCATTGGAAAATACAAATCTGGAACTCATCGGATGTACGTTTTCGAGTCGATGCTCTGCTATTTTCGTTTCTAATTGAGATATCTAGGTGGTCAACGTATTATCTTCGTTGGTGGATTGTGAATCAAAGCCTCACGTTCGTACACGCTCACTTCATAATCACTAAAGTATTGTTGTTGACGATTATCCTCAGTGCTGCCGGTCGGGGTATCTTTTCCATGCATCCAGAACTCAACAAACTCTACTACCGCCTTCTTGGCGCTCGTATCGGCAAGAACGTGACCATCAGCAAGCGCGCGCGTCTTGGCGAATTTGACCTTCTTACCCTGGAAGATGACTGTAGGATTGATACGGCGCTCGTCCGTGGATTCTGTGTGGAACGCGAGGGCAACTTCCGCCTTGAGCCGATCGTAATTGGCCAAAGGGCAATTGTCAATAGCTTTACCCAGATTTCACCAGGCAGTTCAATCCCCAAGGATTGTGTGTATGGTCCTCACGCATCATCGCTCGAAACTCCCTCACCCCCAGATCATTCTGTGTACAATCGAACGGCATTCATGGAACCCCACTGGCTTCTCAAACTCTTTGTCGCTTGGCCCCTCATCTTCATCGTGATTGCTGCGTCTTGTAAGTGAATCAAGTCTCAACGCTATACTTAGTTTTGACACTGGCATGTTTTAGATATCCCTTGGTTTGTGGTTTTATGGGAAATGGTGTCTGACACCAATATCATCAAGCCTGGAACATCGAGTCCCCTCGTATCCGTAGTATACTGGTTTTCGGATCCCGAACGAGTTTTGTGGCATGCTGTATCACGAATGGTTAGAGCGACTTGTACTCCTTTGCTGCAGGTCTTCTTCGGCATCATCCTCAAGCGTCTTCTCGGTTTCAATACGGAAGGATCTGCAGCTGATGCTTCTCAGCTCGTTTTATTGAGAAGATATATCAACTCTATCCTCCTTTCCCAACGTGCGCTAAAGAACTTGTTTTCCCTGATCGGCACACATTACGAGGGTGTTTCTGTACGATTATTTTTTGTTTCCACTATTCTATCTATCTGAGATTTTTTTTGCAGTTTGTCTATCGTTTGATGGGCGCCAAGATTGGCCGCAGGGTATACTGGCCAGGTTCAGGTATCTATTGCCTGGACCCCGAGCTTCTCGAAATCGGCGATGACGTGAGGAATAACTTTCGTCGTAATCGTCTTCTTTCTGACGCTTTATGTTCAGGTCGTCTTCGGCTCCAGGTCAGAAATATATACCTCCGATGGACTTGGCAGTGCGAAAATTCGTGTTGGCAATGGTGGTAAGCTTTTAGCTTGACTTCTTCTACTCGAGTCCGGAGCTCACTCGATCTTCCGATGTAGCAATGATAGCAGATCGCGTCGTTCTTCTTCCTGGTGTAACTGTAGGCACGCGAGCTGTAATGGGTTCTGGGGCTTTGTCGAAGAGAAACACTTCCTACGAAGACGGGTCGACGTGGATTGGCAATGGTGAGTTTGTTCTCAAGACCATGTCTCGTTTTTATCGGTTGACTTGACGTTTTTGCAGACCACGGTGAAGCAGTTTGTCTCAACAAAGGCTCACCATCATCTGCTGGAACAACAATCACTCCTTTCGGACGCGCCTTTTACCACCGCGAGGCCAATTACTTTGTTTGGCCCTTCTCCATCCTCGTTGTAATCAATCTTATCGTCGCCGCTTGCTCCTCCGCCTACTGGTCCATTAGCGCAGTCACTGGAGCCCAGATCCTCCGTCAATTCTATATTCATCTTCCCTCCATCCGGCTTTTCCAATCGCACTGGTACCGCTTTGGTATCCTTTACGGTATCATCGCCGCCTCCTTTGTCGCTGTACTTACCATCCAAGCCATCTTATGCATGCTCTGGGTAATCGTAACGAAATGGATCATCATCGGTCGTAGAAAACCCGGACCTTGCGCATGGGATGAGAGTGACTACTGTCAACGGTGGCAATTGCATCTCGTCCTTTCCCGTCCCTTGTACAGAGGTTACGGTATTGGAGGTGTTCTGACTCCTCTCGCTGGTTCATCCTATCTTGTCTGGTTCTTCAAGGCTATGGGTGCTAAAATCGGTACCAACTGCAACCTCTACCCGACAGGAAGGTTGGGGCTAATGACGGAACCGGATTTGGTAGAGGTATGTTTATTCTGGGCATTATCTGTTTTTCATTTGTAACACTAACGTTCTTAGGTCGGAAACGACGTCTCCCTGGATGATTGCTCCGTCGTCGCGCATATCAACTCCCGAGGCAACTTTGCCCTGAACGCCCTGAAAATTGGCAACGGGTGCGTTTTCCTTCGTCCCTGGCTCTTTCTTTGCTTACTTACTCCTGTGTCCTTAGATGCGCCATGCGCACCGGTTCTCGACTTTTATCGGGTGCTTCGATGGAAGACAACAGCATGCTCTGCGAACATACCCTCCTTACCTCTGGTGAAGTAGCCGAAGCCGATTCTGTCTATGTCGGCTGGCCAGCCAAGCGAATGGGAGGTAGCAGCTGGGAAAAGCACCGAAGAACCTACTCGGACGACGAAAATTCAGTCTACATGTCCCCACGGTGCTCCATTTGCCGCCGATCCCCTCGAAGCCCTTCCGTCACTTCCTGCGGCCATGTGTTTTGCCAATCGTAAGTCTTTGTTTCGTATCCTCCGTATGGACACTAGTTCCTTATTACTTGCATATGTACTTTTTGATACAGCTGCATCTCACGTGCCCTTTTCCTACGACCAACATGCCCTGTTTGTTCGGACTTGACTTCTCCTCAATCCCTTCGAAAGATTCAACCTCCTTTTGCTTTACAGAAATAGTTTTTCTTTTTATTCCACTCAGCTTATCGTATATCTCGCTTTGAACAGTTGCATCCGCATTAATAGACACTTTTTTTTGAGCGTTCGTCGAATTTCCCGACGCTCTATACTACCCCGAAGGACTCCTAGGATTCGTTTATCTTTATTCTCGTTATCCCAACATGGACAATCTTCCTCTTTACTGCAAACGATATATCAAATGCCTAACGTGCTCATTGCTTTCCGACTTACGCTTAGAATGTGTTTTTTTTTGTTTTTGATTTTTCCTCATCTGTACCAACTCTCATATCAAACTCTCATGTACGATCATGTCCATTCAATAGACCCCCACATCGCTAGAACAAACTATTGATGTAATCAGATAACGCATGTGCATGACCCCCCAAACCCTTTTTTTTCCTACATTTTTTGGGATTGTACCAATACCTATCTACGTTGACTACAAATTTGACTTGATCGACTCTAGTATGGTGGTCCTCGATCGACAGAAACGTCCAATGCGGAAATGCCCAAAGCTTTTACCGACTACTGACTACTAGTACGAAAACGACATAATTGTACAAAACAGTCGTCCGACATGGCCTTACTGCGGCCTCTGCTCTAAAAGTAAATTACGCGGAAAGTTTACAATTGTTAGTTACCAGCGTGCCCAAAAGTTCGTTCGTTAGCCCGCCACACTCCCACCCATACCCGTGCAGCCCAAAAATATTACTCGCAAAAACGACCCCAAGCCGATACCCCCGAAACCGTTCGTTACTCAATAATACTCAACTCCCTCGTCCTCGCCTTTGCGTATTGATCCTTGTACGTATTCCATATGCTACACGGAAACAAAAACAAAAACCAGCATGCCAAAGTGTCAGTTTGCCAGTTCAATCCGTTTTTCATAGATGATAAAGCAACAAGAAAAATAAACTCGCGCGCGCGCGAGCATGCATGCGTATGTTTGATCGGCGTATGATTCTTCGCTAAAGGAGAAGCAGAAGACACGAAAAAGCTTGACGACATACCGAGTCAACTCTTCAATGTACATCTTTTGAATACGCGTGACTTCTTGTATATCGGGTTTATCACATTGCTCAACGTGAATCGGGTTGCCAACTGCGCGTAAGAGGAAATAAAGTTTGCAACGCACGGGCGATGAGCAAGTGTGCAATCAAAACAAACCGGTTCAACTCACTAACTGCCACAATCTGTCTTCTATAAGGCATTAAACCAATATTATCTGCGCGTTAAAAATAGATCAGTCAGCCCGACTTCAAATCTATCGTCATAATAACCAAGGGCAAAGGCGGAAGGCGGTAGGAAAGTGTGGGGAATGAGGGGATCGGAGGGGAGAAAGAGTGATAAATACAATTTAATAACCCCCTGCCGTGAAATAGTGGGAGCGTAAAGCCAAAGAGGGACTGAAATTTCTTTTGTAGACTATGAATTGTGGTACCGGGCTGGTTGGGCATTTGCTCGTAGATCTATATAGAGTAATTTCATTTAAAGCCTGCGCGGCGGTAGCGACGGAGAGCTCTTACATCATTTTCGCCAAATGAAAAAACAGGTACCAAGTCGGCTCTACAAGCGAAACAAAAACCCTCAGCATCCGATAGCATACACGAAATCTTTCAACTCCACTCACCCATGTTGAATCGCGACTTTAATGAATCCTAGCCTATATCAAGTTCATCAAATCAAAGCACCATAGACGAAAAAGGAGGAATACACACACCTTTTCCGCAGAGTCAAGTCCGCAGTACCAGGATGAGCGCTCAAACTCTCAGCAGCGCCCCCAACAACGATGGTGATAGCCGATCCAGGACCAGACTTGAGGATATTCGAACAGGACCGCTTGCTGACGCTGCATATCCCCATAGCAAGAATGATGTCGCGATAGAAGGGCATGTGGAAGTTGCTTGCGAGGGTTAGGAGATGGGGTTTGATTCCAGGGAACGCCTCGGAGAAGCCGGTAGCTTGATTTGCAAAGAATTAATCGGATAAGAAAAAAGATGGAAGACCTAAGCGGGACCTAAGCGAGTGCGAACGTACCTTCCGTCGCAAAAGTAGCCAACGCCCCCATTCCAATGATACCTAAAGACGCGAGTTGATCAGATCTCTCATACGAACCCGTTATTCTGAGAAGGCGCACCATGAGGATGATAACCAAACACATATGGTCTATCGGGGGGAAGGTCTGCTTCCTAAAGAGACCGTCAACGTTAGACGTCGCCACACGCGCATGCATGAACCCCAAAGCAGTCAAACCACGAACCTTCAAAAATCTAGCACACATAGAATAACCCACACAACATCAACAATACATACATGATATAGATAAGGCGGAGAGAACTCACGAAGCAGGATAATAATCTGCAAAATACTTCCAAAACACCCACTTGCGAAACCACTGGCTCGTTCTTCCGCCGTGTTCCGGACTCTTGTCAATCCAGACTATCCATATTTGGTACACTGCGAGGAAAGGCCACAGCCAAGGTATTGAACTGGCATAGATGGCCATTCAAAACGATTCAAAGGAAACGGAAATAGGTTATTAGGAACCCAAAACTTGACTCTGACAAGAAATCTCAGATACGTACCATAAAAAGAGAAACAACACTGTGGTGAGCGCTATCATGACCGACCAAAGGGCAACAGCCAACATCTGCAGCCTCCGCTTCCTCGGTATCCGTGCAGGAGCAAACCTAAACGTAACACATAGAAAGAGAAAACACGACCGCAAAATCAACGACAAGGGGAAAAAATCGTCTTCAAACATTCACAGACTCGATATTAGAGTGAATCGTAATTGGTTTCAGTTGGGTTACGGATAGTTTTGAGAGCTTGTCCTTCAGAGACGAGTTGGATAACGACCGGGAAGCATTGGACAGCTTGGTGCCAACGTCCATGACGGGCAGAACATGAACAATGGCAATTAAGAGGAAAAGATAAAAGAGTTTGCCGGTCGATGAGAACGCGTTCGGTCGCATGTTCACGTGATTTTGGCGTCGAAGTCTCATCCGCATTTAGAAATCGGCGGGGGATTTCCCCAGACCGGACACAAATTTGTTCTCCAGAATTCAGGTGAACGTGCGTACAAAGATTTAGAATCATTAACCAACTACTTTGGCTACAATCATAAAAGAGAAAAAAATTCTATACGAGATGATAAAAAGGTACAAAGGCATTGCGTTAGACATTATATAACCACAATCTTTTGACAACATCGCTCATGCATACAGGTCGTCATCCCCAGCATCATCGGTAAAGCCAGTGTTGGAGGCTGATGTGCCGGCAGGAGCAGCACCGGCAGTTCCGTCACTTTCTGGGAACTTGAAGTTGCTACCGAATCCACGGGATTGTTGCAGATTCTACGAAAAAAGTCGTTATATTTAATTAATCCTTCACCAGCTAAAAAAACAATCATACCTGAGCGAACATCTCGTACCGCCGAATATCCTGGTCGGACACTGAACGGCGAGCGTATTTCATGGCTTCCTCGAAGTGAGCTCTGCACAAAGATGTTAGTCACTGCATGTAACCTCCTAGATACACAAAGAAAACATACCTGGTGATCTCCGGGACCGGATCTTCCTCAGCCTCATCCTCGTCCATGTTGGCATCGTCGCCCTCCTTCTCCTGCCTTTCCCGCGTTCGCCTGATATCGGCATCGATAGACTCTCTGATAGCAAGCTTGGCCGCTCGCTGGCAAATCTCTGTAAGATCAGCACCAGAGAATCCATGCGTATTCTTTGCCAAGAAGTCAAGATTGACATCGGGAGCAATGGGGGACTTTTTCAATGCAGCCTTCAAAATGGATATACGAGAAGGTTCATCGGGGAGAGGAATGTAGATGAGTTGGTCGAGACGACCAGGTCGGAGCAGGGCAGAATCAATTTGATCAGGTCGGTTGGTAGCACCAATAATGAAGACATTCTTCTTCGCGTTCATACCGTCCATCTCCGTCAGGATCTGGTTGAGAACACGGTCACCAGCTCCTCCAGCATCACCAGAAGAACCGCCACGAGCTTTGGCGATAGAGTCCAGCTCATCGAAGAACATCACGCAAGGAGCTGCGGCACGAGCTTTGTCAAAGACATCACGGACATTGGCTTCAGACTCTCCGAACCACATGGTAAGGAGTTCAGGACCCTATGCAAAATCTGTCAGCATCTTCGTGCATAGCAGGAAAAAAAAGCTCACCTTGATACTGATGAAGTTGGCATTACACTCGTGCGCAATGGCCTTGGCCAACAGGGTCTTACCAGTACCAGGAGGACCATAGAACAAGACACCCTTTGACGGCGACATACCATATTTGAGGAACTTCTCGGGATGGTCGACAGGGTACTGAACAGTCTCCTGGAGCTCCAGCTTGACCTTTTCGAGACCACCGACATCGTCCCAGGTGACAGTGGGGACCTCGACAGCAGTCTCCCGCAGAGCAGAGGGGTTGGAAACACCCAGAGCGAAACGGAAGTTCTCCATGGTGACACCGAGCGAGTCGAGGACCTCCGCATCGATGGTGTCTTCGTCCAGGTCGATAAGATCCATCTTTTCACGGATTTGCTGCATAGCAGCTTCTGAGCAGAGTGAAGCTATATCAGAACCGACGTAACCGTGAGTGTCAGCAGCGATCTGAAAAACAAATTATAAGTAGTGTATGATACAATGGAAGGAAAAACTTGCCTGTTCTAGATCAACATCATCGGACAATTTCATGTTCTTGGTGTGGATACGGAGAATCTCGAGACGACCGGTAGGATCAGGAATACCGATGTCGACTTCACGATCGAATCGACCGAACCGGCGAAGGGCAGGGTCGATGGAGTTGGGTCTGTTGGTTGCGGCCATAACGACAACGTTCGAACGCGCTTTCAGACCGTCCATGAGAGTAAGGAGTTGTGAGACGACACGACGTTCAACTTCTCCGTTGGTCTACGCGAAAGTTAGATGAATGTGACTAACATAAATATACCTACTCACCTTTTCACGCTTGGGCGCAATCGAATCGATTTCATCGATGAAAATGATAGCAGGCGAGTTCTTCTCGGCCTCCTCAAATGCTTTTCGCAGATTACTCTCACTCTCTCCAGCCATCTTACTCATGATCTCGGGTCCGTTGATCAGGAAGAAGAAGGCGCCAGTCTCGTTGGCGACTGCTCGCGCCATGAGAGTTTTACCAGTTCCCGGAGGTCCAAACATAAGGATACCACGAGGAGGTTTGATACCAATGGACTTGAACAGCTGAGGATGACGGAGAGGAAGTTCGACTAGTTCACGGATTTGAGCCATTTGTTTGCGGCATCCACCAATGTCGTCGTATCCAACGTCGTTAAGATTTGATTCTTCGTCTTCACGTTTGACTGGGTCACCCTCTGAAGGAAGGTCAAGAATTGACTACTGAGAAAAGAAGTGCTAGACGTACCTGTGTGGATGACCGTGTCTTGCGCGACTATACAAAACTCGGCAGGGTCGGTTTCAACGACTTTGAACTCGACAGTCCGCATTCCACCTCGTACGAGGAAAGTGTCACCTTTACGAACGGGGCGGTAGGCTGTTTGCAGAGTGAGTAAGATCTTTATCTGGTCAGAAAACAAGGCGTACCTTCAAGGAAGTACGGCTTCAAGTACACGTCAAAGATGTTTCCGCTCAAACCCTCAATCGAGTCGTCAAAAGGCAAAATGTGAACTCGTTTGCCGTATTTAATGTCATTGCAAGCGTGAACGTTGACCAGATCACCGAGTTTGACTCGTAAATTGTTTCGGGCGACCTTGTTCATTTGGATTCGGCCCTCCTCGACGTCGTCGGAGCTGAGACAGATGAGGACGGTATCTCTTCTCTTCTTGCCACTGGGCAGATAAAGCATTAGAAATGACTAAAATCAAAAGTTGAAGCTGCTCACCGAATAATTACTGTATCACCCCGGAATAGCTGTAGAATCTCCATCGTCGCAGGGTTCATGGTGGCGACTAGATAACGGTTTTCTCAGTTTTTGCGTTAGCTGCGGATTAAACCATGCCCACCAGAGTTGTCATCTGACGTTGCTTCGTCGACAATGAGGCGATTTGGACTGAAACGAAATCAAGGTCAGTTTGCAAACTAACTACCGAGCAACAATGCGTACGATTTCTTGGGCCTGAGAATAGCCGTAGAAATATCATTGGGACCAGGTTGAGGTGGAGCGCCGCTAGGATCCGCCATTGTTGAGTAAAAATTTGAGAGTAAAGGATGTGGTACAAGTAAAAGAAAAGACTTTAAAGCAGCGACGCGCGTACAGTCCTGATCATGACCAATCAGTCAGTTCACGTGATCTCATATGTCGACTTTTCGCGTCCCTTCTTGAACTTTCTGAGCCTTATAGAAATGGATTCAAGGTCTACAATATTACATTTCCTCCAAATCCAGTTCCAGTTCTGGGAAATCTCCAACCTGAACTTTGTCTGGCTTTACAAACACTCCATAGTTTTCTCGACAAGTGAAATATCTATCACCTTTGACGCTGTAAAGGGATGGATTCAGTGAAAACTTGACAGAACGAATTAAACAACTTACGATCCATCATTCTTACCAAACGGCTCGTCGTATTCCACGCCAACCCACACACCAGACGCGAATTTTGTTTCCCCTACGAAGCGCACTGTACCTCGTTTGGACAGCCCAGGCTCAGACGATTCAACTTGACATCGCGAGCCAACGGAAATGTCTGCTGGAACAGACTCTTTTACCTCCTCAGTTTTTGACGCAAATCGACCAACTTTATGGCGTTGTTTGTATGCCAGGACACTGTCTATCCAAAACAATTCGGAAAAAATCTTTGAGGCAGTGTATACAAGCCTACCGTTACGCTCCGCATAAGCCGCATCACTCAACTCAAACTTCTCCACTTGCGAAACATCGGTCAATTGACCAGTAAAACTCGCAGATGGATTTAGATCATCCACCTAGATCGCTTTCAGCGTCAGCGTGCCCGTGTACCAAGGACATGAGCGTACTTTTAGCACTTGCCAGTCCTTCACAGAGTAAAAACCAATCGGTTTACTGTCGTCAGACAGTTGAGCTACAACAGTCGGGTCTGTTTCCGAGTTGAGAACGGATATTGATTGATTTGAAGCAGGTATTCCAGTGAATAGCTCCAATTTAGACTGCACAAACGTTAGCATTCAAGAACAAAAACCTGAGTTAGTACAAAACACCTTGAGCGACGCGATCGTAAGATGAGGGTCAAAACGACGCTCAGATCGCGTATCAGGAGAAACCACAAAGACTTTTAAAACGCCTGACATTTTCTTGAGGCCAATCAAAGAGTCGAGGATTGGGATAGGAATGTTCTGACTGTAAAGGTCAAAGCAAGGTTTATCGAACACGTGCCCACGGTATATCTCCGAGTCCGGGACCATTTTAAATTTATCAGCCGAAAATCCGGAGCCCTGTGAACTTGCTCAACATCATTGATTCGTTTAGCTCGCTAACTTCATCTCGTACTGCCATGTCATCCTCACCTGATACACTTCCAACAGCTACCAGATCAGGACGCGCTGTTAAAGCTCCCCATCGTGTCCCACACGTAATCACTGTTGAGTCTCCTAGTAGTCGTACCGCTAGTAAAACAAAAACCGTCGAGAAAAAAAAACCAAACCCAGTAATAGTAGATTGTCCACCTGAAGAAGAAGGGGACATTCCTCCAGTTCCAACGTTTCCAAAAAATCGTGTCTATGGTGCATATGATACTCCCGATTGGGACAGGTTTTTAACTTGCCCTCTTCCGGGCGAATCTACCAATAAACTGGCCATAGGTGACTGGTAAGTGTTTCTTCTCTCTACTTGGAAAGATTAGATTCGAGCGTCGAAATGACGATGCTCTACAGTGTTGAATTCGAAAATTCAGAGGCCGATTCAGAAGATTCCGATACTCGATATGGTTGTATCGTGGAAATTCGAGCGCAGCGATGGCGCCAATCTAGAACAGCTCTACAAAGATTACGAGAACCAAAGGTAATACTAACATGCTCTTCTAGCTGCTTATGTATGCTCATAGTACGATAGAACTTTCGCATACTAGTCTTGACATTTTTGACAAAGCCGCTCCTTCAAGAGACGGCGGATCACAGCCTCATTGAAAACGTCGAACGAAAAGACGAAAGCAACGACAGACAATTATTCGCTACCTGTCACGCAGCATGGATCACCCCCTCAGTCATCTTCGGTAAGTATCATACGCAACCTAGCAACTCTTCTCAACGCTTGAGTCTATCTGTCCGAACGATCCATCATAAACTGAATCTTCCTCTTCAATGCCACCAGGAAAATTGCATATAACTAGAATCGACCCGAAAGACGTCTCTCCACCTTCTGGCTTGTTCTACGACTACGTATATCACGTGGATACAACTAGTGGTGACAGCCAAAGCTATATGATACCAGCGATGAACAACGGTCACCCACTCTGGCCTTTCAAGATAGTCAATATCCACAACTGGCATGGCTACTCGACCCAGAAGCCGGACCCGCTTCTCAAATACTGGAACGAAAAAATCTTTCAACGCTATTTAAATTTTCGAGCCACTGATCAGACTCAGAACGGTTTGATCGCGAGTTTGGACTTGGGATCTTCACCGCAAAAGTCGGATACTCCGCGTGGCGTAGTTCGGGCTCCCAGATCGAGTAAAGCAACTCCGTCATCGTCTTCAGCCCCAGAACCAGAAAATATCAAGAGCGCGGTTCGGACTCCCAAATCAAGTATAGTAACACCATCCTCGACTTCAGCCGCCAAGCCAGATGCTATCAGTAGTGCAGCTCGGGCACCCAAACCAAGCATTCCGACACCTTCGTCATCCTCCCATGTCTTGAAAGTCGGAGGCTCATCAGCGGAACTTTCACCTTCCGCGCGCCGCATTTCACTTGCATCTATCTTGGGCAAACGGGCAAGAGCGCGAGCCAACGACTCTTCCCCCTCGGAGTCAGACCAGCTCATGAGTTCCGATGAAGAAGAAAGTGCGACGGCGAAAGGAAAGAAAACACTAGGTATATCGATTTGTATCTAACGTTCAACCTTCAAAGTTCAACTCACCACTGATTGGAATTCCCCTTTACAGTCTCCTCTTCTGCTCTCCGAAACTCCCGTAAACCATCGGCGAAGAAGCGACCGGGTCCTAAATCCCCTCGGAAAGCCAAGATGAGTTTCTCTATGGCAATGATATCTGGTGATGGTAAGATTACTTGGAAAAGGGAATCGGAGGGGGCGGGGGCGAAAGGTACTCAAGGGGGCACGGTGATGATGATTGATACGCCTGGACCGTCTGCGTCTGCGTCTGCGAACATGAACGTGGACGTGAATGAGAATGAGAGTAATGAGTATTCATCAAGACAGTCCGCTACTCCTGATCGTGAGGGTGATTTGGTTTACCCAGAAGATATGGACCAGAATCGTAAGTAAATCCGACTCCTACGTTTCTTTTGCTTGCTTAGCATGCTCATTTATGATCAGCCACTCTAAACAACATCCCCTTCCCACCAGAAATGCTTGTGCCCGCGCCTGCGCTAGAGAGTCAGAATATCCATCATGACGCCAGTCGTAACCTTAGATCGTCAACTCCTCCATCAATGAGTTCTATCACCCTTTTGAACGAAGATCCAAATGGCCCACTGGGAATGCAGAATCGCGATGACGGCGTTCATAGTGGATCACTTGCGCCCGAGAAGATACATTCGGGCTCTGAGAACATTATTAAACTAGGGACGGATCGGGAAACTACCTCATCATTCGCAGGGACTCCCACCTCCACCGAAACTCAGGGAAATAAAGTTATAATGGGAATAGGGCAGACAGATGTACAAGTTGAACTTGGAAATCTCGGACCATCAAACCAGATCCTTGGTTCTTCTTCTGGTGCAATCATTCCCCCAGTCAATGCGCTCGATAATATGATTATGGACTCTTTCGTTCCTCTGGATACAACTTTTTCCCCAAACATTCCTGCTATGAATTCTACTCTGCCATCTCCTTCTGTTAATATAGTGGAGGTCAATGCTTCAGATGAAGATCAAGCCCGGCGCATGCGCATGGTGGATGAGAAAATGGCAGAACCGGTGAACTCAGTAGGTCTCGAACCGGTTGTCAATGCTCGTAAATCTCTGCCGCTGGAATCCGAGGCTCTAAATGGAAATTCGGAAGATGCTGGCGCTGCTGGTATGTTTCATGTTCCAACATATTTTCCGCGTAAGTACGTGCATATACTCAACTGACCTTCCAAAATCTAGTGATTGCCCAAGTTTTTAACACAAGAACGCTTCGTAATGCCCAGCGCGGAACAGCTTCGGAGACTCAAATCGAAAATGTGCTTCCGGGACATGATACAGCTCAACGACGGCTATCTTTGACTGTGGAGGAGAGGGATAATGCGCTAGTGGAACATGACGCTGCACAAGAAGCCCATTTTAGACTCAAGAAGAGCTCCGACTCCGCTAAACGCAAGAAAGATTTAGCTGTGGCTATCAAAGAACGAGATGCAGCGATGGTGGAACGAGATACTGCTTTGGCGGATAAAAAGGATCTCGAGGAGGAATTGGGTGTAGCTGTACAGAGTCGAGATGCGGCGGTTGCTGAACATCATGCCCTCCTTGCGGACAACCAGAAGCTCAGGAAAGACTTGGATATGATCATACAAGAACGAGACGCAGTTATGTTAGAAAGAGACGGTATGCTTGCAGAGAATAGGAAGCTAGAGGAGCAGATGAGGATATATAAGGAATATTATGCTTCGGGTGTAAAGTTGGGGTTGTAATCGTTCCGGGGGTGTATTCACTTTGCGATGTGCTGGAGATGTTGATTTGACGATTTTTATCTGGTACGGAGAGAGGATAGTAACGTACTTTTGGGGGCTTAGTTGTTGAGACGAATGCTATTATCTAGTACTCGTAGTTACATGCAACTTGGTATGCTATAATACCCGAAAGCTACAATCCTCACGAGCAGAGATTCAGGCCTTAGGAGCTCGCGGCGGGGATACACAAAATCTAATCAAAAAAGCAACGCATCAGCATTTTATATTTCCAGAAAATACTTTTCGTAAAGTATCACGAATCATCCTTACCTCGCCCGGCTGCAAGTTATCGCACAAAGGATCAATGTCCGGATTCGCAGCCTCCAACTGGGCAGCAGTGATATTGAACTGATTAGCAATCGATATGCAAACATCGCCAGATTGGACAGTGTATTGCTTTGTGCAAGGTGGGGGGATACAGAGCTTTTGGCCTACAAAAAGGTTGTCGCATTGGGCGTCTACGGCCTGCGATCACGATTCACAGCAAAGCGTAGAATTTAATGGTTACTGTCTAACGGAGAGTAGGAACCAGCCCTTACCGGGTTAGCAGCGACCAAGGCATCATAGGTCACGTTGAATTTCGAAGCAATAGCGACGCAGTTATCCCCCGACACGACGGTATATGTCGCCTCACATGATGTCTGGGCTAGGACATTAGCACCAAGGATTGCACCGAGGGCAGTGACCATAGCGAACAGAGAGAGACGGGCGAACATTTTGAGCAAAAGTGAGAAGAGAGGATTAAGGAAGGACTTTTGAAAACCTGAGGAATCGTCGTTGAGGATTGAGCTGTTTTATACTTTTTTTTCGCACCTCTCGTAAGGACGAACGGAGAATTCAGGTAGAGGGATGAGTCGTGGATCATCCCAGAATATACATGTACTTACTTACACGGGACGCAGTCATCTCCTGTATTGAGTCAAAACAGAGGGTATTCAAATGAACGTGCTGCCACTGAATAAAAAGTGATACAGATCCTGACATTTGCGATTCGCGCAGTGTGTTTATTTTTGCTGCGTCGAACATCTATTATATCGACATGCTTCGTACGCCCTCTACAGTTTGAAGCCTCCAGAACCTCCAAGGCCAAGATCCTTCGGTCTTTCAGCTTGATTTTCGCTCGCTAAGAAGAGTTTCGTGAGCTTGAGCCTGCTACGAGACCGGAGAACTACACAGACCCTCCGAGCTAATGCGGAATTGATCTTCGTGCCGCAGTTTATATTCGAACTTTGACAATTGACTTATTCAACTGTTGTTCTCGTTGATACAAGCAATCCATATGGTAAGACTCGCATGGTTGCTGGGCGGATACTGTCATATACCTTTGTGGATGAAAAACCATCTGCGGAGAGCCGGCTTGCGGCGAAATCTGACCGTTTGCAAGGGTTCAGCTGCTTGAGTACATAAAAAGCGTATTTCCCGTCACCATCGGCATTCTATATTTGCATACATTCTGGGCGGCTGGCTGGACGGACAGGCGTCCCATACAAAAAGTGGGAGCTGAGTGAAGTCTCAGACCATCGCCAACTGAGATGCCTTGATGGGTTGCCCCGGTTAGCGGCATTCTTTCTCCATATTTGCATTCACTATCTAGAAAAGCTACATGAATTTGAGCATAGAGTACGCGCCTAATACTTACATGCACCATATGAGCGTCGGTAGGTCAGGATAATCTTGGCGCTTGTGTAGCGCCTGAATCATCTCGCGTCGCGTCGTGTCTTATTTCACACGCCTCTTTCAAAGTTTAGTTCGGTTAATGCTCTAGTCCACTGTATGTTTTGATTTCTGATCCCAAAAGCTCTCGCCCCACCTTCTCATCACTAGACTATAGCATTCATCTCCTATTGATCTTCTTTGGAGCCTGACCTTATTGTCAGACAAGCTGCACAGGTTCCTTGGCAGTCATCATTGCTAAGCTGCCTCATCAGTGTGTCTAAGAGGAAAGATTGACTGCTGCGAGAATCCAGGGCATGTCAAGGGGGTTTAGTAGTAGGAAGGCCTCCGCGCTCTAACAAGATCCGTGAAGAGCGCGAATAAAATGCTAGCAGACTATTGGCAGTTAGAATCAGACACTGACGTGTTCATCCACGATTCCACTCGTCTTTTTCGATGAAGTTGAACAACGTTTGCTAGAGCTCGAAACTCATCTTCAAAAGATTGACCTCAAGTCAAAGGGTCAATTCTTCCTGTTGAGAATGTGCGAGAAGGTACTTACACATTCTAGGAGCGACTCAAGCAGTGCTCCATTGTTTTCTTAGTAATCTCTTTAAGTATTATTGAAATTAGTAGAATATTCTAGAAGTAGTTACTCTAGGTATAAAAGATGTACATAGAGTAGCTAAACAATAAGAAGTTTTACCATTCCTAAAGTACTTGCCATAACCTTTTCTCAACACTTCCCCTTATCGTTCGACGGTATCGCTGCACACTGTCCAGAATACTTGATCTCTGGAAACGCCAGCTGGGACACACCCGAGAAACTTGCGTACTTGCTCGCTCAAAAAAAGGCACTGTGCCTTCCTAAGGTACAGTGCAGATTTTCAAATATTTAATAGTGAACAGATACCTCGGCTGATTATCGCCAAGCCCTTGTCAATTGTCAATGCGTGTATGTAGCAGCTACATTCAAGCTGTTTCGAACATTACAAGCACCATCACATCCTAGGCCCCGAGAACCTGTGAAGGAAACGTCTAGCTCTCTCCCCGCGTTGTCACTCGCGTATAAAAAAAGGCATGCATTACTGCTATTCTAATCCATCAACATGGCGCTTCTAATCTCTTTCGTCTTGACAGCCCTTATTGCCAGAGCTGTTGCTCAGTCTGGTGAAGACCTTTTGAACTGCGGTAGTTCGTTGTACTACCCATCTCAGGCATGTTTTAATCATCATGAGTGCCTCAAACATGGAAATAGATCACTTATTGCTAAATAGTATACCTGCTTTGACGACGATTTTCTGTGTCCCATCCTCAACGGCGACATTTATATCAGATGTGGCGATGCTTGTTATTCTACCTCCCAGTACAGGTATTTATTCTTTTTTACAAATGAACCGCTTGAGTTTGCTGACTGGCCCCTGACACTGGACAACAGCTGCTCAAACAACACCCTCGAGCCCTACACCACGGATGGACCAGAGACTCTTAAGGACTGTGGTACCGCGCAGTTTTATCCATCTCAGGCAAGTATATCTTGATGATCTTCCAGAGTCGTCTGGATATTGTTGCTGACAGGGAAATGCAGTACGTATGCCTTGACGGAGATTTCCTCTGTCCTTTCATGGATGGGAACGCAACTCTGAGGTGTGGTGACGCTTGTTACGCACCCTCCCAGTACAAGTATGTATTCTCTCAATCTTCTCCGCGAGAATATATTTGCTGATCCTTCCGCGAAAAGCTGTACCAACTACCAGTTATACCCTGTTGCCCCTCCTCCTCCTCCGTGTGTTGGAGATTTCGGGACCAGCGTAGTTTGCAACGACCAAGGCTGCTTTCAGTTAGATTGCTGTCCGGGTTTGATTTCTGTGGCAGACCATTGTCGGGATCCTTGCGAGTTGGTACCAGGCTCCTGTCCTACTACTACGACAAGCTAAAGTCTGAGTACAACCGATGTAATATGTGAAATATGTAGTACGTGCTAGTCATTCACCGTACCTGAGGTCTGCGAATGAATAGTTTGCATTTACGTTCCTGTTTCCTTCTCTGTGCACTACTTGGTTTACGGGCTGAGTCTGTTCATGATTCCGGGGCCAGATTATCAGATAGGACGCTTTAGATGTATATTGCAGAGAATTTTCCTCCGGGTTCCCCACATTGCTTGCTACATACTATGTCCAAATCTTTGGAGCGGGTAGAAAAATTGGCGCAGATAATCGTTAGAACGAGAAAGCGACTTACAGGTGGACGTACTACAGTACTGCAGTTGAAAGTTTTCATAATGCCGATTTCAGAAGGCGGCAGGGGCGGCGGCGGCAAAAGCTCGGCCCTGCTTTGCCGCCGTGTGCAAATAATCTGATTCTTCCGATCTTACTAAGCATCTACAACTCTCTGTAGCTCGCCGTCGAATGTTCAGGAGATTGGAAATAGCCTCCCAACATACATTGCCAACAGGAATTTCAGGTCTTTTCCGGTCAATAAGTCCACAGCTTCATATTTAATCTTCTTCCGCTCGCATTGGCGAGATCGACCTATCTAAGAGCCTCCAATCCCTTCTATCTCATTGCAGTATTGATAGACACATAATCGCGCTCGAAGCGGTGGCGCCACGGTCTGATCTTTGTCAACGTCAATCCTCGTCTATTTGCTATCCTCAGAGAAAGGTACCTTCGCCTGACCTCATTTCATCTCCACTCGAGGTCCTACTAGAATCTGATACTGCGAGTATCCATCTGTTCTCCTTGATATTTCTTCTCTTCGGAAATGGTTTGATGACAGCGACCACAGCTTGTGTTAATCAATATCGCCGTCGATAGAAGCGAAGAGTCTCTCGAGCATATCCACTAAGTGTACAGGTAAAGTTTGATTAATGGATTGTTTCATTGTTGAACATCGTATACAAACTCCAGAGAAAAGACTCGTTATCCCCGTAAGTAAGTATTCCTTGGCAATGTCAGCTAAACCACTTTCCATTCTTTTCACTCTGCTTAGGTGAAAGGTACAATACATTGTTAGCCGGGAATCCGACGGATCTCAGGGCAAACCAGACCAATCGCCCTAGAATGTTCAACACCTTGTCATGAATGTATGTGGCAGCTGCATTCAGCTGTTGTGCAGATGAAAAACGAACGTTTATTTGTCCCCCTTGGCCTTGAAAGCCGGTAGCGTCTGGACAGTTGGCTCAAATCCTATTGCGTCGATACTCTGGCTTGGCATTTATAAAAGGGCAGAAAACATCGTCTCACTCTCATCAACATGGCACCTCTTATCTCCTTTGTCTTGACTGCTCTTGTTGCTGGAGTCGTTGCTCAGTCTGAAACCCTTCTGAACTGTGGTGACTCCAGGTACTACCCATCTCAGGTATGCTTTGATCATGACTGTTCCAGCCACGAAACCGGATCACTTATTGCTTATAGTACACCTGTTTCGACGGCAATTTCCTCTGCCCCATCCTCAATGGTGATATCTATATCCGATGTGGTGATGCCTGTTACTCCACTTCCCAGTACAGGTATGGTTTTCATTTGCATCATGGAAGAATTATATTCTGACTAATGTTCGAAAACAGCTGCTCGGACAACACCCTTGAGCCGTACAATCCGAATGGACCAGAAACCCTTGAAAACTGCGGCGACGCACGTTTCTATCCGTCTCAGGCAAGTAGGTTCGAATTTCATCTGAGGAACTGTTACTTATATGGAAGTGCAGTACGTATGCCTCGACGGCAATTTCCTCTGCCCTGTCATCGATGGAAGCGCAACCTTGAGATGTGGCGACGCATGCTACGCGCCTTCCCAATATAGGCATGCATTTCTTCCTGTCTTCATACCAAAAACCACGGTCCCTGATACTTTCCCTGAACAGTTGTACGGATGGCCAATTGGCTCCTGTTGCTCCTCCCCCGTGTGTTGGGGATTTTGGGATCAGTGTAGTTTGCAACGACCAAGGCTGCTTTCAGTTAGATTGTTGTCCTGGTTTGATTTCTGTGGCAGACCATTGTCGGGATCCTTGCGAGCTGGTACCGGGCTCCTGTCCTACTACTACGGCGACCTAAGGTCCGAGTAGAATGGATATGGCATTTTAAATACGTAGTACCTCACGGCGTAGATTATTCACTCTACCTTAGCTCCGTGAATAAACAGTTTACGTTGCTGTACTACTTGGTTGCCGGGTCGGGTCTGGGTAGATCTGAGGCCAGATTACCAGATAGGACGCCTTAGAGTAGATATAAGAGAAACTGGTGCAGAATAAGCATAAGACCGTGAAAGCAACTTACGAGTGGACGTAGTGCAGTGCTGCAGTTTAAAGTTTTTATCGTGTCGATTTCAGAAGGCTGGCGGCGGCAAAGCTCGGCTCTGCTTTTTGTCTGCTTTGCCGTTGTTTGCTTCTTCAATCTTACTTAGCTCTGATAAGCATCCCCAACTCTCTGTCACTCGCCGTCGAACTATCAAGAGAATGAGGATAGCCTGCTTACGTTGCTTCCGGGTCTTTTCCGGTCGACGACTCCACAGCTCCATATTCAACTGTTCAACCAGAATCCAGGTTGTTCTTCTGCCCGCACCATGACTGATCTATCTAAGGACCTCCAATCTCCACAGTATTGATGGAGACATAATTGGGTTCAAAGCAGTGGCGCCGTAGTCTGATCTTTGTCAATGTCAGTCCTCGCTTATTTGCTATGCTCAGAGAAAGGTACAGTGTTACACTGAACTATCCTTGACTAAAGCCGACTGTGATAGTCGAGCTGGAACCTCCTCGACTCGCCTCATCTCATCTCCGCTCTAGATCTTTTTGAGCATCTCTCGCTGGAAGTATCCATCTGTCCTTCTGGAATCTTGATATTCTTCTCTTCGGAGATGGTCTGATTCGGATAACAGCGACCACAGCTTGTGTTAATCAATGTCGATGTCGATCGAGGGGAAGAGTCTCGAACTGATTTGCTAAGTGTACAGTTAAAGTTAGATTGCTGGATTGTTTCATCTTGGAACATTGTTTACGGATTCCAGAGGAAAGCAGCTTCCAGACTAATTTTCCTCGTAAGTAGATACGAGAAAAAAGAATGAAGAGGCCGGCTCTGGATCTAGGGAGGAGAAATTAGATGAGCCAAAAGAGCCTTCCCAAACGCGAATATGCACTGCTAGGTACGTGCACCTTCTGGACATCTCTAAACATCTCTATTCTTTGTCAGTATTGGCTAAACTGGCACCTTCTATTCTTTCACTCTGCTTAGCTGAAAGGTGCAGTACAGTGCTGACCGATATCGGACGTATCTCAGGGTAGATTAGACCAACCGCACCAGAATAATCAACATCTTGTCATCGAAGTATGTGGCAGCTGCATTCCAGCTGTTGTTCATATTAAGAACGAGCGTTTATCTGCCCCCCCTTGGCCTTGAAAACCGGTAGCGTCTAGACAGCTGGCTCTAGTCCTATCGCGTCGATACTTTGGCGTATAAAAGGGCACATAACGTCGTCTCCTTCTCACCAACATGGCACCTCTCTTCTCTTTTGTCTTGACTGCTCTTGTTGCTGGAGTTGTTGCCCAGTCTGAAACCCTTCTGAACTGTGGTGACTCCAAGTACTACCCATCTCAAGTGTGTCTTGATCATGACTGTCCCAGACATACCGAATTACTTATTGCTTAATAGTACACCTGTTTCGACGGCAATTTCCTCTGCCCCATCCTCAATGGTGATATCTATATCCGATGTGGTGATGCTTGCTACTCCACTTCCCAGTACAGGTATATTATTCATTTGCATTTACTTATTTGTATGCTGACTGACATTCGAAAACAGCTGCTCGGACAACACCCTCGAGCAGATCAATGTAAATGGACCAGAAACCCTTGAAGACTGCGGCGACGCACGTTTCTATCCATCTCAGGCAAGTAGATTCGAGTTTCATTTGAGGGACTATTACTGATATAGAAGTGCAGTACGTATGCCTCGATGGCAATTTCCTCTGCCCTGTAATCGACACAAAGGCAACCTTGAGGTGCGGCGACGCATGCTACGCGCCCTCCCAGTATAGGTATATGTTTCTTCATATCTTCATACGAAAAACCGCGGCAGCTGATACTTTTTCCGACCAGCTGTACCAATGGCCAATTGGCCCCTATCCCCTCAGCTTGAGGTCAGCGAAATATGGATACTTGAGTATAGTTTGCGTTTACGTTTCTAGATCCGTATGTACTTTACGTATGACGGATGGAATTTGTACAGAATCAGTTGATGGTATTGATATTTATCGTGTGCTTTGTATAAGAAAAAAGTTCCATCTAGGAGCAAGTTGATGAGGTCCACACCGGTGACGGGCATCGCGTCTCATGCATGACACAGGTGTACGATGTATGCGGGTATACGCCAGTAGCAAAGGCTTGCCTATCGTATCGAGAAGCGCCATAAGTTTTGCTTTGACCAGCATTACTACGCCTGCCACGGATTACCATTATGAAAGGTAGTAATACACGGTACGTGCAAAATATAAATGTTTGAAAGAGAAGAAAAAGAAGCATCGCATCTTAAGAGTCTGTGTAGAGCTAAGGGACTGATGTATAGAATTGTCTCGAGGCAGCTCAAGCTTGTCTAAAGGTTTGGCGAGTTCTGAGTTCACAATTCGAACAGGGCGTCTAATTTTTGGCGGACATTTTAAGCGCCCGTTTTGGCAAACCGTCGAACGTCTTGCCCTCGTCAGCATCAGTGCTCGTTTTACGCTTCTTGCGGCTCTTCTGCCATTCAATGTCATCTTTACGAACTCCTTGCTTCTAGACGCTGCAGCTATCTCGGCGATACGCTCTTATACTTCCTCGTCACCTTCAGCGTCTGAGACTGGAGTCTAGTACGCACTACAACTCGTTACTCGACTTGCAACTCGCTACTCCCACTCCCGCGTTTTACTCCGCTCAAAAAGGCAAAGGCGAAGCCTTTATAGTCTGAGGGCAAGATCGAAGAACCTCGATCCGACAAAAGGTCAAAGAGAAAGGGGCACGGAGGACAAAGAAAAAGAATTCTGAGGAACACATGTACACAGGGTAAGAACATCTCATCTCGCCTTTATTCTATACCCATTTCTGATGCTTATATGTGTTTTTTACTTCCTCCATCGAAGTAATCTCCCCTGGGATAAGAATGGCGCCTTGATATATATTTCTAATTATCCGTCTCGCTCTGAGTATGCGGAGGTTTTGCCCTCTTTCTGGTAGTGTCGCCGAAGTTAATCATGCCAAATGTGGGGCCGATGGCCAGCATTAACGCGAGCATGACCATTCGCATGACCGTCGAGCTATGCTTCCCTGAGTCCTTCCTCATCCTCGCTCAATAAAGGGCTGAACCTGTTCAACTACTGCCAGATACGTCAATGTCCTAGTAAGTCCAACTTCCTTTTCCTCTGTTCTTTGTTAACTTGTTTCTTTTAATGTGGCCCGACGAAGACATTCTTCTATACCGGGCCGAATACAGTACGAGAGTATGACCTGAACGAGCACGAGGCGTCCACTCCGATACAATGACAGTTATGTTCAACTTTTATGCTTGCCCTCCTAGAAGCAAGGGCAGCGCACTGGACATCTATTTCTAAAGTGTCCACACATCAACGACGGACTGACTAATAGGTATCGTTGCCTTGCGTGGAGATTACCGATCCGTAGCCTATCTGGAGAGCAAAGGATAAGCTGTGATATCTAATAGCATTGCCCTCTTGTAAATTTCGAAATCCAAGATTTCCTCATTCAGCGAACTTCAGCAACTTGTCAAAGAGTCTAATGGCCGTTATTTTCCTTGAAAAAAATTGAGCCTTACGGATGATGATGCCCCAATAATCACCTTTTTTCTCTCAAACCTCCGTACATGTCCAGTACTTGTCGGACGAGCAGTAGTTTTCCCAGTATGGTCAAACCGGAGAGAAACTCGAGGACTAAATAGCAGTTCAAATTGTAGGGTGTTGACGAAACATTCTTCTAGATAGAGATGGCTACTTGTCTTCTCAATTCTTGGTACGTATGCCTTGATCCACCCCTGAAGGCCTAGACTTCGATTGTTCTTCCCATCTATCGCAAGTTGCAGTTATTTCAATATGAACAATCTTCTGGAAACTCGAGACTTGGAAAGAAAATTCGATAAACAAGAGTCGTTCTTCGTACTGATTGTCAAATCAAGTAAGACCCCAATATGTTTTCGCCTCAAAATTGCTATGGCAATTACAATCTTTGACAGGGACGAAGAATCCACCAAGTTCTCTGGAACCGTAGTACAATCCTATATAGCAAGACTCTACCAAGGTCGTTGCCTACCCAGTTCAAGAGGCCAGGACTTCCAAATCTAGCCGAAGGTGTTCCAACTCAAGTCTTTGCATCCCGTCCACGAACCGGTTCAGAACTTCGTTCATTCACAATCAAGTCACAACGTAAGCAGCTTGCAGATGGTAACTCAAGACGCCACTTGAGATGTCAAGGCTGGGTATATAGCCATTATAGGTAGGTTTACCCGTCAGTTTTTCTTGTTCGTCATTTGTTCGTCATTCGCCGGATCTGGGGGGTTAGCTGTACCACCGAGTTCTCCTACTTCCAATTTGCCTTCTTTGTCCGATCCATGGTATGCCTACAATGATTCATGCTGGTTTGGGATTAACGAAACCTTGAAGTTTGAGAAGGTGGAAACCGAATTCAGCAGAATTCAGCATAGAATGGGCCTATGTATGCGGTGCCAAAAACTCCTTCCTTGTGTCATTCATCCGTGATGCTGTAAAGTAAATGGTGAGTTACAGCCAAAAGATGTCACACGAGGTAGCATCAGAAGATATGTTCCGGTCTCTGAGAATGACGTGAATGTGGCCAGTGCCTGTACCAGTACATCGCGACTTTCTGGAAGGCGCGTTGAGCAGCGGTGTATACACTTCTACAAAAACGCGACAAACTCGTGGAGCGTGGGAGAGTCATGGGGCAAGACTTTTCAGACGAAATCGAAACTAATGAAAGGCTAGTTGTTACTGCTCGCGTCAGGCTACCTGCAATTCAAGTTCAAAAGGCATATGTTTCATTGGCTGACAGTAAAGAATTGTTTCATAAAAGTACATTGGTCCGTCAAATTCTGGACGAAACAGACCAGCGCAAAAATAAGCAGGAGTTGAAGGACGAAGAATCTCTGGTCCTAGTTAGCAGGACTGATTACAATGGGCAATTGAGGATGCTGCTCATTTCCAACAACGGGCGCTGTAACACCATTCATTTGCCAGAAAATTTCGGCGTCCCGGGCAGAAGGAGAGAACTTGAAGCTTTCAACCAGAACAGAAATAACCACTTCTGTTATGACACGTAAGTAAATTTTCAGCTTTGGGATGATGTTGTAGACTGACTCATTTCCAGTTGAGAAAACTTAAAACCACTATATAAACAATGTCAGCGATATACAAACCTAAAGGAAGACACATACATGCAAGATCGTCCGCCTCCAATGAAAGTCATCCTGGAATTGTGTCAGATAAATGAATTTAGCAGAAGCAAACTCTTACAGATGAGAATAAACACCAGGGATCCGCGCGTCAGTGACTGTAGTGGGCAAAGGCGAGAGCCACCGCTCTGGCTTCCATTCATTTGCATCTGGAGGAAAGTACACCATGTTGGTTTCGGCCGAAACTTTCTTACAAAACTCACTTACCCTTGCCCCACAGGTCTGGGTTCCTGTTCGAGTTAAGGATGGACACAACAATGCTTGTGCCTTTTGGGATGGCTATCTCGTTCATCTCCGTACCGTTGAGCCCTGTAAGTGGTCTGGAAAGAGGTACCACAGCATCTTGACGTGCACTGTTGGAGATGAGAATGACTACTTAGAAAGTAAGTTGCTTTAGAGCTTACATCCTGGTCACAGTTGGAGCGGGGGAATACCTAGCATCAATGTCAGGAAAAATCAATCCAAGAAGGAATAACCAGCTTACAAACGAAGAGTTTCTCGACATATCGCATCGAGATACGGCAAGGAGACCAATTCGTCGTACGAAAGGTCTTGACCGCCATTCCTCAGTTTTGCCTCACTAAGTTCTCCCCGGAGTTTGTCCTGGACCTCTGGATGCTTGGAGAGAAGATGCAGGATACGTGCCATCGCACTCTAAAGGGGTTCGGTCTCATTCTATTCTAGGTTTGACCAGAAAGCTCACCGAAGTTGTATCCATCGCAGCAAAAATCAACGTGCTAAGTTGTATCACGCGCATTTCAGCGCTCTGCGACTCGAAGAGTTTTATTCTGACACTCACTTCATCTAATGAAAAGGAATCAGTGAATTCGAGACGAAATTTCCGCTGACAAGGGAAACCAAAGATACCTGGCCGATTACTTCACTATCGTCCAATCGATCTTCGTCCGTGGCTTTCATATTCTCCTTCACTAAAAAAAACATCGACTGACTTCAGTGATTTCGAAGTACGCTTACTTACTCAGGATACTAATGAGGTCTTTTCCTCTTCCAATTTGTTGTGCAACTGCCTCGTCTCCTTTCTCGAGCGCGAGTTTCTTACTTTCGTAAATTCCGCTTGCGATATGGTACATGTAGTCAATCATATCGCGCATGTGATGCAAATCCTTCCATGGCAATAGATTGACCACAAACCGACGGAATTTTGGAGAACCAACTCCAGAGACTAAGGGAACTACGCGTGTGAACCAAAAGTGCAATCGCATCATAGTAGGCCTGTACACTTAAGTGTAAAAAGAAAGATCGAACAGAGGATTTTAACACATACAGCAATTCCTTGATTATTCCAGGATACGGGTGAGTGGATTCTTCATCTGTCAAAGGATCAAACGAATATCCAAGCCCCGATTGACCGATTAATTCCAAAGCCGTTCGGGCCATCCAGGAAAGAATGTCGACCTTTGTATACAGGGGCTGAGTTGAAAGCTACTTGCTATAAGTATGAACAGTGCATACCTGGTGATCTTTGGGGCTCGTTTGTAGCTGTACCTTAATCCCGCTTTGGAGCTATTTAACCCCAGTATTGAGGTTAACAGATACCTATTATTATCGGAAGAATATCACCTTGTGAGCAACCTCAAAAAATGTCGGAACTGAGATCTCGTTAGGACTTTCTACAGTTCATTCAACAATTCTCTTACCCATATCTCGCATGTGGGCAGCGGAGAAGACAGGATTGAGCATCTTACGCTGTTTCCGATGACGATGTCCTGTTGCGAGGAATTAGTTAGAGCTACGTACAACAGCTTTAGTCGCTAACCTAGGGTTCCAAGCAGTCCATCTCCGAACAATAGCAGATTGCTTCTATAGGCAATCATCAGATTCAAATGGCATGAGGAATTTGTGGGTTCGACTAACTTGATGAATCCATCTTCTTCTTCAAACACGTCTTGGTCCTGCAAATAGCGCATGCAGACGTTAAACACGGATTTTGTGCACTATGCAGAGTCCCTCTACCTTTACAAGAACAGTGTGGAGCACTTTCGGATCGCACGTGTAGAGACTCTTTCCCTGTTCCAACATATTACGCATTAATCACTTCGCTGATGAAGAGAGGATGGTTCTATACCCCGAATGGACTGTGAAGACGAACTGTACTTCCGTCTGTGAAAGGATGCAACTTGTCAGCGGTGACATGTAAGTACGCGAGCTACTCTAATCACATTTGCGGGCCAGGAATTCATGATAATCCCAGGCTGAAGAATTAAAGATTTGATCAAAGTTACCTGTTGAAGTGGTAGCACGGGTGAATAAGGTGCGAAAAGAATAATAAATACTCAACCTTTGAGCCAGGAAGGCGATTCGGGACCAGGCACGTTCGCTATTCCAGCTGATATCGCTAAATTTCTTCGATAAAAGCGTCGAAATAGCTCCAGGACCAGAACAGACAGTCCTATCTGCAAGGCCAGAAAATTGGCTGTGGTCATGATTGTAAATGTGGATGAAGCGATAAGCATAGAATTTTTTGCCTAGCTTTTATATGTAGCGAACCACAGAGGCAAGTTGTTTTATGAGAAACCATCCGACTAGATAGAGAGACACTGGCTCCCGCTGACACACCAAAAACTACGATATTGAGCTTTGGCGACCGGATGGATGGCTAGAAAAGGCTGTGGCTTAAAATTTATACATAGACAGCATCAGAACGTTTCCAGAGTTCTCGCTGAAAAAGAAAATTGAATAATTGTCATGAGACGAAAGAAAAGGGACTCACTTCTTCATCGATGGTTCAGCGACCAGTCTGGGGGCAGAGACGCTTCCTCCTTTGAAGGAACAAGCAAGACAGTCTAAAGAAAAGAATGCTATGGTCATAAAGCATCGAATATCATGTCTTCGTACAACATTTCCTCAAAAACTGCGAATACGAGCACGGTCTTCATCGGTCAATTTTATTAGAAATCAGCTAGGATAGACCGAAACTCGGGAAATGACCTGGGAAACCCGAGAATTAGGGATTCGTCAGAGTACTGTAAACAGCGTGAGTATGAAAAATCTCAATATGCTTACGTTTTTCTGCTTCTACACCTCTTCTTCTTCTGAACAGTTCCTGTCGTGATGCAGTGAAAGCCACATAAGCTCGAATTAGTCGAACATGATTGACAATGAAGTAAAAAAGGAGTCGGATTGTTCCTGGTGGTCACGATGCTCAACGGCGGTACCGCCCGCGCACTGCTGCGGCATTGGAAAATCTCATCGTTCTCTCACTTAGAGCCTCCATTTTTGGGTGACCATTGTTTAGGACATGTTGCTATATGACACCCAAATGCTTACGTGGTAAGGTAACTCCTCCGAATCGGCAGCAAAACGCGTATATGGACGTGAAGCCTTTCTGCGGAGTGTTCATGGAGGTTTAAAATAAGGCGCGGTTGGGTCACGCGATCGAGAATCGCTGGGATGAACGACGGCCTACTGAGGATATCAGCGCAAGTCATTCCTTTCTTGTACGGCCCCCGTTCGAGGATTAGCTACCCGGATCCAGAGGCCAGGACATCTCTTGGCCCTTGGGAAAATTCTTCGGATTCAATGCCGCTACGTAACCTCATTGACCCTTTTCTTCCCCTGTATCTCTCCGCCGTCGATAAATCTGCCCATAGGATCTCACATGATCACACCCAGCTGGAATGTACAGAAGCATTTCATGCAGAATGACAGCGAATAAGTAATAGAGCTAGTGCAACACCGAATCGTCGTTCTCATCACCTGCCTCATACACTGAGTTTTCACTCAAAACAGGCCCAAAGCTTTGGTGCATGGTTCTACAGGGTCAATTCCGGCATGCGATAGTTATGTCAAAGCAAGAGATAGCGCAACTTCGTAGTCTTATGTATATACCGTACATCGAAGGCTAGTCAGAACCGTGTAATCTAAGCCTCTTCTCAGACTTCAGACTCGACCTAATCATTGATAGTCCTCAAGATCGTTTGAATCTGTTCGAGGTGATATTCTAAATGTAGGATCAGCAGTCGGCTAGTAAGGAGAAAAGAGAAGACATAGACCGTACTCATAAACATACAAGTCTTCGAGAATCTTGCTATAATAGATATTCCACGTCGCAAATTTTCAGCCGTCTCCTCCCGCCAATGAGTATTGGTCCCATTTACCATCAATATCATGATTTCGTCAACAAGAACCGAGTAAGCGAGCTTCCACACAGACTGAGAAAAAGACGAGGTCATCAATCTAGTTTCTTCGTCGAGTTTAACACAAAGATGGCGATACTTACACCCATTATCGGGTTAATATGCCGTTGCACACTGTTAAGGGAAGACGATTGAAGTAGCCTCACGATCGTTTGCGCAGAGGATATTACAGCACGATTTCGTGCCACGGCATTCGCATCTCCGTGGGTTGGCAGAATCCTAAGAAGTTGGATATATGCTGTATGAGTAACACTGTGTGCTTCTAGTAGTCTAACTAGTCTTGTGGGAGTGGGGACAGGGACTTCCTTTGGAGTGGTCATCGTCGACATAAAGTTTTCTATCCATCGACGTCTCTGGTTGAATAAGGACAGAAATTCTGTACTTTCTTTCAACGTCGATTGTTCCAAAATTGTCTGAGAGAGTTGAGTGACAGAAATTCAAGAAGGACACCTACCAATTGTTCTGGGATCATCTTTCGCTAAGTCGGCGGCACGCTCCCAGCAGAAAGCAGCTTTGGCCAGTATTGCCTGTGTGGAGTCACCACGGTCTGAAGTCACAGTGTCCGTGATAAAGTTCACCGTAGTGAAGCTGTAACCCCCAGAAGCAAAATTTCCACCCTGAAATTCGAAGTGTTCAGTTGAAAAAGATCACTCTCAAAGGTGGTAGGATACAAGTACCTGTTCATACACCTCCGGCTCCTGAGGCCAAGGAGTATCTGTCTGAGCACCTGGAATTTGAGCAGGGCAGATCATGTCCGAACTTGTGTCCAACGCCGCCGCCCAAAGTTTATCCAGTGTAAACCCAGTCCAACAGGTCATTATTCGATCGCCTTCCTCGATGGAGTCTATTGGAGGAGGAAGATAGGACACCCCCAAGGCAGAGCTCATTCGCGTTGGAGTCTGATTCGAGCGGATTTTGTTGAGTCCACTGCCAATACCGAGAGACATAGCACGAGAAAGATGATATCTTGCCTCCAAAACTTTTCCTGTCGAGAAGAGATACCGAGCGAGGAGAATTTCCGCTTGGATACTGTAAATGATTTTGTTCGGGTGCGATCCGGAAAGAGATGATGCAAGTTCTCGGGAAGCAAGGGTAAGATGGTTCTCTTGTAGCTGCTTCAGCGAGGGATCTTGAGAGAGATGGATCCCCCATACATAAACGATACTCATCAAGGCTTTTGTAGGACGTGCATAATGCCCCAACGGGTACGGTAATAGCGCAGAAGAGCGGAACCGTGCTGGATTCAGAGTAAAACCAATCTCATGTGCGCTTTCCAGAAAAATATCGAGCCTGAATGAACGACATTTTACCATCCAGTCCCAGTCATGAAAAGTGTACTTACAATCTTCTCTTGGTCTCTGTAGAAGGTTCCAGCGAGTTATCACCTTGTACTGGGGCTGAACTGTAAGGCTGGTGAAGATGGACCTCGGAAGAAGACCCGCCTTCGAGCTCGCGAAGACGGGCGTGGAGACGATCAAGGTCCTCCTGCAGGATGCTTATCCTGGAACGCTGACTTCTAGCAACATATTCGCAATCATCTGCGACGTTTGCGCGTCTGCATTGTACGCATATTGGCTTGGTTCCGCTGCATTTCTACAGAACGTAAATTGAATGTTCGTGATTCGAATTCCTGACTCAAGCCAGAGATCACCTACCATTTTTCGTTCTCGACAGCGTACGCATGCGGCGCCTGAAGCAAGCGGTCCAGACATGATGAGATTCGTGGTTATAAGTACTCTGGCTCTTCTTGCTCTTTTATACCCAATACTATATTCCGATTATGGTAAACAGAGGTTGGCTGTTAGCACTTACGCACATTACTTACAATGGACCGAGTACTGACTAACATGAATACGGATCCTCCGACTCTCGCGTAGTGCTCGCCATGAAATGCTGAAGTGTGTCATCCTTGATGGAAGTTATCGGACACCAGTAAAATACCGTAGAGCCAGCTAGATTTGGAGGACGACAGATTTCAATTCAACTTTCAGTCTGTGGCGCTCATCAAAAATAAGCCGATTTCGACGTTGTCATTTGTCTCTTCAAAAGCGAGCTTACAACGCCCAGCTGTAAATTCGTTTCCGTGTCCGTGTCATTATCGCATTCACGACCCACGCATGCTTAAAGATGTGCCGGTCACTCAGCTCAGTGGTCAGCTTCGTGTAATATTTAACCGGTCGTTCCGACGGAAGCACTCCTTACAGTGTCTTCAAGATATAGGTAATTCTTGGGTAATTTCCGTTCGTATATGTATCTGAGTTCCGTTCTGAGCACTGTTTGCACCTACTGAGAAGTCTTGCCAAGACCTGCACAGAATCCGGGCCTAGGAAGGCAGCCAGTCTCCGGGATTTGCAAACATTTATAGCCGGGCGCTTATATGGTCATGTGACAAATCGCGCTGTTGCGCTTTTGATTAGCTCAGGCTAATAGCTGAGAATGTGTAGTACTAGTAACCGAGCTTTGGAGCAGATTAGTTCAATGGAGTAAATGTGGAGTACAGAATCTCTGATAGTGCTACCAGGGCGAAATCACTATTGAAAGCAAGTCTAGATTACCGGACTGATCACAAGAGGCAGTTGAGGATGCTGGTCTTTTCCGACGACGGGCACTGTAACACCATTCATCTGCCAGAAAACCTCGGCGTCGCTGTCTGAAGGAGAGAATTTGAAGCTTTCTACCAGAACAGAAATCACCACTTCTACAATGGCGGTATATCATGGCCTCGTTTTTAATAATGCTGAATTGTGGACTTACTCATCTCCAGCTGCGAAAATTTGAATCCACTGAAACGATATCAGCGTGGTTCATTCCCGATGCCTTTACATTGGAACTTACATGCAAGATCGCCCGCCTCCAATAAAAGTCATCCTGATTTATGTTAAATAAGTACTTTATGCTGGTTGGGGAAACTTACAGATGAGAATAAACACCAGGTATTCGTGCATCAGTGAGTGTGGTAGGCAAAGGCGAGAGCCACCGCTCTGGCTTCCATTCATCCGCATCTAGAGGCGAATGCATTACTACGCTAACATTCGCCAAAGCTCTTGAAGAATCCCCTTACCTTTACCCCACAAGTCTGGGTTCCTATTTGAGTTAAGGATGGACACAACAATGGTTGTGCCTTTCGGAACGGCTATCTCGTTCATTTCCGTACCGTCTAGCCCAGTTAGTGGTTTTGACAGAGGGATAACAGCGTCTTGACGTGCGCTGTTTGGGATTAGAATTACTGGTCAGGGAGAGAGATGTTTGAAAACTTACATCCTAGTTACGGTCGAGGCAGGTGAATACCTGGCATCAACATCAGGCGACAAGTTCAATTCAAAGGAAAAGCTGTAGACATACAAACGAAGAGTTTCTCGGCACACTGCGTCGAGATACGGCAAAGAGAGCAATTCGTCGTACGAAAGGTCTTGTCCGCCATTCTGAAGCTTTGCTTCGATGAGTTCATTTCGGAGTCTGTGCTGGGCTTGGGGATGCTTTGAAAGAAGATGCAGAACGCGAGCCATGGCACTCTGTACAATGACTTGTGTAAGCTTGATCACGTTCCGACTAGAGTCACTCAACTCACCGAGGTCGTATCCATTGCGGCGAAAATGAAAGTGCTAAAATCATTACACGCTCATCTTTCTGTTTTTTGACTCGGAGGGGTCATTCATTTACTCACTTCATCTATCGGAGAGATTCGGTGAGTTTGAGACAGCAGCGGTTGAGAAGCATAGATACCTGAGATATGACTTCGATCTCATCCAATCGATCTTCATCCGCAGCGTTCATATTCTCCTTCACTTAAGCGACGTTTATGACTGGGTTTAGCGAGAACGGATCCGAGCCACTTACTCAAAATACTGATAAGGTCATTTCCTCCTCCAATCTGTTGGGTAACTGCCTCATCTCCTCTTTCAAACGCCTGTTTCTTCTTTTCATATATTCCGGTTGCGATATCGTACATATAGTCGACTATGTCGCGCATTTGATGCACGTCCTTCCAGGGCAATAGATTGACCATAAAACGACGGAACCCGGGTGAACCGATTTCCGAGACTAAGGGAAGAACATTTACAAACCAGAAACTCAGCCGCGTCATAGTAGGCCTGAAAATCTGACTGTCAAAAGAAGGAATTGAGCAGATTATCTTAGCACGTACAATAATTCCTTGGTTATTGTAGAGTACGGGTGAGTGGATTCTTCATCCGTCAACGGATCAAAAGAAAATCCAAGCCCCGCTTGCCCAATTAACTCCAAAGCAGTCCGGGCCATCCATAAAAGAATGTCGACCTTTTTTACACAAGATGTTGAGCTGATAGTCGCCTGAAATTCAGTGCGAGGACTGCGCACCTTTTGACCTTTGGGACGCTTTTGTAACTGACCCTCAAGCGCACTTTGAAGCTACGAAACATTCCCCAATGTTGATTTCAGTCAGCTGGGCGGCCAATGATTATCAGGAATAGGATACCTTGTGCGCAATATCAAAAAATGGTGGAACTGCAAAAAGTACCTCGTTTAGACCACCAGAAGATCTCTTAGTAACACCCTCTTACCCATCGCCCGCAAGTGAGCAGCAGAAAACACGGGATTTAGCATTTTTCGTTGTTTCCGATGACGATGTCCTGTTGCGAAAGATTAGTGAGACCAAACGTCAAACAGCTCTATGTATCAACCTAGGGTCCCAAGCAGCCCATGTCCGAAGACTACCACATTGCTTCTGCAGGAGATTATCAGAACCATATGTATGGAGATTTTATCGGTGTCACGAACTTGACAAATCTATCGATTTCTTCAAACACGTCTTGTTCCTGCGAATAACACCAAGAAGTGTTGAGCAGGGATCGTTGAACAGTAGAATCGACCTCACCTTGATCAGAATAGTGTGCATTGCTTCGGGGTCACACGTGTAGAGGCCAGTGCCCTGATACGACAACATGAGCCTTGTATTCTTTCACTGATAGAGAGAAGATCGCTCCATACCCCGAATGGACTGTGCAGGCGAACTGTACTTCCGTCTGAGAGGAATCCCCACTTGTCAGCAGTGACATACATATGCAGAGTATGAGACTTACATTTCTGAGCCAGAAATTCGTGGAAGCCCCAAGCTGAAGGATTAAATACTTGCTCGAAGTTACCTGTTGAGGTTCTGGGTTAGGAAAAACTACAAGTCAAACCTCGACAATAACACGAACCTTTGAACCAGGAAGGCGATTTGGGACCAGGAACATTTTCTACCCCAGATGATATTCTCGAAATCTTTCGATAGACATGTCGCAAGAGCACCAGAGCTAGAACCGCGATTCCAATCTGCAAGTTCAGGAAGTTTGTTACAGTCATGACTGTAGATACGGACGAAATGATGACCACAAAACTGGCCTTTCTCCAACACTTATATGCAGCTTTTACCCCAGGGTTGTTTCGGTCTTGAGTGATGGTACTCCATGGAACATTCGATTCTCCTTCCACGTTCCGCACTTTGGTTTATCCTATTGGCGCAGATCTGCGTACTGCTCTTCCCCGCCCCCCGCCTGTACGTTGGTTATGTTCTTGTCCTATCCGTGATTCCTGCTAGGAAACCTCCCTTACTTCCTCCCTCCCTCCCTTCCGTCCTTCCTTAACACACCCAATGCCACAGCTATTGTTCACAATCTTTGGTGCTACCAAACAAACGATTGTGAACAATCCTTTGGTAACTACCAGTGACCACCCTAAGATCAAGCAATGTTGCAGGCAGTTCCTGTTAGGGCTAGCTCTGCTAGCCCTAACATGTGGGAACTGTCTGCGACATTGCCTACAAAAAATGGCTCTATCGGGGGGTTAGGTGGTTAGATGGTTAGGGTTAGGGGTTAGGCTCGTGCCGAAGGCGCGCTGGGTTAGGGGTTAGGCGCACCCGCAGGGTGCTCGCGCGAAGCGCGAAAGGTTAGGGGTTAGGGTTAGGTTAGGGTTTAGGGTAGTTACATCTGATCTTATCTATTTTAGGGTGGCCTTGACTGGTGCGACCAAAGGATTGTGCACAAACATTCATCTGGTAGCACCAGTCAAATTGTGCACAATATCTGTCGCAGGGGCTCCTTAACAGATCCGTGTGAACAGACGGAGAATCGCCGCCACACTGGCTGCTGCTGCAATCCCACCGAAACACTAGAAACTCGTGAATCCCGGGGCTTGTTAACCTGAAGGAAGGTGGAAGAAGGACTCAGATGACAACAGGAAAACCCGATAATTAACATCAGAATATTCCTGGAAACGAAGTGAGTAGAAGTTCTTATAAGCGACAGCTCCACCAACAATACGCATATGCACTGTGCACTCAGTATCTTTAAAAGTATGCAGAGCTCTCGCTCATGTGTAGTGTTATCAACGACTAGGCTATGCATACTCCATCATTCGAATTTCGAAGGCCAAGACTAGAGCGTTTCAGTTCCAGTTTTCCGAGGCAAGACGCAAGCACGGTTCGGAAAAGCCGAAAGCCGGGAAATGGCTTGGAGATAACCGAGAACAAAATTTGAGGTTCAAGTATCTAAGTACTCGTATACGTTCATCTTCTCTTCTTCCCCCTCAATTCCTTTTGCGACGCAGGGAGCTAGTCCCATCGAGCGTCAGTATCGTTGACAGAGAAGATCCGCCATATCATCATGAATCATGCTCGTGCCGAGAACGCGGCGAGGTAAGAATCCACCAATGGTCTACGAGTTAACTGCGTACGAATTCTTGACAACAGCAGCCGCTCACTCACATCACACACCCAGTTCGCTCAGACAAAAATCAACATGTACAGTTTCTACAATCACCAAAAAATCACCAAACAAAAGTACGGTACGATATACTGATACGATACTCTACATGCCTGCCTTGGGGACACCCAAACATTGTAACAAAGGAAGGCGGGATGTCCTACACAAGATATTTATGGAGAATCAAGAGGCAATCGCCCGAAACAAAACCGAAAAGGAAAAGGCGAAAACAAGTTTAAACGTTGTACTGTAATTGTACGTGCGTACGTCGTAACAAAAAGTAAATTGTACCTGACAGGATCGCTCGTATGTGGTATCAGCAGTCGGTTCCCAACTAGTGGTAAACGCGATCATAGGAAACGACCATTCGAAATAAAGACAGTTAGATGAAGTCGACAAGAGGAGGGGTAGGGGATAAGAGGATGATGGACAACAGAGAAGAACTCGTATAGGTACAACCGACTATATTTTGATAGTCAACCAACAACAGAGAGGGCCGCCATGATGAAACGATAGTCGTATAGAAAGGCAAGAAATTAGGCAAGAAAAGAAGGCAGATTCATGAGGCCCAAGCTAAAGAAGATCACGAAGATCACGAAGATGTCCTTCGGCGGCTTAAATACCGCCATAAGCGTCGGATTCGTCGAGCCTGGAAGCGATACTCGCCCTGCTAGCGTTAGCCGAGGGATGAGCACCGGCAGCGTGCGGACTCTGAGATGGCGAGTAAGCAGTGAATTGGTCATATGCTTGGCCTGCATTGTGCGCTTCACCATCGTAGTTGTCCATAACAAAAGGGTTCGCATTTTCCGCGGCAGGCTGATGAGTTCCAATAGGAGCCTGACCAAAGGTGTACTGTTGTCTAGGCTGAAGCGGAGCTCGCTGCATAGGCACGGCAGAAGCTGAGCTTTGATCGTAGTACTGCTGAGTGACATTATCGCGGTAGTATTCGTGTTCGGGCTCCAAACTATTGTCGTGGCCATTGTCCTGCTGCAGGCGGAAAGCACCGGCCCCAGCCATACCAGGTGAAGTGGTGCTGGTGACCGAGTCAGTGTAGTTGTTGCCTCTGTTCTGGATCATCTCCGGGGGGCGAGGCATAGGCAAGGGGTCATCATCCAACATCATGGCGGACCGACGAAACTGAGCAGCCTCAAACTTTTTCGCTCGCTTTCTCCTGTTGATGCGACGCTTAAATGATACGAAAATCAGGGTCGGGAAGTAAGCGAGAAACAGGAAGAGAACATACCATGAAAAAGGCGACAAGAAAGCCAAGAACTGCAAGACCAGCCAAAGCACCGGCGATACCGCCAACGACTGCTCCTGTGTTGATAGCTCCCGAAGGCTTAGAGGAGCTGGTGGCTTCGGCGGCTACAACGGAAGAAGATGAAAAGACACGGGAGACAGAAGCGAACGAGCTTGTCTGGACATCCACCGTAGGGGTGACAGTTGAGATATGCGTCTGTCAACGAAAAGAGTAAGTACGGAACCGATTCAAATGACAGAAACCTACACTGGTAGAAAGAGAAGCTAAGGCGGTAGACGAACCGCTGGTTGAAGAGGAAGAGGTCGTCTTGGAGGTAGCGGTAGAAGAAGTGGAGGATGACGTAGGCGTCACAGTCGGAGTATTAGCAGCAGTCGCCGGTGTAGAGCTGGAGCTGACGGACGACGAAGTCGCCTGGACAGCGGAGCTTGAGCTGCTGCTCTGTGAAGTGGTCGTATTTTCCGTGGACTGAGTAGACTGGGAAGATTGAGAAGATTGGGAAGTTGGGCCAGGGGTATTTGCAGTATCTAGTCGAAATCATGGACTGCTTTGGATGTGCGATGAAAGCGAAACTTACCAGAGGAAGAAGACGTTGTAGAACCACCCGAGCCTTGGTCGTTGCTTTGACCATTGGGTTGGCTATTCCCATTATTCCCATCGGTTCCATTACCGTTGTTTCCATTAGGACTCCCGGAATCAGCAGGAGCACGGTGCGCCAAACGGCGTGCGACAGCAGCTTTGTGAAGAGACATGAAAGCCGAGTTTATGTAAAAGGGAGAATATAAAGTTGTTATAGAATGACCGTATGGAATCAAAAGAATGTAATGTCCTCAGAGGGACGAGGATATCGGTTGAGTCGAGTTGGTTGTCGACGCTGTTGAGCTCGTTGCGCTCGATGCCAGTGCTGGTGGGGGTGGGAGAGAAAAAACAAGGCTGAAACCCAATATCGTTTGCGTTTATTGCCGCCATCAGATTTGATTCCCAGAAACGGTAACTATTGCCGCTCTGCATCAGGTGGTTCTGCGAATAGTCCTCCTTTCCTTCATGCTGTCAATTTCACCTACACTTGGCTGTGGTCTCTGCATTTACCAAGCATTCGTCACTGTAAACCCAACCCATCGACTGGCAGCCTGCTTTTCCTAGCTTTTTCGGTCCACGGGCTCATATAACCTGTTTCCACATTTATTGCTGCCGTCTATGTTCACCTACTTATTTCAGGCACTTCCAGTGTCATAGTTACCAATCGTAAGAGAAACGATGGCTCTTTTGAGCGAAAAGTATTGGCTTTTCTCATTGTCACAATCTGTCTCGCAATCTGTCTGCAATGACATGTAAACCGTTCTGACGTAGAGCTGGTCCCTGGAGGCATCAAAGCGACTCTCTTTGCTCGTGAGTCGCGGATATTTTTAGCCTCTTCTAATTCGCCATCCTGATCCTTTAAACAGACTGCGATGCGTTGCACTGACGGCACAGAATGCAGAGGAAGAAAAGACAGCTTATATGCTGCTTCCTGCACTTCTTGGGCACAAAGACCCAACAACAATCTTTGGGTCAGAATTCCAGAATTTGCCCCGTCCAAATCAAAAGATTTCGGTGAGATTTCAGAGGTTCTGAGATACGGCGAGGCTCCGGCGATACGATACACCACTATGCTGTACTCGTCCATCGTTCCAGTGGGGCCATTCACATTTTTGGGACCTGCCAGACGAATGATGATCAAGTACAGATCAAAGTTCGTATGATACATGCTTGACTCTATGGACTCACGCCACGGGTATGTCGTTTAGAACGAGACCAGGCAAGGCACCATAATTTACGATTTTCATTCAAGATGCAGATAATTTATGTGTCTTCGACAATCGGATGTTGATTGAATGATAGCTATACCACGACCACGACAGTGTATAAAGGTAGAGAGTCAAGGCAGTGTCAATGACTAAGGAGGATATTAGCCTCGGATATGGTGGAGATGCTGGCAACCTCCATCTCTTGCGCCAGTTATTAGCAACAGCTTACGGATTCCCTCCCCTTTTGCGCAAGATTCGTATGCTTTCAAATCCCTCGTCTGTTTTTGACCAGCTTCCCCTGCTCCCGGTACAGAAGCTAAAGAATGGCCGTTATGAGGCTCACTGCAAGTTGGGCACTGGACTTTTACTCAAACACATGGCTAGGATCTGACAGCCAGGCTGAGTACGCTCCTCATTCACAAGGATGTGGAAGTGTGGAACAGCAGTAACCTCAGTATCTGTTTGACAGGTTCTTGACAAACAGATGTGATGTGCCAACAAGTATCACGCTGTGAGGGTGCTGTCTATTGCATGTACCAATGCATAGTACATACTGTGCTGCTCTTACTCGCGGATCGAGTTTTTGCAACAAATTACCGATCGATGCAAAAATTTACAACTGGTTAGCAAAACCACAAGTTCATTCCAACTACATACTATGATACAGGATGAATATGTAAGGTAGAGATTTTAATCCTTCATTGAGATCGCAGCTAGAATCAAATCCCTTGCGATGGAAGTGCGAGGAACGATAGAGGATTTGTAAGGCTTGGGATGTCTGCAGCGACAATTCAAAAATGACATAACAGACAATACTCACTCCAGAACTCACCGGAAAAAGCTGTTCGTGAATTCTCCAGGAATGTCGATTTCATTTCCATTTTCATCTTTCGCCTTACCCAAAGTGACGGTGGCCAAAACAGAAGCGATGGCGAGCCAGACAGTGTTTTCGCCCATATAACGGCCAGCACAGACTCTGCATATAGTAGGAAGCACAGAAGCGGATTAGGAATCATATGGTATGATAGAGATTCTAATAAACCTTCGACCAAATCCAAATGCGTAAATCTCATTTATGCTTCTGAACGGTCCTTTTTCCGACTCGAGATAACGTTCGGGGATGAATTTGTCTGGCTCGTAATAGATGTCGGGGTCCCGATTCATAGCCCTGGTTCTATTGGGAAACTATTCATCAGGGCAGATAGAACACAGACATACCAAATATTGGGAATGACCTCGCAACCTATGCAAAGATTGAGATCTTCAAACACGGATTACAAGGAGACGAAACCTTTGGGAATTAAATAACCGCGGTACGTATCGTCTTCAATCGAGTTATGTGGACCGCCTATTCATCGGTGTCTGAGCCTTCAATAAGTTCCGCTGCCCAAAATCAACCTACCCAAGGGAAGGGGAGGGTGTAATCGCATAGTCTCGCGATAGATAGCTTCAACGTAAGGCAGAGAAGGACGGTCTTCAAATGTAGGCAGTCGATCTCCGCCAACAACACGATCCAGCTCTTCTTGGCCTTTCCACTGTACTTCTGGGTTGAGACACATACAGAGCAAAAATGAGCTGATGGAAGACATGGTCTACTAATAATGAGCAGCGGATAAAATGCAAAGTATGGAACTTTCTACCGTGTCTGACGCAGCTAAAGAAAGGTGCCAGGTCAAGCAGGAAGCTAAGAGGTACAATATCACTAGCGAAGCTCACCGAGAAGACTGATGGTGCCCATTGACTTGATTGCATCAATCTCCTTTGGTGTACCTTTACTTTTTGTTGCTAACTCAGCAATGAGGGAAGTAGCCAAACCATTTTTCTGCATATACCATGGCTGGGTAAGACCACATAATAATTGGCAAAATGGAGGGGACCTGTGCGGCTCACAAAATTATTTATTGCCTTGTTATAGGGAATACTATCCACTTCTTTAAGACCACTGCGACATTTCTCTGCTTCCTTTTTGAATTCGCAGCCGGGGAACCACGAAGGCATAGTTATCAACCATGGGAATCGCTGAGGAAGGGGGAAAGCGCCGATAAGAAGAGATTCTCCCATTAGTCTCAATACTTCAGCGGTTTTTCGTGCAAGAGGATCTTTGGGGTCAATATCAAACCCATACATCGAAGTATAGATAAGTTGCTGAGATAGCCTGGTAAGTACAATTGAATTAGCAAAAAACTTGTTTCTATATACATGTTCAAACGCACGCCATAGAATGTTGCATGAAGTTTTCGGGAGTGGTTATCAAATTATACAAAAATTCATGAATTTTACTGTATTGCGCTGGGAAAAAGCGAGGTACAGCAGCTTGGCGAAAGCTCTGTTGGAAAAGTTTCCTATGGTAACGCCAACTGGGAGAATATCTCTGCAGAGATGTTTGTTAATTCAAGCTATTCAGCGACACATCAACCTACTTGCCATTAATGAGAGGACAGACGAGGTTCCAAATCTAGATTAATCAGCTTTCATTCGAGAAAAACTATTACAAGGGAATGACTCACAAGTCCAATAAGGGAGATCCCGGTCGATCTGAGTAAGTGCGAGCACGCCTTTCCAACAGGTCAATCGCAACATGAGAATGATTGAGAATCAAGGTGTTTGTTTCACGAATGTAGACAAGTTCACCTGAAAATCAGACCATGTGAGCGGTGCCAACGTCGATTTTGAATTGACATTACTGACCATATTCCTTTCCCCACTTTTGATACTGAGCCCAAGGGTCAAAAGTTGGCATAGTATCAGGGGCGACATTCGGCCCCGGGGGATAAGGCAGCGTGGAGTCATTATGGTGACGCGGAAAGAAGTAGCTGAAAGCTAGAACGGCAGTGACTACTCCCAGGGAGATTGATAATAAGGCAGCAAGCTCATGCAGCATGGTAGTGCGAGTACAGTGACAATGTGAATCGGGCCTTTTTAAAAACTTGATTGTTGAGATGAGCATCTGACAACGTCGGACCGCGGGCAAAGTAATCCTTAGCACCGCCAAGGCTAGACTCATACCCATCCTGTCTATGAAGCTATATGAAGGCCGGTCTAATGAGGGCCTGTCGATAGACAGGCTGGGAGATCTCGGAACTATTTGGGTGAGTGCGTACGGAGTTTGAATTTCTCGTCCCGACCATTACTACTTGTCAAACAACCAGTTCTGGGGACAGTGAAATAGTCAAGTATGTACTGAAATATTATAGATATTGGTATTACAACATAAAATTGTCTGTAAATCAAGATCTCGCAAGCATTTTGCTTAGTGCATTTAACGGCATCAGTGGAAGTGCCGACGAGCCGACAGCTGTCAAGGGTGCAAATTTCAAACTCCGTACGCACCCACCGAAATAGTTCCGAAATCTCCCAGCCTTTCTATCGACAGGCCCTCATTAGACCGGCCCTCATAGACTGTCTGGCTACGAGCCTACGCCAAGGCGGCAGTCCCCGACTCAAGTGGAGGGCTTCAAGAAGCCATAATTGTTGAATTAGACCCTGCGCGGGCTCGGAAGGAAGAGAAAGGTCACTCGTGTAGGCAGGGAACCCTTGGCAAACACACAAGGGGTCTTGTATCTACTACAAGCTCTATATAAGGTAAGTAATATGAAATAATCAGACTAACTGTTCCGCGACGATGGATAGAATAAGTGAGTGCCGGACTGGCACAACGAATATCCCATAGTACAGACGACGGCAGAGTAAGTAAGCTATGTTGTACCATCTGCTGAAAGCCCATTTCTTAACCAAGTGTAAGTACAACTCCGGTCTGAGCAATTGTCATGCTTAGACTTACTTATAGATACTTAACTGCTAACAGGGATCTCTGGAGACCTGGACTAGAAAATTGACGGAAAGGATTATTCAGAAAACAGTGATAAATTTCAATGAACATTAAACTGGCAGTAATTTGTCTAAGTTATTTACGAGGTTTTAGGGCTCAAGGTGGCGTCAGTGACTGAGGAGGTCGTTTAGCCCTGAAGGTGTGGACTTGCGCAAGATTTGTATGCCTTCAAATCCCTCGCCTTTGTTTCACCAGCTTCTCCTGTGCCCGGGACAGAAGCCGAAGAATGGCCTCGCTGCAAGTTAGACACTGGACTTTACTCAAACGCCTGATTAGTCTCTGGTAGGTATGTTTCTCATTCACAAGGAGCTGGAATTGTGTAACAGGTAGTAACCTCACTATCTGTTTCAAGTTTGACAAGTTCTCGACAACCGGATGTGCCAACGAGTATCACGCTGCAAACGTGCTGTTTATTACATGTACCAATGCATAGTACATACCATGCTGGTCTTCCTCGCGAGCTTGAGCTTTTGCAACAAATTGCTGATCAACGATGATTGGGACCAATTCTCTCTGCTTCAGGATCACTTTGAAATTCAAGGTTCTGGAGGAACACATCTGTGTCTAGTAATGCGTCTTTACGACTCGGCTTCCGCGGTAGTACATCGAAGAAAGCATTGCCAGTTCATACTACAAAACATGTTATTGTCAAATACTTCAATTTTGCAGGCTCTGTCGCACCTACGCAGATCAAAAATTATTCGCGCAGGTTTGCATTTTTCCTTGCTTTTATCTTGTGTGGCTTATTGACATTTTCGAGCGACTTCTTTCGCGAGATATCAAATCTGACAATATCCTCTTCGACTCTGTCCCCAGTGAGAGATACCTCAAGATCATTTGGCCCTAGAACCACCTGCAGGCGAGACATAGAGGGCCTCCAGTATCCAAATTTTTCGCTCTCAGCCGATACTCCACAGTTTTCAATGGGACGTGAGGCCTAGCTTCTTGAGTGAATTGGATATGTCGAGAATGACCAGACAATCACAATAATACATACTAGATACCACCTCATTCAAATGTAGCTCAAAGAGCAGGCGAATAACCACCTGTAAACAAATTCTCTGCCTATCCACCTATCCACTCTGCGCTCCAGAATCACTACCATTTCTCGATTTCTCACCCAAAATTGACATATGCGCCATGGGCTGCCTCAAGCTTGTACGTACTTAATTCCTTACATACTATAATCCTTGACTCCCCTGCCCCAGACCTTCGAGCTTCTTGTTGGCCAGTGGTTGTTTGCACCGGTAGAGGCTGAAGATAAGTCGTGGATGCGCGAGGATGACCACCTTGTAAAAATAGTGGAATTGACAGGAAAGACGTTTAGTGACAAATATCTGGCTCGTGCGAACAGACGTTCAGAGCTATTTGCGATGAGAATGATATGTCGTTTTGTTTTTCACTCTTCTCAGGGTTGAGCTTATTCCCAGCCAAAGCATCGAATGTTCACTCGCAATGTTGAAAGTCATGCCAGAAGAGGAGGCTGTTTATGGGAGCTGCATCGTTCAACCGTGTTTGCCTGTGCCTTGACTCGTACGAACCGCCCTTCGGCCAAGGAGCTTCCGGTGATTTTCCAGGGCTCTTGCACAACGATTGTAGTCACTGTCAGTGATTGCGGAACCGACTAATTCAGCTGCCTCTTTGGGTGGACTGATCTATTGACCGTGATACTCGGCCGAAATTCAGCTGTAAAGCTGGAAGAGGAATACGAGTCGAAGGATCTTAATAGCCTGTTTTACCCTTCACCTTTCTTTCCAAAATCCAGTCGATTTCTGATTTCTTCCCTAAGCATTTGAGTGGGGAAGTGGGGGAACTTAAGCTTTGACAGCTAAAATGGGATATAGTGCGGGATTATTTAGTGGCCGCAACGTAGACCTTGGAGGCCTTAATGGTTGTCTCCGTACAGTCCCGTACAGCTCATTTTCGAATCTTACTTTACTGTATAATATTTTACATTCTCGCTCCATTAGAACTCCTGAATGTCACTCAACTGGAATATGACAATGTCCGATTCGGATTCTTTCCGCTATCCCCCCTCTCCATGTCGCTTCATAGTTGAGTGCTATTTTTTCCTCCATCTCTGGACGTCTAGCGCGCGTGTGTAAACCTGGATGATCCCTGCCAGATGTCATGGTTACGTCCCGAATGCTCGATGCCATCATGAAATAGATCGATGGTCGTTGGTTGATATGTTCTTGGCGCCCCGCCCGGCGGGATCATGATCTCGAAAAGTTGATTGTGTAGATGACAACCTTTCAGCCTATACCTCGTAGTACTTAAGATACTGTGGCTCTTATAGATATAACAGTAATGCGTTCTGGTCAAAACTCAGTAATCTCAATACTCAGTACTCGGTTACTGCAAAGTACAAGCTGTCAGTGAGTTACCGAAAAAATAGCGGCCGATTGTGCCGCTCCCGGCATTGCACGTGATCTGGAGTTTCATGCTAGCGTGTGCCGAAATTGATTCTTTCCTCCCTTCCCACTCGATCTCCTCGCTCCCAGCTTCAGACTCGAGTCCTATCGAAGCTCTCTGAGGCTCAATATCCCTTCTTTTCCACCCCCCACATTCTTTATTCTCACATTCATTATAACCACAACAAAAAGCCATGAACCACCGGCTTGAGCTCAAACATCGTTCTACGGAATTTCACCGCAGAAAAGCTTACCTGAACCGTGCGATCATCAACGTTGGCGGCCTGGGTGAGGATGGTGAGGATAGCGATCCTGCCATTGGTGATGGTATCAATAATGAAAAGACTACCACCACCAACCCTCTTAAAGGAGGCAGTACGTATTTAATCCCCATTCATTTGTTTGGAAAAATTCTCAAAATTCCATTTATGTAGCCTCGACGACTAGTGTGCTCTCTGTCGTTGGGCCTGCCTCAGTTACTACAACCTCAAAGGGGGTGGTAACCCCGACCTCTATTACACCAGTGCTTTCGTTGCCCGGCCTTCTCCCCACGTCCATCTCGACGTCTCTGACAACCTCTGGCACCAGTTTGAGCACTTCTTCGAGCACTTCCACGAGTTCTTCTTCCATCAAAACGAGCTCCTCTAGTTCCTCCTCGACGTCTAGCTCGTCTTCTTTTACAACAGTACGTTTTCTAATTCTATTCAGCTGGAGTCTTATTAAGGACTTGCTATGCTAGTCTTCTGCTGTAGACACTGCTAAGCCTAGCAGGACTGTCGCGACAGTAACTGTGCCCCCTTCATCCTCAGTAGCCAGTACCGCAGCTGTTTCGAACTCAGCTTCCAACTCGAGTTCTGGCGGAGTTAGCGCTGGTTCAATTGTCGGTGCTATTTTCGGTACTATTGGTGGTATTCTTGTCGTAGCGGTCATCGTTGCCTTCGTCGTGGTAAGTTTGAAATCGTTTTCCGGGGAAAAGCATTTGCATTCAGACGATTTTTTCTCAGCGCCGACTCCGCGCTCGCCGTAATGAAGAAGAGCACTTCGATGCTTCTCATTTCCGTCGTTCCGCTGCTCTCCTCGACGACGAATTTGGCAACGATAACTTCTCTGCTCGTCCACCCACCATGATTGCCCGCCATATGGCGCACTCTCCAGCTATCCCTCCCGCTACTTATAACAACTACCCTGCCGCCGACCCCTACGGCGGCCCTGAACCGTACACCCCTGGTACCGGTGGTGATCCGTTCAACCCACCGTACAATGCATACCCCAACTATACCCAAGAACCCGTTTACAGCCTCAATCCCGGAGACACTTTCCCGCCTGCCAATCCTATCGCACATAGCATGAGTGCCGGTTCTGCTCAGGAGATGGACCCAACCACTGCGCACAACACGTACCTCAATAGGCAGCCTACCCTCCGTGAAACAGATACCCATCCCGCTCAGCAGTATATGGATATGAACCGTGTGCCCAGCCCTCCTTCTTCGACCATGTCTCATCCGGCCGACTACCAAACTGGATTAATGTCGCCCACATCTGCGACTCCCCTGCAGAACCCGCATCCCTACCATTCTCCAGTTGAATATCCTTCTGTTGCCCCTCCGGCGCCGGCTGCGGCTCCTGCAGCAGTTGCAGTAAAGCACGCGGATGCGCTAAAGAGGCCTGAGACTGTTTACGATCCCGATGATGCTTACGGTGGAATGTAAACACTTTTTCAATCTTTCCTCCGCTTACTGGGTGCCGTATCTATCTATTGTTCAAAGCAAAGCGGGCATAATTGGGCTGGTTCTCCGAAGTCAAGATCTTTTATCTCATATCTTATACCACCTGCTTGACCTGATTTTACTCTTGTATCTGCCTCTCTACATCTCTCTGAGATGTGTGTATGAGTTTCCATGTCGTGTATAACTCTGGTGTCTTTTTTCCATCTTCTTTCTTCCCTTCACTTCACTCGGCGATACTTGTGCAGGTACGCTGCCAATCATTCTGATGCGGCGGCACTGCGTTTCCTGTTTTATTTCTTTGCCGCATCCGCCGCTATTTCCTCACTCTCCTTTCCCTGAAAACTCGCTCATTCTACTCGGTATTTGTTTCGTGGATGGAGAAAGGCTGGAGTGTGTGGATGATTATGTTTTATGTTTGATGTTTTTTATTCTTGGATAGTACTGGCTGCATTTTGCATAACGAATATTGGATGGTGGTTTGATCCCTCCCTCCCTGTGTTTCTTTCTTTTTTTGTTAGTCTTGTGTTTCCTCCTGGGCGCTACGGATGTTTATGTCTGTGCGTAACGTGTTAACCTGTTCTTTGTCAATATAGTGGCCGATAGACTGGCTTTTTGTGTTCGAATGTGCATCAACTCTCTTTACCATTTGACGACGATAATGGCCTCCAAAGCGCTTCATTACCGAGCTTCTTGGATGCTTATGAAGAGGCAGGGTACTTGCAATCGCATGGTCATTCATATCATGAGCGGGCGTTGCAATCCAGCGGCAACAACTGTTCCTTCAAGGTCTGATTAACAGAGGTCATATATGTAACGGTAGGGTCCTCAAGAGAGCCTCGCGGCCCAACGCTCCACCCTCAATCGTTATGCCTACACATCTCAAGCAGCGAAGCAAAACAAAAATATCAAAAACCATGAGAACCAATCATTCGGCGGCTGAAACTCAACATCACACATTCTCAGAAGCTAGTTTGCTAGGTCCTCTTCTGTCTGCGAATGGTGGTACCTGAGTGTATGCATAATTACGATTGATCCTGATCTGACGAAAAAAATGGTCCGTACCTCGGAGACGTGGCACACCAAAAGCTATATCCTGCCGCAAAAAGTTGCAGCGCCAGTACATATTTCTTCAGGTCGGTTGAAAAAAATTCATTGGCATCTATCTCGGATTTGAGCCTCCAAGCTTTTTGCTCTTCATCGACAATGACGTCTTTGAGTGTCGATTTGGCCTGCTTGTCGGAGAGACTACCATGTTCTTTCATTAGAACGGCGATCGCATTGCGGATTCTGTCTGTAGGTTGTCGGTGCTCCATTTCCCAGGAGAAGTAATCGTTGGTAAGTCCAACGATAACTCCGATACTATGCTCGTATTTGCGGGCGGTCTTTTCCTCCTCCTCGGCTAGTTCGAGTGGGATAGTCGAAGACCAGCGGATCAGTTTACATACGAAGCTATCAGAAGCAGATTGAAGAATGTCTTCGAGCAAATATCCCTGGTGGCTTTTCACTCACTCATAATCAAAATTTGTCTTCCTATAGGGAATGTATGTCTCGAGATTTTCAAATTCAACGTCAACACTGTCCCGCTTGTGAAGACTGACGTCGAGCGTTCTGAGCAATGCGGCATTGTTGGGATCTTTCTGGCAAAGAAGCTCGACGCGCAGCTCGCGAAGGAAAGACTTCAAACCTCCGACAGCGAGGCCAGCATATTGGTCTTTGTCATACTTCTCATATAAGGCCTGTCGGAGGACAGCGTGCTCTATGCACGCTTCACCGAACGGGAGATCTTCCATCACATCTATACAGGGAGGTGCCGCAGGTCAGTGTGCTTAACAGTGGCTTCGATGGGTAGAACACTTTACCATCTACGATACACAGGAGTTCGACCAGTTGGACTGCATATTTCAAGCGGTTCTTCTCCACCATCGGTAAGCACAACCCAAAGAGATGTCCAGTCGGGTTGGTATGACGATACTCAGCTTTTTTACGCTCCTTGGAGCCGGGAACAGTGCACCTTTGGATAGTGAGTCGCAACGCATCCCGGATGGTTGGGAGTGCCTCGCAATTAGAGGTCTTGACGGGGAAGGAGCCGAAATAAGTCGGAACACCGCTGGTGTCGACGGCCTCGGACGTAAATGGTGCCATTGCTGCTGTTTTCTGCTTTCTGTCGTATGGACTCTGAGAGGAACGGGCCCGCACCTTACTAGACCTTTTATATCTTTGCCTTATCGTACTTTGAAGTCAAGTCTGCAGAAGGTTTGAGAGGAACATACGGATTTTGATCGATTCGGACTCCACTTTGTAACGTTAGGACAGCTCCCTGTCTGGAATGCCATCCTTCAACTCCACATCGAGCCAGATCAAAACAGCCATAAATGCGCCATCGTATAAGGTTACGATGCTTGTCGCCAAGTGTTAGGCCTCCGGTTTAATGAGTTAAAGTTCGAACTACGCTTCCAGCAGCTGCCTGTCAATTGATCACACAAGGGTTTTTTGGGAGTCGGAACGCGATTTATCTCTGTTTTTGCATGTACGAGGGGCGGGCTCAACCAATCGAATTGGTTTGAATTCTGACCACAACTCACTCTCCTTCAAGCAGTTATGCGCCTGGAGACATAGACTGTGACAGCACGCGTATCCTTAGCATGGAATTCTGAAACTCCATTTAAAATTATATTCATTACTGCCTCGACAATGTGAATGGTAAGGGTGATCCAACCCCACCCGAGGTCGACGATAGCTGGGAAGGCCTGGTGGCAGAATAAAGCATCGAAGTTTGCCAGTGCTAATATCATTCTCGATAAAGTCCGTCTCGCCTTTCACGGTAGAAAAATCACATGCCTAGTCAAAGTCTGACATTTTTGTTTGACATAGAGTAAGTTTCACGTACGAAAGGTAAGCAATCCTTCGGGGCTTACTGTAGCGGAGCGGTGCCGCTATGGTTTCCTTGCCGGCCGAACTGGGGTAACATGGTCCCAGAAACGGGGTATAGGCGTGTGTAACCTTAGGCCCAGCAAGGGACAGGTAGCCCAACTGGTTCGACGCGTGCAATTCCGTCGTGTTCCATGTTTTGGATTATCTAAGCGTTACACTTACACTGATTTATGGAATGACAACTGTGGCGTGGGGAATGCTTAGGCCCCACGTACTAACACGGTCCTGTATTTACAGCTTTGACCTAACTCATCGAATGTCGGCGAGGATGTAGCTCAGACTCCTACAAAATTTCGAATAACTGACCTTTTCGTATGTAGTTTCATCTCTTGTGACAAACAGTTGAGAATTATACAGGCTTTACGTGTGACTCACTAACATATTCTCTTTGCCCAACTGCCAAATCGCTCGCTAATATTTGCATAGCACAGCATTGAGCTTCTCACTAAAGTAGTGAAAATATGAGAGCTTACCCTCTATGGAAGTTGTTTAATTTTTGTTTCCCATAAGCTGTATGTAGTGATAAGCTGTACATAGAAGAGGTGGGATTTCCGTCTGGAAATTAGGCGATCCATTCATGAATTAAGTTTATGCAATCTCTGACTACCGACCCCGCATATAACATTTTTGCCCAAGACCGACAAAGACGATTGGGTCGCGATATGATGCCGCAGGGGGCAGAAGCACAGAAGATTGGACACATCGGGAACAATCATCATTGGACTAGTACTCAATATCTAGTGGTGTCGTGACGCGTTTTCGAAAGGGCTTCCAGAGATCTCCTTCGGCAGATAAAATCTAATCAACACACCCAATAACTGCAGTTTGCACGTTCGTGCCCAAAGATTGAAGGTTAGATTTCTTCTTCATTTGATCTTTTCGAGTCACTCACAACATATTGCACTATTCGCGTTTCTGGCTTCGATGGGGCTGAAACTGATTAAGAGGCGCGAAAGAGTTAGAGGTGGAGGGACTCAGCATCTACAGTGCCCAGTCGGTTATCCTAAACTCTAGGCTCATATTCAACTGCTTCTCGTTAGATAGAGTCAAAGCCTGGCGTCTTACACAGTATACCAATCAGCGTTTCCACAATAGAGTGTACAACATAGACATGAACACATCCCATCAGGTAGCCGCTTCGTCGTTGGCTTCACATTCTAATAATTTTGCAGTGGGTTTTCAATTACTTTGCAAATTGACATTTCTTAATTTAACCTGGGGCGATTCATAGACGTTCCACAGCTAACTGCCTAGGATTATTTGCATCCATCGCCAACAAAGAGCGAAGTAAGCTCAGCAGAACCCTCAATAAATCCCGGACAAACAAATGCTTTGCACCCTACATACTCTAAGAACCTCAATGTATAAATAATACATACATACTGTATCTTTGCAACGACAGCCCAAAATTTTCAAGCTATGGTACATCTTTATGACCTCTAACCTCGGTTTGCTCTAGTTTGGGTTCCAGGTCTGGAACCGGTCGGATAACTCGACGCTCCGTTTGAGAATTAAGAATTCGGCAGAAAGTTAGTTTGCCAAGTCCTCTTCTGTTTGGGGACGGTGATATCTGGGCGCACAGTAGATGGTAAGTATTCGATGTCAATCTGCTTGCATATAACGATTTCTAACCTTGGAGAAGTAGCACACCAAAAGCTATATCCAGCCGCAAAAAGTTCCAATGCCAGGACATAATTCTTCAAATCGTTGGACAAAGTTTCATTGGCATCTATATCAGTCCTCAGTCGCCTCGCTTTTTCCTCCTCGTCGACAATAATGCCCTTGAGCATCGATTTGGCTTGCTTGTCGGGAAGATTGTATTCTTTCATAAGGACAGCAACCGCGTTCCGAATTCTGTCTGTAGGTTGTTTACGCTCCATTTCCCAGGAGAAATAATCATTGCTAAGTCCGACGATGATGCCGATGCTATTCTCATATTTACGTGCTATTTTTTCCTCTTGTTCAGCCAGCTGGAGTGGAATAGTCGAAGACCATCGGATGAGTTGGCATACGAAACTGCATGGGATATGGGTTTCATATTTCCAAAAAGTATATCATAACTTCCTACTCACTCATAATCGAAGTTCGTCTTCCTGTAGGGAATGTATCGCTCGAGACTTTTGAATTCAATGTCGACACTGTCTCGGTTGTGAAGACTGATGTCCAGAGTTTTGAGCAATGCCTTATTATTGGGATCGTCCTGCCCAAGAAGGTCGACACGCATTTCGCGCAGGAAAGTCTTCATTCCTCCCGCAGCAAGACCTGCGTACTGATCTCCGTCGTATTTTTTATATAAAGCCTGCCGGAGAATAGCATGTTCTATGCACGCTTCTCCAAAAGGAAGATCTTCCATTACGTCTATACCGAAAGGCGGATCAGTGTGTGCGTATCGGTCTCGATAAGATGCCCACCATCTACGATGCACAGGAACTCGATGAACTGGACGACATATTTCAAGCGATCCTTCTCGGCTGTTGAGAAGCACAATCCAAAGAGATGTCCAGCTGGATTGGTGTGGCGATATTCGGCCTTCTTACGCTCCCTAGTGCCAGGGCTAGTGCAGCTCTGGATAGTGACTCGCAACGCATCTTCGATGGTCTGGAGCGCCTCCAGCTGAGAGTTCTTGACGGGGAAGGAGCTGAAGTAGGTAGGAATACTGGCGGTGTCGATGATTTGGGATGCGAATGGTGCCATTGCTGATAAGCTCTGTTGTCTGTTGCCTGGGCTCTGAGAGGAGGGGTCAACAGCCTAAGCCTTTTATACCTTTTTAATTGTCTTTTTGAGCTAAGTTGGCGGGTGTATGTAAATTCCAATCCATTGATATTATGCTAATTACTGGGCACCTCATCTCCGAACTCGAATTGGACCTGGTCGAGGCGCTGTGGCAGCGCGTAAGTAGTAGTACTTAGCGCTTGTAAGTCAGCTCGAAGCTATGTACACATCCAGGTAGCGGTTGCCGGTCCGATAACCCAAACCAGCCCGATCTTTGTTGATTGTATGCGCCTAAAATCATACAGAATGCTTGGAGTCTTCGGATGACTGGCGGGATCTTGACACGCCTTAGTTTATGGTGGTAAAAGAAGAAGTGGGGGGCTTGTGGGCGACATGAAAGAGCCGGATTTTTCCAGAGGCAATACCAATACAAAGGCGCCCATTGATGACCCTTTGACTTCGAGATAGCTGATAAGCGATCTTGGCTTTTGCTGTTCAGTATAATGTTCACAACGCCTGTAAAAGTCCGACACTTCTACGATAAAGACGGGCCTAATTCCCTACACCTGACGCATTGGTTGCTGTGTATTTTTTCAGAAGCCCATCATGTCAATCTCTCCGTTGCGCGCGAAATGAAATGTGGCGTTCGGCTATTCGCGAATAAGAATGAGAGCTCGTCCCTTATGACGATAAAGCTAGGACGATAAGCACTGGGGATGATCAGAATAATTCAAGCTCACCAAAGAAGACTAGTTTCTGCTACTAAATGTTGAAATGTTTGCACAAGCGAAAAGGGCCACATTCTACTCGAATCTATGCAACCTATCCATGATAATCAGCTTTCAGGTTGAAGTCTATGCATGTGCGCCTACGCATCCGCTATGAACGCCAAACTTTGTTGAATGAAGTCCTGGGTCGAGAATGGATCTGGAAGAAAGTCCGAAAAACGTATAGAATACGGCTGCATTTCGAAGTTGCAAGGCGCTTTTTTTTTTTTTTTTTTTGATTTGGAACAAGGGTATGGGCGTTAATATAGGTTCAGATGATGTTCGGAGAAAGAAGTGCTCATTTATATGTTAAGAAACGGAGATAACTGGCACGTTCCAGCCAAGGGTGGTCTAACTGATGCTCCAAAACAGTTGAAGCGGGCAGAGCCCACCTCGAGTGAGCTATACACGGATGAAATACACGGATGAACGTGGATGCATACATACAACTAAGGACTAGTGACATGTGTGATTACAACGACTATATAGCGGTGGCATCTCGGATAGTACACAGGATTTGACCGGATTACACTCATTTATGAAGCTTGTTGAGCAGAGTCTGTCACTATATCGAACTTGAACATCTCTACGTTACTAAAGACCGACGATCTGAGTACGATATGTTAAAAAAGCCCCTCGGGATGCGAGAGATCATCTATGCAAATCTTTCATCCTCCCGAAAATGATATAACTTACCATCCGTTAACACGAAAAGCAGCTCATTTGGAAAATGGAAATATCTTTGATAGCAATTAATTGCCTGCCCCAAATTTGTTTTTGATACTTTTCCCGGACGCTTTTGTGCACAAACTTTAGGTGCGGGAACACATCGCATCGAAAGTTTGGAGGGTAAAATGCACCAGCTTTACTCCTACTTCAACGAGAACCCTAATTTCCTCGACTGCTGTGCGCTCTCCACATGGACTGAAATCTGCTATAGTAAAGGGAGATGATGAAGGCCGGTAGTCTGTGCGATTCGTTCGAGATCCGTTATGAACGCCAAACTTGAGCTACGGTACTACTAGGTCTCGAGAAAAATGAGATTTCGAGGTACTGCTAATCCGATTTTCATATGATAAGAAGCTTATAGAGTTCGAAGCTATTCCGGGATGATCAGCCTACAAAACACACGGTGGCGCCAAAAAAAAACGTCTTAATTCCTCCCTCGGTGGACTGTACGGCAATATCACCGAAGCAGCTACAATTGAGCTTTATTTTTTCCCGCTGTCGTGCCCATTTCGGTGGATCTTCGGATGCATAGAACCCTCTCCTTTTTTCGTTACTGGCAAAATCCGAATCTACCTCGTGGAGAGTCTGTGCATATTTATAGTCCATATCGGACGTTTGAATCCACCTAGGTGAAGACGATGCGAATGGTTAAATTGTAGAATGGAAGAAACATACAATTTTAGATTCTATTCGCCGTAATCTCGCTGTAGGGCGTCTGATTCTAATCAGATACTTTCTTCACCTTGGAGCCGTCCATCTTCTACTTCGAACGGTCTTTGTCGATCTGTCAAATCTCCAGTAGAGACGGTAAAGGCTACGCGATTGCAGCGGCGTAGCATTGTGAATGATTACACAACTAAAATTCGAACTTCCCGGTAGATACTTGTTGGGGTTCTTCGGGCTAGCTGGGAGGGGATAGCCAACGGGGAAATGTGAAGTAAACGGTTCCGTCGCCCTTCTCGACCTTTGGAAACTCACTCTCAATAGGTTCATTCATCACTGAGGTCCGAATCATTGCGACGAGTTGCGCTGTGGGCCAAAAACATCGAGCTGTGGTTTTAACTTTCAAAATCGAAAAATTTAGCAATGAAGAGGTATGATAGAACAGAATGACACCGACGGGAATACCAAAGCATGCAGGCCAAAATAGACCCATTGATTTCAGGAATTTTCCGAGTGACTTAGTGGAATGTGCTGTGCGTCTGGAGGCGAAATAATTGCTGTAATAGCAGTGACTCGGGTTGCTGAAAGAGAGTGGGGTCCACTGAAATGTGTCGAAGTGATAAGAACCAGCCTGAAGGTATTCCCTACCAGCTCCGTTACCACAGTCTTCACCAGCCCCCATGGCGAACAGAGCAGAACCAGCGAAATAGATAGATAGTTCGATCTTCATACCAACGCTATTACCGCTATTTTCATCAGCCCCCACAGTAAACAGAACAGAATAGGCAGATAGCTAGCCTCATCATCCCACCCTATTTACCGCTATTTTCACCAGCACCCACGGCGAACAGAAAGAATGGGACAGCACCATTGCCTTGATGGAGGCTCGATCTGCCTGCGATGATCAAAAACCAAAATATCCCAAGGACTGCGTGCGTTTCTCGAATGGAAGTAAGGGTGTTCGCTTCGCCTTTCACCGTGATGGAGAGCCACGTGCGCAGTCCCACGGAGCGAGTTTAGGCGCTTATGTCCCGTGTTCTTGGTGAACGACTATACAGGCTTTAGTGACTATTCCCCTGCTTTTTGTCTAGCTCACTACTCAACTTCACTCATTGGTTGCAAGTCAGGCATTTATCTCCGTCCTCCACATCGCACGACGAGCTGGATCCGTAAGCTCCCGGGTACAAGTCTGCAACGCTCAATCTCCGCTGCCCACATTGGCCCTACGATTCTGACTTCCGCAGGCGATGATTCGTATCTCGAACGTTCAATTAAAGCCGGCCAAGCTATCTAAACATCTATATGCGAGAACTGCAATAATCCGCTGCCTCTCTCCTTTCACCTGCGTTCCCGCATCTGCATCAACAAGATACGCCATTACATGAACGCATTCCATTAGGTAGCCGCTTCGTCGTTGGCTTCACATTCTAATAATTTTGCGGCGGGTCTTCAATTGCTTTGCAAATTGACATTTCTCAATTTAACCTGTGGCGATTCGTAGACGTTCCACAGCTAGTTCCCTAGGATTGTTTGCATCCATAGCCAACAAAGAGCGAAGTAGGCTCAACTGAACCCTCAATAAACCCAGACAAACAAATGCTTTGCACCCTACATACTATAAGAACATCAATGTACAAATAATACATACATATTGTATCTTTGCGACGACAGCCCAAAATTTTCAAGCTATGGTACATCTTTATGACCTCCACCCTCGGTTTGTTCTAGTTTGGATCTCAGGTCTGGAGCCGGTCGGATGACTCGACGCTCCGTTTGAGAATTAAGAATTCGGCAGAAAGTTAGTTTGCCAAGTCCTCTTCTGTTTGGGGACGGTGATACCTGGGCGCACAATAGATCGTAAGTATTCAATGTTAATCTGCTTGCATATAACGATTTCTAACCTTGGAGAAGTAGCACACCAAAAGCTATATCCAGCCGCAAAAAGTTCCAACGCCACAACATAATTCTTTAAATCGTTGGACAAAGTTTCATTGGCATCTATATCAGTCCTCAGCCGCCTCGCTTTTTCCTCCTCGTCGACAATAATGCCCTTGAGCATCGATCTCGCTTGCTTGTCGGGAAGATTGTATTCTTTCATAAGGACAGCAACCGCGTTCCGAATTCTGTCTGTAGGTTGTTTACGCTCCATTTCCCATGAGAAATAATCGTTGCTAAGTCCGACGATGATGCCGATGCTATTCTCGTATTTACGTGCTATTTTTTCCTCTTGTTCAGCCAGCTGGAGTGGAATAGTCGAAGACCATCGGATAAGTTGGCATACGAAGCTGCATGAGATGTGAGTTTCATATTTTCAGAAAGTATTATAACCTCTTACTCATAATCGAAATTCGTCTTCCTGTAGGGAATGTACCGCTCGAGACTTTTGAATTCAATGTCAACGCTGTCTCGGTTGTGAAGACTGATGTCCAGAGTTTTGAGCAACGCCTTATTGTTGGGGTCGTCCTGACCAAGAAGGTCGATACGCATTTCGCGCAAGAAAGTCTTCATTCCTCCCGCAGCAAGGCCTGCGTACTGATCTCCATCGTATTTTTTATATAAAGCCTGTCGGAGAATAGCATGTTCTATGCACGCTTCTCCAAAAGGAAGATCTTCCATCACATCTATACCGAAAGGCGGGTCAGTGTGTGCGTATTGGTCTCGATAAGATGCTCACCATCTACGATGCACAAGAATTCGATGAACTGGACGACATATTTTAAACGATCCTTCTCGGCCGTTGAGAAGCACAATCCAAAGAGATGTCCAGCTGGATTGGTGTGGCGATATTCAGCTTTTTTGCGCTCCCTAGTGCCAGGGACAGTACAGCTCTGGATAGTGACTCGCAATGCATCTTCTATGGTCTGGAGCGCCTCCAGCTGAGAATTCTTCACGGGGAAGGAGCTGAAGTAGGTAGGAACACTGGTGGTGTCGATGATTTGGGATGCGAATGGTGCCATTGCTAATGAGTTCGGTTGTCTGAGGTCTGGGTTCTGAGAGAAGGGGACGATAGTCTGGCTTTTTATACCTTTTCTTATCCTCCTTCTAACAAGTCGGCGGAGGTTTTGTAAGGGGTATCGGATTCGAAATCAATCGACGTCAAGCCACCAATGTACCTGTTATGCGCCAGTTATGCGCCATTCTTCGACTCGAGCCGGACTGAATGCTCCGAACTGTTTTCACCTCGCGTGCCTCGCCAAGCTGTCGCGCTTGCGAGAACTTCCGTTCTAGTAATTCACCGCTCCTCAATAGCCGGTGATACAAATCAACAGACAGTAGCAAGACTTACGGCATAGTCTCGCATGTTGGTAAACCCGCGAAAGCGGTGCATAAATTGGGTTTGTGGTATGAGAATCGACAAAAACTCTTGGAGCCTAATAGCTAATCCTGTGCGTACATCTGGGATTGTCGAGCACTCGGCAAATAATTGGTTCAGACTGAATAATCGTGGTGTTGCGCACCCGAAATCGCTAAAGATATTCTAGAGAAAGCTTCATCGAGAGCTTATTGCCAACAGGAACCACGCTATGACAACATTCATCTTGTCTCATAAAAAAAAAACACGAGGATGATCTCAAGTCGCGGTATCTGACAGAAAATACTCCTAGATCTATAAAAACCCGTTATCAATGGACTCTTCCCTTAGATAATCAACTTTATCTTTCGCTGTGGAAATGTGGTGGAATCCGCGGAAGTCATGACATTCCACTTATTTACGATGGAGTCGGGTTGGTGTTCCCACACTCTGCATCTCAAGTGATAGACATTCTAAAAGCATACGAAATTTGCTGTCGACACGGCTACCTGTCAACACGGATATTTTCGTCCAAGCTTCTCCGTTGTGAAATGAATATCTGAAGCTGCGGCGTGAGAAAAGTTGTGGTGACTATTTACGTTTGGGATTTACAGCTTTGACTTCACTTGATCCGAATAAAAATAAATTGGGGACGATGTCCATAATGGTCTTCCTTTTGGTATGCAGGTTGGGCAAGTACACCTGTGCACATCACTCCAAAAATGCGGTAGGAAGAATCACAGCTTTATTAGTGTATCCCCTAAGACCCAGTTTCTTATACCGACTAGTACTAAGTTGACGAAATATGATATTTACACAGGCTCAACACATGTATAGGTACAAATTCTACTTGGAAGTTCTGCGGGAATCCAAGATTAATAGGTTTGAACTTGATGCGCATGTGGATGCACGGACACCCCGTCATGAACGCAAAACTTCGTCGAAAGCAGTGTTTGATTTGATTTCCGACCTCTACGCAGATCTCAAATCAATACTTACGATGAGGACCAACAGATGTGACTTTATTTGGACATTGAGGTTCTAAGATCAGATAAATTGTACTTGCAATTCGAAGCTGCTTGGAGACGCTTTTTCGACTTTATTCTGCTGATGTTGCGGCTGAAATCCCCATTTTGGTGGAAAGTAAGATACGTTACCGTAAGGACACAGGAATCCTAAGAGACCATATCCTTGTCGTGCCAGAGAACAGTGTATAAGCTTTTACAAGATGACGATCATCTATTGAGCTCGTTGAGTACAGTCACGGTATTTCACTTCATTGGGCTTCATCATCTTCCTTTTACTGAATGTTGATGATCCGAGATCAATATGATGCAGAAGCCTGTGGATTCGAGGACAGATTGATCCAAATCCGCCGGTATGATGATCATCCCAGACCAGATCACAATGTACCTGTGGCCTGACGTTAGCCATCCAACACTTACAAGTTCTCTTCCTGGGTACAATTTTGATGTTAATTCTTTCAAACATGACAGAATGGGAAGGCGCTCATCTTTCAGTTCCATGCTTTGCGCGATGCATCTAGTGCATGCAAAAGCAACCTCTGACTCTTCTCCTTGCTCTTCTCTAGTCATTTTGGCTTGATGTAGCTGAGACAGAGAGGATCGTTGAGGTCGAGTTGGTAAATAATCACAGAAATTTGTAACATACCCCATCACACAACAGATAAAATGTCCCTAGATGGCGGAACAATGTTTTGTCTGTAGTTGTTTGTCATGTTTTCGGTAAAGATGAATGGTTCCTTTTCAGTCTTGGATTGTAGTAGCGTGGCACGATGAATGCTTACCACAATTCGACCCTCTCGGTGAATACTTGCAGGGGTTCTTCGGGCTGCCTGCGAGGTGACAATGGAGCACGTCCCTGAGATATGCTGAAGGTTGAAACCATCAAGCTGACTCCCTTTAGCCATTGAATAGAAGATGTTAGTAATAAAGTCCAAGACATAGTAACAAGTATTACGAACAGACTATCGAACTATATCCAGGATGATGGGCTATAACCGCTTTTTCCGACTTGTTCACAAAGGCAGGATGCAGTTTGGGTAGTTTCAGTGATGACTGGCACCTGTGAACTGCCTGTGGAGATACGCAAAGACTGGTCGATATACCGTGAGCAAGCCAAGATCTCAAGACTGATTAATCGATTTCAGGAATTGTTCGAAATTCCGAGTGATGCACCGGAGAATGTAGTTTCCAATATGAGCCTTGCTGCAACAATTTAATCAAATCCAGTATGAACAGCTAAAGATCATTTTTTCGAAATTATCGCGGTATCAATACTGAGCAGCACAACAAATTGAGAGATTGTGTATAACGTCCTAAATGCTGTGGAAGTGATATAATGAACAATTACCTTGACGGTATTGCCTGTCTAACATCGCCCATCTCGTTTCTGGCTACCTTTGATTCAAGTTCATGAAATAATATGGACGGTCCGAAGATCTTCCTACTTACATAGTACCTCCTCGTTTTGAATACTCCAAGTTCCGGAAAATCAATCTTCAGAACGTGTCGTTATCACAATAAAATCAGTGAAAGGACAGAGACGGCGCTACCTTCATCGGCCGGCTTTACCGATGTTAGCTGAATAAATTAAGGGTTCAAACCAAGCTCGAGCCATTGTTGAAGAGAGAAAAAATTGAAAGGAGATTCATAGCACGGCATGAGAGCAACACTTTACAGAAAATATATCAATGGTCCTGTTTCTAGGGAAGGCCTCGATAGTACATACGAGGGTTAGAACGTTGTATTACTCGTTCCGATCCAATTAGATCCCTAACTATTTCGCCAATCTCTTGGAAACCAAATCGGCGGTAAGTGACTCCAGTTTCACTACACACAATCCAGTTGGGGGCAATACACTGTACAGAGATAACCCAAGCGAGTTCGCGAGATGGCGGAATTGCTTGAGCATCGTACCTGTCGAGTACAGACATATGGTAATTGGCAGCATCCAATGCCGCCCGGGGCGGCATTTTTCCAACATTTTCCCTTAGAGGCTGAGAAAAAGTCACAAGTCGGTGATTTGTTGAAACAAAGGACCGATATCCGACTGATTAATCGGCTCCGCGACACTGATTTATGGCGAGCACTATAAGAAGTCTGCGGGCTATCTAGTAAAAGTGTGTATTTAATACCATACGAGATAATCCGTGTTCGATGGAACAACTGGGAGTGGCGCCTGGCGATGGTTTCGAAGGCCACATTGTATTCTCTGTCTCATTAATTAACATTTATTATGGCCGCTGAGACTGGAATGGGGAAAAGATACCACGTTCATAGATTGTTGATTAGTTAGAGACCAAGGTTTAGAATTTCCCGCGACACTGAATGTCAGCAACGGCAAGACTAAGGTTCCGATGCCAAACGTCAGTGTAGAGCCTGGCGAATCCTCTTTCTATTGCTGTCAATATACCGAGAATATACAGGAAGATTAGGTGACCAAAGGGATCGTGAATGGCAGTGTGCCTTTCATTGGTACTAAGATATGCACCTACCCATATAAGAACTTCTATGGGACTTCCAAGGCCATCGGAAAATGGCGCCTTTCACATCTCTTCCTGTAGACACTACCTCCGTATCTTCATACTTTAGCTCCTTTCCAGTTAGAACCTGCGAGCCCGAGGCGCTGCCGACGATACAGCAGGCCTTGGAAAGCACGATTTCAACCTGCACCGCTGCGGGATCGAGAGAGCGAAAGAAGGCCAACTATCGTCATTCGAATCCAGCAGGAAATCTGTTTGGTCTATGCCTTACCATGTGCGAGGCAGACCGCGTTGCATACGTTTCCCAATTTACCGAATTCCTGTGTATCGTCGATGGTATGTACTGCTCGGTCCACAGTCGAGGATAACTTATCGGTTCTGTGACAGATGTGTTGGAAGATCTTCCCTTTGGAGAAGCAAGTATAGAACATGCAATTCTCCGACAAGCTCTATACCAGGGGTACGACCACGACGATTATGAAGGCCGAGTCGTTGGAAAAATGAAGAGCTTCTTACGAGAAATTCGGAGAGAGCTAGTTAGCCAAAACGATGCAGAAACTTTGCTGCTACTTCAGACGTTGGATACCAGCCTTCACAACCGAGACAGCAGCGATGACGAGTTTCAGACTCTTGAGGATTATATTCCTTATAGAAAGACAAATTTCGACTATGAGTATGTATCGATCCTCCTTGATGGCAGGGTGCTGACTGTGATGATAATTAGATTCGTGTGCCAACTGCTGCGTTGGGCGATGAAGATCCCGCTACACATGGGTCCAGAGGAAGAAAAGCTGGCGAGAAAATATGAACATATCATCGGCGTAATCGTCGGTTTGACGAACGACTTCTTCTCTTGGGAGATGGAGCGCTCAGAAACCTCGGATAGAGTCCGAAATGCTGTTCCTGTCTTGATGGTCGAGCATTCCGTGCATGAAAACCAAGCAAAATTGATGTTGAAAAAGGTCATACTGAACGAGGAGAGTAGGGCTTCCGAACTCAGACACAAGATAGAGAGTGCCTCGGGTAGCAGTGAACAATTGAAACGGTGGATCAGCGCAATGGAGCTATTTGCGGCGGGGTACAGTTTCTGGTGCGCCACATGTCCAAGGTAAGTGTTTTGACGATCCGGACCATGAGGTTAATTGTGTACTAATACCCGTGCGCAGATACAACCGTCCGCAACAGGAGGAGAGCTTTGCTGAACGGTGCTAGATTATAGTTTAATTCTGATCGATCATAGGCTAGACAGATAATTTACTAATTCTGTGGACGATACACGAGAACAATTCAAAACGACACGAGTAATTATTAAATATAGTAGTTGACTTTACTAATCTTGATGTATATTATTCAACTTGTATTTGTAGCTCTTGCGCAGGAAATCCCGCCATAAAAAAGATTTAGCGAACATGATGTGAACATGACGATTGGTGAACTGAAAGTGTATGTATACTTAGGAAGATCTAGAGCGATAATCCAGGATAGGCGTATTGCGTGTTTCAACAAAAGAAAGGCCGATCGAGCTAGACCACTTGAAGAACGTGAAAGTAAAACCCCCGGAGTGATATTAGCTAGTACTTAGATGGAGGGTAGTTCACAAATCATTGAGCGCCACATTTGCAGGGTTGCCGCCGGCGCCGGAAGTCCGACTCTTACCAATTGCGGATATCTCGCAAGTTTTCCTCGATTCTGATGTACCTTACCTTTCCCCATTCTATCCTCGGCGGCCATGCCAGACATTTCCTATACGAGATTGTAGAGCCCGAATCTATCGCAAATATCTTTACTTTTGTAAACAAGATCGAGAGACCAAATTTTTCATCAAACCCATCGAAACGGAATATTCTGCAATTTCACACATAGTATTATATACGCGCACAGGTTCTATTATAGGTCAGTGTCCCTGAGCAGACTAACCAGCGGTAAAACTCTTCTCGGAAACGCCCTTATTTTTCGTGTTTTCGACTTTTTCTCCGCGTCCAAGGACCGACAGCTTCGAAAAAGAAAGAAGCTTGCAGGCCATGTGCGTACTGCCCCGGGTCATATCTCACAAATAGGCGTTATCCTGATGCAGATTTGCTTCCCAGTGTTATTCATTCCCAGTACTGCCCTGTTGCGGAGCCCTTTTCAACGAAAGTTTTTCCCTGATATGCTGCACATACGTTATTCTTCGGGTTAAGACAACCGGTGAAACTTTCTGGACTAAAACAAGTAGAAACCCTCGCTTTTTCTACGACTGCTCCGGGCCGGGAAGATCGCCAGAAGATGAGCTAGATCCATGGTAGGTGGGGACCCAAAAGCTTATTTCGACAGGATGTCATATACTACTCTACGGAGTTTGAGAACCCTCTATCGACGCTGTGGATGTGAGCTCAGTATATAGCTGTGTTTCAATCCGGAGATGACAACGTGGGTCTATTGCGGTAATAGTGGGTACAAAATAAAAATGTGTATTTCACTCCAAGTTTCTGAAAAGTTTGCATTACATTGATTTACCTTTTTTTTTTGCTTTTGATTTTCTTTGTCATCTGTTCTGGAATTAAACATGTACAGTGATCTTGGAGTCCTTGAGACCAAAAAATTAAATTTTCCTTATTATGCCTATTATGTAGAATTATTGTTAATTGGAGTGTTCAGCATTGTCTGTAAGAGTATTTGGTATGTTTTTAGATACTTCCTGCTGTATAAATAATGCTCGTATGATTTTCTATGAATTTATTTTGAAAATAACTTTGATTCGGGTTCCTTGAGACACCTCGGATTGACCCAAAATCATAAACTTAAAATTCACCCAAATTCTGTAAAAAATCAAACATATTAAAAGATGAATTTTGAAATATTTACTTGAAACCCCAGTTTGAAGGAATACAAGGTGTCTCAAGGACTCCTTGATCACTGTAATCAGGATGACTACAGCAGTGAGTTGGCGGTTGGTTCCCGTGCCTTAGATGTGGCTTTGAACACTGCAGTACCCATTAGTACGTACTACTACGTAGTGCGTGCCCATGAGATTGCCAGTGATCACTGATACCCAGTGAAGATACAGATAATGTGCAGTTACCCTTCAAATTTGCAACAAGGGGTCCAAAAAAAATTATAGACCGGGGGTCGGAAAATTTTTTTCAGGCCTCCGCTACGAGCCTACCTACCACCACGTGATATTTAAGGTCACGTCCAAGCCAAATAAGGAAATTCAGATTCTACAGAGGTGAGTTAGCGAGTATTTGCAAATAAACAAAACTCCTTACCAGATTGTTATTACTTTCAGAAATCTTTATGTGGTGAGGGTGAAAGCGATAAACAGTCAAAAAGGAGTGAGCGATTGGAAATTCACATTGTGGCATGCAGATTGTGTCGGCATTAAGTTCGGCATTGCTATATATGTCAATGATAGCATATTCAAGGCTACCTGAGCTTGTTATGGTATTGTTTATGAATTACAAAGCTGCTAGACCACCATTTGAGGGTCCTTGATATGTCGGTCAAAAAATATTTTTCGCGCTTCATTACCCAACCTACCTACCTACCCTCGGTCCGGGATTTCCCGGCCCGGACCCCCTTGATTTGCAAAAAAAAAAAAATAATGAATGCCGAGAGCATTAACATGTTTAAGATCAGTCACATTCTTTCCCTAAGAACTTCAAGGGAGGCCGCATCAATGATGAATGACAAGCAGCATGTCAAGAGGGAAAATTACTTAATGGAAGTAAGTTGTGGCTTGGGTTGCTGTACTAGTTCAATGTTATTATAGTGGCAGATACTTATGTATAATTGAGTAAAGTGCCGACGGTCGCTTCCTGTGCCTAATTGGGCACTGCGCGTCTCCCGCACTTACTCTCGATTTGGCATCATTTGGGCATCCTAGAACTTTTGGCACACATGGCAAAAGAAGACTCAGCCGCAAAACTATAGGGAATGATATCTCAAAGGAAATCCTCTTTCGGTAAATTTGTTTGAAATGCTACTTTTCTGTGGTTTTGATTTTTTACCCACTATCACTACTATAGAGGGCAACTAAGTCATCGTATCTTTAATAGACCTCGACACTGGCAGGTAGAAGTTATCTAAACTAGACAGAGGATCTTTCCGTCATCCAGGAATGAATTTAATTGAAAAGCTTTCAAAGGGATGGTTTGCTTTGGTGTTTTCGCTTCCCTTCGGGTCGGGATTCTTTTGCCTCGTGTTCAAAGTACTGACATACATGAAAGCCTTCAAACCAGTATTAAGCGGATTTCAAGTTATATTAAGTAACCATGAACTGCCGCGGCAGTCCTTATTCGGTTGTTAGCTAGGCGTTTTCCGGTTGTCCTCGAATCCTGAAGAGGAATGGATCTCGACGGGTGGCCTTGATCGGGCCTGGATATTCCAACGATCTGATCCCCAGTACTTAGTCACCTGAAGTCATGCTGCCTGTTTATGTGGTAGAAAAGATGGGATATAACTCTTTTGAACATTTCCAACTTGACTAAGTATCCCCAATGCGGTAACAATTGTAACTGTACAGGGATTCCTGACAAATTATACTTACAGCCAGAGGTCACGATTGAAGGAGAGTGTTTCTAAGAAGCTTGATTGTGAACAAATACAGTGCAGGGAAAATGTAGCTCAGAAACATGAGATATAGGAGACTGTTCTAAACATCTGAGAATGCGTCAAAGTGTTGAACCGTTGTCTGCAGACTCTGCACTTCGAAATTTGAGCATGGATGCGGGATAACATAAAATCCGCACCAGAGCTATTCACTGTCTGGATTATAGTCTGTCCGCCGAGGCAGGGGATCATTTGTGGATGATTGTCCCGAGAATACGTACTTAGTCCTTCTGTATTTTTAGGCTTATGTGGGATCATAGCGCGATCGGCTCATCATCTGAAAAATTGTCTCGCCTTCTGTTGGAGAAGAGTAATCATTATAAGGCTCAGGCTCCTAATTTAGCTGTACATTCTGTCCGCTCTAAGGACTTAAATGGCGCGTGGGGTCACGCCTTATCGATCCTCACTACATATCAATACCATGTATAGACTTGCGCAATGCGTGCACGTCGGAGATCAACCCAGCGCACAGTCCGCAGTTTGACGTTCAAAATAGAACTGTAAGCACATGCACATGGATCTCAGCTCAGAAATTATTTATATATGAGTCGCGTAGACTTCACTGCTGCTCATACGCAGGGCTTGGGAATATACGAAACAGCTCTACTGTAGTCCTGCACAATGGAATGGATGGACTTTTCATACACAGGTGAAGTCTAAATGAATCTGCTCGTGAATTTAGAAACCGTCCAAGAATCATCATAGGAGATGAATTTACATACTGAAAGAGCGGCTCTTCGAAGTTCCGAAGTCCCTGAGGTACTTACTCGGATCGATTTATCAATTGGTCAAAGCTGTAAATACCTACACTTTTTTCTCACGCCACAATGCTTTGATTTGACGAGAAATTTAACCTGGTCTGATCGTAGATCAAGTCAAGTGAGATGCCAGACTTCTTCGAACCTTCAAAAATCATAAAATTGTTTGCCGGTGAAAAATTTTCATTGATAACGGTTTGTCATTGCGTCTGGCAAACTTAGCAGGGCCCCCAGACCCTCGGCTTTCACCATCAACGGAGCTGTTATACTGTACATATTAGATACCATCCGTCAACCGTGGAAAATATGACTGCAAGAACTCTGAGAATCACTCATTTTGCAGACTTTTTAAGCTTTCGGGTCAGGGTATAGACCGAACAGTCATTGACCCAGAAATCCTTGGAATGTTAGCATCTAGAAAATCCGAAGGTTGGCTGACCCTTCTGGCCAATTTAGTGGTATTCCTGCGTGTAGCCACGCCGTCACAACGGTTGGCCCTGATGCGCCGATCGTCGCTGAAACTATTTGAGAATTTCTATGCCATTGTCCTGATGAGTTTAGTGAATGCGGAACAAACTTTGAGCATGACTTTTCAGGAATCCTTATTACATCCCTTCGGATTTTGAGACCAAATACACGTTGTCATATGGATCAGTGCTCTCTCTACGGCAAGCGAAAACATTTCAAGCGTAGTCTCAAGTATCCGGACCGACAATATAAAGTTTCCTACATGGAATCTAAAGCAACCACCAACAAATCTTAAGTTGATTGGAGTAATTGGATTCTCAACCGTGCCCCACCTTGTGCATTCAAAGACGGATCTTCCTGATACGTATTCGTACTACTCTTCTGCTCGGATTCATAATTCTTTGCCACGAATTGCCTTCTGATAGATTTATTCCAGGGAACTGGAAAATTGCATCAGCTGTTGAAGATTCGGTTCGGAATGATGACTCTTTAAAAATAGAAAGTTCACCCCGAGCGTCCCAACCTGTTTTAGGTCAAAGTGGAAGGATGGCATGCTCAACGGGTTGGCTTGGCAGCTGTGTCTAGATACGTTTTCAAGGCATTGCACTAGCTTAGCTCGGGTGGGTTATAAAAGTTCGCAGTTCTAGACCCACTCCTCTTAGAATACAAGCACCAGAGGACTGACAGAACCTGTAAATGGCACCATTCGCATCGCACACCATCGATACTACCGGTGTTTCTACCTATTTCTGCTGCTTCCCTGTCAAAAATTCGCAGCTCGAATCGCTTCCGATCATCCACGAGGCTTTGCGTGTTACTATTCAGAGCTGTACAGTTCCTGGCACCAGGGAGCGCAAAAAGGCCGAGTATCGCCACACTAACCCAGCCGGACATCTGTATGGGTTGTGCCTACCAATGGCAGAGAAGAATCGGCTGAGATATGCTGTCCAACTTATCGAATTTCTGTGCATCGTGGATGGTGAAGTGTTTTACCCAAACTGCCACGCACACACTGACCTGCGGCACCTCTCGGGATAGATGTTATGGAAGATCTCCCATTTGGAGAAGCATGTATAGAGCATGCTATCCTCCGACAAGCTTTGTACGAAAAGTATGATGAAGACCAGTACGCAGGCCTTGCTGTGGGAAGTCTGAAGACTTTTCTTCGCAACATGCGCGTTGAGCTTGAACAAAATGATCCCAGCAGTGGGCAATTACTCAAAGCACTCGACGTCAGTCTGCACACCCGAGACAGTGTTGACATTGAATTTCAAAGCCTTGAGGGGTACATTCCCTATAGGAAGGTCAATTTTGATTACGAGTAAGTGGGGAGCCATACACTTTTTCTTTTCAAAGGCTTCGGATTCATCTTGAATGCAGTTTTGTATGCCAGCTGATCCGCTGGGTCTCAGCTATCCCATTCAAGCTGGCCGAGGAAGAGGAAAAGATTCTGCGCCAATATGAGCACAGTATCGGCGTCATCGTTGGACTTACCAATGATTACTTCTCCTGGGAGATGGAGTGCCAACAGGCTACGGACAGGATTCGCAACGCAGTGGCTGTTCTCATGAAAGAATACGACAGTCTCCCAGACAAGCAAGCCAAATCGATACTCAAAGACATTATCATTGACGAGGAGGACAAAGCGAGTAGGCTTAAAGCTGATATAGATGCTAACGTACGCTTTTCAAACGACTTGAAAAAATACGTACTGGCGCTGCAGCTTCTTGCTGCTGGATACAGCTATTGGTGTGCCACTTCTCCAAGGTAAGGCTTGTCCTCTTCAACATGCAGACATCGACCATGAATACTGACAATCCGCCTATTAGATACCACCGACCCCAGACGGAAGAGGATTTGGTAAACTATAGTTAGCACAGGTGGTACCAAATCTAGATTTTTTCAAAAAGGGAAGGTTCCTGCTAAGAGAACCATGCTGCAAGATATGTACTTACGATAGTTATATGGTATCCATGTTTTTTACGGTCCGAGCGGGGTGCTTTTGGTCTTCCCGCACTGATTCGGGTGTCCCAGCAAGAGGCAAAATTCCAGGTGCCGATACAGAGTTTGAGCTAGTCCGTAAAAGGCTGGTCTTAATTCCAATCTTGCGGACAAAGAGATGAATATCGTTCCGCGGTATGAGTTGGATACCACGAGGAAACAGTCCGATGAGCTCGTTGCCATGATCCCGAAGAGCTCTTGCGACAGGTCGCCATCCATCAGTACCGTCCATACGCATACGAAGAGCAGTGAGAGTAGATAAGAGGCCGGAGAGAGTAAGATCAGTCCATCCAGGAGAGTTGACGACGTAACAGTGGTTTCTCGAACGGCCAGAATAACTTGGCATGCGAAGAGCAGGGGTACCGAAGAACGTCTCAGATCGTCCATAAGATCATCTGCGGCTAGAGAGAGCCTGATTGGTATGAATGAGTCGTGTGTCCAATCTCTGTCCATGCAACATGGATACACATCGTGATGGACGAATGGGCGCTAAATTTAGACGCCAGCAGCCAACCAACAGCATCGACGGGTATCTTTTGACTCTCAAATCCTTCATCCCTTCGTGTCGCTCTACGTTCCACACTGCGGACAATGCGATGGTGTCCGTTAACTACTTTCAACACTGGCATCCCAATCTGGTACTCATACAGTGTCATATCTTCTTCATTTCTTTCTTCTTCCCTGATTCAACCTCATAGCTCTCATGTACCTCGTCTACCTGGTCATCATAGCCGGAACTCAAGTATCGAACCCCTCGGAAACCCACTCAAAACCTATCCATTCTTTACCGCATGATTCTCAATACTATACCCTTTTACTGGCTTTGGCCTTCGCCGCTCTTTTATTTGGGACTGGGTAATACTTTACGAGTGCCCTCGTATTCGGGATATCGACGTCGCTCGTGTATATTTGTAATCCCGAATCTCCTTCAAAATATGATTTGACCCCCGTATGTATCTCCTCTTTTACCAAAAGGTGTCTCAGCTCATATTATGACCAGTATTTGGATACACTTAATGATCTTATAGCAGCCGGAAACGTGTGGGATTCGGTGGTTCAAGAAGCAATGATAGCCCTTGAGAAGGAGGAAACGTATGTACCAGATGTACATTGCTATAAATATTTCGTATCTCACATCTTTGACAGCACATCAACACTCCCTTCACGCCATCGTCGTCCCTCCGCACCGCTCTACATTTGACACTGCCGACGACTCAAAGCCAATGCGATGATGTCTGTCAATCAATTTCAACACTCGCGTCCCAATCCGAGCTCTCAAATATCGGAGATGTACGCTCCTCCTTCGCCCTTGAAGCTAAATTCTCCCCAAGCAACGCATGCTCGATAGCCGGACCATATCTGCTCCAGGTGGTAAATTAGCCACTTGGAATGGCTTATGTACTTTCACAGCTAATGCAGGGAGCCCGTCCGCCCAAATCACTAAAGGACGAGAAAAGCATCGGTCCGATCTGTCTGCACTTCTCGAAGTAACGAGGACCCAAATTTCAGCATGAGTCTCAGTGCACCTGTCACCTACAGCCTCGAGGAAGCTGATCGACTAGAAGAGGTGGCAGAGGCTCTACCCGATGGCAAACGTAGTACTCTGCTTCAGACTATCAACCCTTCGGCGTCGCAGCTCTTAGGTTGCGTCAATGGCCTCAGCGGCTTAAGGTCATCCGTGTCAGTGCCCAATTCACCCTATCAACTCTGCGTCGTCTCCAAATTCCTTAGCCCAGACTCCTGTTCATTCCCTTCGATCCCCTTAATTTGCCAATTTGCTACATTGAATCCAGACTCCGGGATATCCACTGTACTCTTCGTCCTTACATTCAGCACTGCAAATTCGAAGCGGTATTCATGTTCGCATCTCCTTGCAGCGTTATTTAAAAATCCAATGGATTTACATCTGACGTCGCAGGAACTGAAGAGTTTCCTGGAAGTGCTCTTATTGCTAGCCAGTCAACCCCCCCTTTAGGGATTGAAGCATGTCCTCACCTCCCTCATTTGTGGCCTTCAAATGCTTGAATAATCACCGGGGTCTTTGATGATCCTGAGCCTATAGTCGCACTACTAAATCGTGATACCTGGTGAGTGCAATTAACCTTGCCGCCAATCATGTTGATCTGATGCCTGCGAATCGAGCTAGTTGAATAGCTGCTTGAAGATGTACTTTGCACTTTGGAATCACCTACCACACTAATACCATTGGAATCTGCAGATTCCCGCATAGGTCCTGGGCCAACGTGCACAAATATGTCACGAAAGGCAGTAAAAGACCCTCCGTTTGTCTGGAAGTTGTGTGAGTACGGGAAGAAAGATCTAAGCGCGTTATGAACTATCAGGAGTTCGGAAATTTCCTAGACACAGTTTACCCCGTCGCAAACTGCATTATACCGGCAAGGTTAATGGCGGTGTAAGTGCACAATTTGACCGCAGACTTACAGTATGATTTTGTTGTATATCTGAGAATGTCGAAGTTTTATTTCCAACTGAGGGTAACAACGGGAAAGAGAAGAAGATAAAAAGCTGTAGAGCTTCGATCAGAGGCAATGAATGTTCAATTTAGATACCACCAGCCTCACACCTTGTTCATTACAATTGTCTCCTTGTACTCAAATGGACCTGGAACACTGCTTGTCGTAGATAATGGTACTGGTGTATCCACGCTCCATTGGAGAACGAGTTGAAAATACAAAATGAGTACATATGAGGTTGGGGAGACTGATAGACTAAAGGAGAGAAGAAGGAAAATTGTTGCAGGGCCAGTAAGATTTCCTCCTTCCAGTATGAGAACATAAAAAAGATTGTTCCCTGAATCCCAATCATCCACGATGCGCCCTTATATCTCCAATTATGCTCCTACCACGTTGCGCACAAACTGACAGTTTATTTCATAGAATCTAGAGGATCCTCCAGCGTTTGACCATTCGGATCAAACCACTGCCCAAAATCCCTTTCAAAATTCAAACCTCAATGTCGTACAATTTCACTGCAATGCGCACATCTTTCATTCAACGATGGTTGAGTAAAGACTGCAATTTCATTTTGAAATGCATTTGGAAAGAGTATTACTTCTTCGCGGGAATATCCAGAACATTGGTGTTGTACTGCACTATACCTGCGCCCAGAGCGACGAGGAATACGATCGAATGTCGAATGAACATCCAGCAGGTTTTGGTAACTTCTTGATATTGCGGCCAAGTTGGTCTCCAACCCACTAGATGTCCAAATAATTTCTCGCCTACAAAATTGAGGATCCAATTCCCGAGTTTCCCTCTGTGTGCGCAACCCAGCGAATTTCAATTGCGAGTAACCAGAAGGTCTATCGGAGTCGAGGTAATGACGGATGCCCACATCTTCTTGACGTCGTTCGGGACTTTCTCCTGTACACATGCAATTAGTAGCTGAGGTTCATGCCTGTTAAATGATTCACCGTATAAGGCATAATTTGCGTCATTGAAGATCTTCAAGGTGAGTTGAAATCAGTCTGTCATTCAGCCTTCTTCAAAAAGGATTGAAAATTCCAACCTTGGTTACAAGAGAGTTAAAAATTGCAACATCTGAATCGGAAAGGGTTTCGTTTGATTTGGAAGGTGTTTTGACATAATTTTGTGATCCAGATCGATAGGGAGCATTGCGCCAATATTTGTCCTTCTTCTTTCTCTTTGAAGTACCATGCTCAAGTGTAAAAGATACAACACTGTGCCCATGTTCATTTGAGAACACATCAAAGTTCTAGTCAGGTGCGATTAGCTGAGAAATGTGAATAGGAGGAGGACAATGAACTTTAACCCCGATATCAGCCAAGGAAAGTCCCGGATTTGCCTTGGAGATACAATCAAGTCCAGACTGGCTCCCAAATACCTTGAGTATAGAGTAAACAATGCAACAACAAGCAAGCTCTCACAGCTATTCCGTAGACCTGAGTTGGAATTTTCATCAGCACTGCTCGGAATACTGTGGGAATGAAAATTCTTACTATTTGCGACCCCAAGGCTAAGATCTCATATGCCTCGTTCCTTAATTTCAGTGCCACGAGACGGCGACTGTCGTTCCTACATGCTGTAGGATATAGGTGAGCATTCGAAATTTGCACGTTTGTGAACGATACACACACCTCCGTCAAACACAAAGTATGGTGAAACAGGATCAGAGGTAGAAGCTGGAGAGGTTCCTTTAATTTCGAGGACATGAGGATTTCTATTAGTGCTCAGTCAATAATCTGATTCTGGGCATTATTAAAAAATTCAGTGGATTTACATTAGACCTTGCAGAAACCGAAGAGTCTCTCGAAATTGCTATTGTGACTAGTCAATCGACACCGTCTCTGAGGGTTGAGGCATGCCCTCACCTCCCTTGTTTTGTGTCCTTCAAATGCTTGAATAACGACCGGTGTCTCCAATGATCCCGAGCCCATAGTTGCACTACTAAACCGTGAACCCTGAAAAGTGCAAATAACCTTGCCGCCATTCATGTGGATCTGATGCCTGCGAATCTGGCTGGTCTTAATAACTGCTTGAAGAAGTATTTAGTGATTCGGATTTGCTTACCACACAACTATCATCGGAACGTGGAGCGTCTTGCATGTTTCGTTCTTGAGAAATTTTTGGTCAGTGAATGGGTCCAAAGTTCACCAAAGATTCTGGGGTACCAGAGTCATCAAGCCTGGGTGCAGCTTGTACAAAAATGTGACTGTTATGAAAAGCAGTGAAAGACCCTCCGTGGATTTGAAAGTTGTGAGAGTGCGGGAAGAAGGAAGGTCTGATTGCATGATCATTTATCAGAAACTCAAAAGCGATTGTGCAAAGGAAACAGAACAGAGCCTACCCCGTTACAAAGCTCTGCATTTTCGAGTAGGTGAATGGGTTCTTGAGAGAGAAAGATGACAAGCTGTAGAACTTGCTGAGATCTCAGCGCTGATGTCGGCTTCATCCACGGTCAATATAAATTATCAAGCGCTCGTACCTGGATTGATTTACTTATCAGTTTTTAGCAGACCGAAAACAGATGGAAATTATGAGTCAAGTAGGCAGTAAAGATACAACCGCAGCAGAGAAAAGGCAAAAAGAAAGAAAAGACAGCAAGTACTTGTGGAGTCAATATGGACAAAAAAACTTTTGAAAAAAACCAGAAAAAATAATCCTGGGACAGATAGGTAAAAAGCAGTCCCAAAGAGTGGAATAGAAGTGGGTGAGGGAAAAAATGAGCATATCAAATTCAGGTCTTCAGCCGAAGAAGCAGAAACCAATGAGTGCCCTAAATTTAGATGCCCGCAGCAACGCAACTTGTCACTAACTTCTGTCATTATATTTACAATCATCTTCTATTCAAATGGATGGAACACCGCCGGTCGGCGATAATATTGTTGGTGTACGTATAGGAGAACAAGTTTAGATAAAGACAAAATGAGTATATATGAGATTAGAGAGTTTGATAGATTAAGCGAGAGGAGAAAAAGGGAAAACTGTTGCAGTGGCAGCAGTGCGAAAAAGATTTCCTCCTTCCAGTATAAGAACATAAAAGAGAAAAGATTAGGTAAAAAATGGTCCCCCTCACACTGCCCCCCCAATCTCATTCATCCACGACGCACCCTTATGTCTCCCAAAATGCCCTCCCCACCAACCTCCGAAGAACACCAATCACTTCATACAGTCTATTAAATCCTCCAGCGCTTGATCACTCGGATTGAACCACTGCCCAAAATCTCTCTCAAAATTCAAGTCATTGTACTCAATCATTTCACCGCAACGCGCACATCTTTCATATCCCGATGGTTGAGTAAAGACCGCAATTTCATTTTGAAATGCATTTGGAAAAAGTGTCACTTCTTCACGAGAATATCCAGGACAGCGGTGCCATGTTGCACTTACCCTTGACCCCAAGCGACGAGGAATATGATCAAATGTTGAATGAACATCCAACAGGTCTTGGTAACTTCTTGATATTGCAGCCAAACTGGTCTTTGATCCACTAGACATCCAAACAATCTCCCGCCTACGAAGCCGAGGATCCAATTCCTGACTTTCCCTCTGCTCAGAGAACCCAGCAGAATTTAACTGACAAGAAGAGCTGTCACTGAAGTCAATGCTAGAGGATGTGTACAGATCTGCTTGACTTCGTTCAGGATTTCCCCCTGTACAACAATGACATACAATTAGTAATTGAGGTTCATGTCTTTTAAATCACACACCATGTAAGGTATGGTTTGCATCATTGAAGATCTTTGGAATTAGTTGAAATCAGTAAATTATTCAACCTTCAGAAAGGATTGAGAATCCTAACCTTGGTTACAAGAGAGTTAAAGATCACAAGATCTGAATCAGAAAGGGTCTGGTTTGCCTTGGGAGACGTTGTGACATGATTTCGTGATCCAGACCGATAGGGAGCATAACGCCAAGTTTTGTCCTTCTTTTTTCTCTTCGAAGTGCCATGCTCAAGTGTAAAAGAAACAACACTGTGCCCGCGTTCATTAGAGAACACATCAAAATTCTAGTTAGGCGCGGTCAGCTGAGAGATATGAATAGGGGGAGGAGAACGAACCTTGACCCCAATGTCAGCCAAGGAAAGTTCCGGATTTGCCTTGGAAATACAATCAAGTCCAGACTGGCTCATAAATATCTTGAGTATGGAGCAAACAATGCAATAACAAGCTCTCACAGCTACTCCGTAGACCTGAGTTGGAATTTTCATCAGCACTGCTCGGAACACTGTAGGTATGAAATCATTACTATTTGTGACCCCAAGGCTAAGATCTCATGCACCTCATTCTTTAATCTTGATGCCATGAGACGGCGAGTATCATTTCTACATGCTGTAGGTTATAGGTAAGCATTGGAGATTTTGCATGTTCGCAGACAATACACACACCTCCGTCAAACACAAAGTATGGTGAACTGTCATCAGAGGTAGAAGCTGGAGAGGTTCCCTTGATTTCGAGCACATGAGGATTTCTAGTAGTGCTCAATCAGTAATCTGATTCTGGGCGTTATCGAAAATTCCAGTGGATTTACATTAGACCTCGCAAAAACTGAAGAGTCTCTCGAAATTGCTATTGTTACTAGTCAGTCGACGCCGCCTTTGAGAATTGAAGCCGGTATTTACCTCCTTCGCTTTGGGCCCTTCAAATGCTTGGACAACAATTGGGGTCTTCAATGATCCCGAGCCCATAGTTGCACTACTAAATCGTGAGCCCTGACGAGTGCAGATAACCTTGCCGTCATTCATGTTGATTTGATGCCTGCGAATCTGGCTGGTCTTAATAACTGCTCGAAGGAGTATTTAGCAATTCAGATTCGCTTACCACACAACTATCATCGGAATGTGGAGCGTCTTGCATGTTTCGTTCTTGAGAAATTTTTGGTCAGTGAATGGGTCCAAAGTTCACCAAAGATTCTGAGGCACCAGAGTCATCAAGCCTGGGCGCAGCTTGCACAAAAATGTGACTGTTGTGAAAAGCAGCGAAAGACCCTCCGTAGATTTGAAAGTTGTGAGAGTTCGGGAAGAAGGAAGGTCTGATCGCATGATAGTTTGTCAGAAACTCGAAAGCGATTGTGCAAGGAAGCAGAATAGAGCCTACCCCGTCACAAAGCTCTGCATTTTCGAGTAGGTGAATGGGGTTCTTGAGAGAGGAAGATGAAAAGCTGTAGAACTTGCTGAGATCTTAGCGCTGATGTCGGCTTCATCCGCGGCCAATATAAATTATCAAGCGCTCGTACCTGGACTGATTTACTTATCGGTTTGCAGCAAACCGAAAACAGACAGAAAATTACGAGTCAAGTAGGCAGTGAAGATACAACCGCAGCAGAGAAAAGGCAAAAAGAAAGAAAAGACACCAAGTACTTGTGGAGTCAATATGGACAAAAAAACTTACGAAAAAAACCAGAAAAAATAATCCTGGGACAGATAGGTAAAAGCAGTCCCAGAGAGTGGAATAGAAGCGGGTGAGGGAAAAAATGAGCATATCGAATTCAGGTCTTCAGCTGATCTTCCGAAGAAGCAGAGACCAATGAGCGCCCTAAATTTAGACGCCCGCAGCAACGCAACTTGTCACTAACCGTCATTTCATTTACATTTACAATCGTCTCCTTGTACTCGAATGGACCCTGGAACACCGCTGGTCGTAGATAATGGTACTGGTGTATGTATATTGGCTATCCCATTCGACCGACCACTAAAACGCGTCCCCATTACCAGTTTGTAAAAGTGGGCTACGCAGGCTCGAATTTTCCTGAACATGGTACGGACGTTTATCATGATTTTATCTTTAGTTTCTAATGAGTTTTGTAATCCCAAACCCCCACCTCTCATGTATATCATTCTACTTCCTTTGCTTCGATTCCTGGGCTACAGTATTCCCCTCCATCGTCGGTCGCCCCATCCTGCGCGCCGAAGAACGAGTCGGTTCCGCCGTCATCAAAGACATCATGATCGGCGACGAAGCTGCCCAAAACCGCAACTACCTCCAAGTCACCCAACCGATGGAGCACGGGATCATCAAAAACTGGGAAGACATGAAGCATCTCTGGGATTACACGTTTGATGAAAAGATGAAGGTGGATCCGAGGGGGAGGAAGGTGTTGTTGACGGAGCCGCCGATGAATCCTCGGACGAATCGGCAGAGAATGTGTGAGGTGATGTTTGAGGAGTATGGATTGGGGGGTGTGTATGTTGCGATTCAGGCTGTGTTGACGTTGTATGCGCAGGGTGCGTAGTTTTCGTGAGATGGGGTTTTTTTTTTATTGCTGATGTTGATGTTTGGGCGGTGGGGTTAGGTTTGACTACTGGAGTCGTCGTCGACTCTGGCGACGGTGTGACGCACATTGTGCCTGTGTACGATGGATTCGCGCTACCGCACTTGACGCGTCGATTGGATATCGCTGGACGGGATGTGACGAGATATCTGATCAAACTTCTTCTCATGCGTGGATACGCTTTCAATCGGACGGCGGATTTCGAAACTGTACGGGAGATCAAGGAAAAGTTGTGTTATGTTAGGTGAGTGTGGGTGAGGTTGCTGATACTACCGATAATTGTTGATTTGGATTAGCTACGACTTGGATCTCGATACGCGGCTTTCGGAGGAGACGACGGTGTTGGTTGAGAGTTATCAGGTATGAGGGTGGACGTTTTTCCTTTGTTGGCCAAGGTAGCTGAGTTGGCTTAGTTGCCCGATGGGCGAACGATCAAAGTCGGCTCTGAGCGATTCGAAGCGCCCGAGTGTATGTTCCAACCGCATCTGGTGGACGTTGAGCAGCCGGGAGTAGCAGGTTCGTAGGCTCATCCTATTGCTTGTCGTTGTCATTGATTGAATGATGCGGCTGTCTCCAGAAATGCTCTTCCAAACGATCCAAAACGCGGCGGTAGATGTTCGTTCGGAGCTGTACAAGCATATCGTGCTGTCGGGTGGATCGAGTATGTACCCTGGTTTGCCGAGTCGTTTGGAGAAGGAGATGAAGCAGTTGTATTTGACGCGTGTGTTGAATGGGGATCCGGCGAGGTTGAATGTGCGTTATTGTTTTTATTTTGTTTAAGCTTCGTTCTTGCTGATAGTGTTTTGCGTTGGCAGAAATTCAAGATTCGAATTGAAGACCCTCCTCGACGAAAACATATGGTGTTCCTTGGAGGGGCTGTTCTTGCTGATATTATGAAGGGTAGAGAAGAGTTTTGGATATCGAGGGAGGAGTGGTTTGAGCAGGGGGTTAGGTCGCTTGATAAGCTTGGAAGGGGGGAGAATTAGTTTTATAGACGATTGAGAGTGTGTTTGTGTTGGTGTATCGTATAAATGAGTGAATAAATGGAATACATAGGATTGAGTCTAGATGTAGCATACGAAATCTAAGGTATTATATGAACGTGAATACGAGCTATGTCTATTTGGTTTTAAGTTTAGGGCTTTTGAGACCAGAATTCATCCCATCTGACTAATTCTCTCATTTGGACGACTCCCTCCTCCTCCTCATTCTCATCCCCGTCGTGCCCAAGTTTTTGACGTTTAGGCTCCCCTCGAATTACATCGATACTCTGCACGAGCCTCAACTCCCTTCCCTTCATCCTCCTCACCTTCCTGATCGGCTCGTTCCCGTCCTTTTCGTCGTCTGTCCCGAGACGTTCGGATTCTGGGAGGCTTTCGGAGTGGGAGAAGGTGCGGAGGAGGACTTGGTGGGTTTTGGAGAGGGAGAGGGAGACGGCTGTTGTTAGGGGGGTTGTGTCTTTGTAAGAATGGGTTGGCTCGGAGTGGGGGGTTGGGTTTGGGTTTTCGTAGGGAGTTGGGGAGGGCGAAGGGGAGGAGGGGGAGGGGAATGACTGGGAAGGGTGATAGTGAGCTAATACGAGAGCGGAAAAGAGGTCTCCGACGCCGGAAAAGTAGCCTGCGATGAGGGGGACGCATTGTGCGTGGACGAGGGATAGTTCGGATGATCCGTTTTCGTGGCGGTCGTCGCTGTCGCTCTTGGAGTGGATGAGGGAGGAAGTGATGCATAGGAGGTGGGCGGATTCTGAGGCTTCTGGGGGACGGATAGAGGCGGGGAGGGATTGGGCGAGCCAGGGTTTGAGGGGGATGGAGCTGATGGCGATGTGGGGGACGTGGTATTGGGTGTGGAGGATGGTTAGGGCGTGGCGGAGGGAGGGTAGGGAGGTTAGTTGGGTTGATGTTAGGGTTCTGAGGATTGGGATGAGGGTTAGGGTATGGAGAGACTTGAGGGGGGACGTACTCTACTTCGAACCAATTTGGAGTGATGACGGTTGAGAGGGGGAGCATGCTTTGATAGACGGGGATAACGTCTGCGGAGACGTAGAGTTTTCCAGCGTCGCCCATGACGGCTTTCCGAACGGGTTAGATCCGAGTCATATAGTTTGGTTTGGGTGACTTACGATCCAAGAGATAGATGAGATTTGGATTTTGCTTGCGTAGTTTTTCAGCGAGCTTTTTTATTGCGTTGAGTGCATCTGCGTTGGGTATGTAGCCTGGCTTTCGTGGGTTAAACGAATTTTTGATTTGGAGGGGAAGAGATTGGATTCACCGGTTAATAATCGAGATGGATCGAGGAGTTCGTTGGATTCCATTGCTTGGAATATGGATTCTAGTTCTTCTGTGGATGTTTTGCGACCACCTAAGCGGCCGTAGCCGGAGTGATTGGAAAAGTTTACAGTGTTGACGAGCTAGAAGATGATGAGATTTTAGTAAACAAATTATCGAAGAACGTACATCGACATCGTAACCGAGACACTGCAAAGGAAAAGCAGCAGCTTTACCACCGACATAACCGAAGGCGACATGAGATTGAATGCTGAGAACTCTTCTTTGGCTCATCGTGGGCGTTGAGCAGAAGCGTATGTCCAAAAAAGGAAACTGTATCCTTTTTCACGTTTTCGGTGATGTCGGATGGCTCAAGGTCTGTGTCCAGTCCACTCTTTTGCTTCTTTACTTCTTAGATGATGCACAGACTATGGAATTCCGCTCTAGACGATGCAGAGAATAGGTTCAGGCAGTTGCTTACTGCACCTTCCAACGATTGGAAACGCGTTTCGTCTCGGTCAACGGATAGTGCGGCGAGTAGGAAAGGAAAGGCTAGGTTATCAGCTCTACCAGACATAGCCGACGTCGTCGTTCATCGAAAGGGGGATGATATTTATAGGCTTGTCTTGCACGTCCCTGCGGACGACGACATGGTCACTCTCGAGCCTTGGAAGGCCGTCTTGACCACTCCAGAGTTGAGGCAGGAATGGGACCCCGCGGTTAGTGAAGCTCATTTGGTTGAGCTGGTCGGTCAGGATACGAGGATTTCAAAGACGAATTTTACGCTGGGGTGGCCTGCGAGGTGAGTGCCGCACGGTCTGGGGTAAATTGCCGGTGGCTCATGGGGATCCGGGATATAGTCCGAGAGACGCTGTTACGATTTCACGCACTGTAAACGATGCTACGACCGTTATTGATATTTCGACCTCTTTACCGAGGTCTCCAGATGAACCTGCATACCTCCGTCCGTCTCCTCCATACGTCAGATCGCATGTCTCACGTATGTCCGTTTTCTACATCCTTTTTTTTGTATATTTTCTAAATTATTCTACTAGTACTGGCTTGGTGCATCCAATACCTCAAACCTTCCTCCGATTCCAAACGCAAATCCTCAACCACCGCCAGGATACGCATTACCTGTTTCTGGCAGCACGACTTGCGCGCGATATGGAATATCCTAGGCTCCTCTACCACTCTCGTCCAACAATTATCCACCATGGTCCTGGGTCTCCTCAAAACGACCAACAAACGCGCCACCCGGGTCCCCAAACTCATTGGACACGGCAACGGCGTGTCGATTGAGAAGATGAGGTTTCAGAATGACAGAGAGGCGTTGACGATTGAGTATTCGGTTATTCCGGAGGACACGCATGGCGCAGAGGCTTCGAAAGGCATTGATGCGATTCGTGATCAGAGGCGTCTGACGAGGGCTATAGAGTGTGTTTTGCCTGCTGTGGAAGGGTGGGATGTGCAGCTTACGACGAGGGCTTTTTCGGAAGAGGTGGAGAAGCTTCCTTGGACGGCGTATGCTTCGAGGGGGACGTCGTATTCGTATTTCTCTTCTGCTGCGACGTCGACGGATGTTATCGCTCCGCCCCTCGATCAGATTATCCTCCGCATCACTCATGCCCCGCTCATCGATGACCATGCCGTGTTAAAGGTCAAAGTGGTTATTGAGATTTCGGGTCCGTCGAGTGGGTTGAGGTTGAATGGGGTTCCGCAGAGGGTTAGGGAGGTTGAGGAGTTGCGAGATCCTTCTTCGTTGCAACAGCAACAGCAGCAGCAGCAACCGTTATTCACGGATGGGAGTGTAATGACGGATGTGTCGACTTTGTATAGTGGGTCGATTGCGACGACGACGACGACGAGTGTGGCTTCGAATTCGACATTGTCGGTTGTTTCTAGTGGGACTGGGGCTGGGGCTGGGCCGGGTGTGGGTGTGGTGGCTCCGCCGTTGGTTAGGATGCCTACGACGGATAGTCTTAATGGTGCTGGACTTGGGACTGGGGAGAGGAGTGCGGGAGCTGAAAAGACGATTCTTTCGAGGGTGAAGAGGAATTATATTTATTTTTCTTCGTTGTTGCAGGAACCGGAGGCAAAATGGAAGCGGAGTGCGTAAAATGTGTTTTTTTAACCTGCACTCTACTTAACCACTGACCTACTTGTGTTTAGCTACCGAAGCCCGAGGCGTCACCGTCACCCAGCTCGACTCGATTGATCCCACGCTGGTGGTTTATCGGGCGGAGGCGACGTTTGTGGGTGTGGGGTTGTGGGATTTGTATGCGGCGGTTGTGTCCCCTGGTGCGAGGAGTTTTTGGGATAAGCAGCATGAGGATGCGGTGTTGCTGGAGGATGTGAATGAGTTGACGGAGTTGTGGCATTTGAAGACCAAGGCTGCGTGGCCTGTCAAGTGAGTGGGATGTGTGGCTTTTGATGAACGAGAGATCTTACATGAATATTTTTCATTTTTCGTTCAGTGGGAGGGACTCTGTTGTATTGAAAACGGTGTATAAATCACCTACGACCATACATGTCTTTTCGTTCTCCATATCCTCCTCCCCGCCTGCCTCCGCGTCTGCGTCTGCCTCCGCCTCGTCTTCGTCTTCCTCGTTCTCTTCCCCTTCCACACTCCCCTCCGAAGACCAACACCTCTTCCCCTCCACCCCCATCCCCCCTCCCTCCCCCACCGTCATCCGCACCCAAGTCGACCTCCAAGGCTGGGCCATCGAAGCTCTCTCGCCCAACACGACCTTGCTCACGCTCCTGGAGCAGTCCGATCCGAAGGGGTGGACGAATAATTTCAAGGGGAGTGTGATACCGGGGCAGATGATTGGGGCTGTGGCGGGGATTGGGGAGTGTGTGATTAGGAGTGGGGGGCCGCCGGTGGTTACGAGGTTGAGTGGGGGGAGGAAGAGGGAGGAGAGGTATGAGGTTGAGAGGGGGAGTTTTAGGTTGGAGTATGAGGGTGTTGGGGGTGGGAGGAGGGGTGCGGGTGTAAGTGGGGGTGCGAGGGGAATGGGAGGGGGGATGGGAGGGGGTTCGTCGAATGATGACACCAATGCATCCACGTCTTCTTCATCTACATCCACGTCCCCGGTCATCGAATGTGAAATCCGCTGCGATATGGATACATGGGCGCCCTCGCTTGATATTGTGATTGATCCGCCTCCGCAGAGTGTGTCGTGTTTGAGGAGGCATCGGCTTTCGGATGAGGGCGGGGGGATGTGGATGACGATTGTGCATGATGCGGTGTCGCTTGGGGATGATGAGCGGCTGCAGGTTATTGTTAGGAGGGGGTTGGGGGTGTTTGATAGGGATGGGGGGAGGGATGGGAGGGATAGAGATAGGGAGGGAGGGAGGGATAGGGGATTGGTGATGGTGAATGGAGCCAAGCAGGTTGTGGATGTGGAAGAGATGGGGGAGCAGGAGATTAAGATGCTTTCGAGGAGGAAGAGGGTGAAGCCGCCTAGGATCCCGTTGGATCAGCCGCCTGTTGTTGGGGTTGTTAGGAGGAGGAGGCAGGAGTGGGATGGGTCTGGGACTGGGGATGAGTCTGAGGGTGGGTCGAGCGCCGGTATTGGTGCGGGTGCGGGTGGGGGAGGGGCAGGGGCAGCAGGGTCCTCGTCGTCATCGACTTTGGCCACTTCGATGCCCAAAGTGTCCAGTCCCCTTGCGAGATTTTTCTCGTATGCCGTTGATCAGGCTGCCGCGACGACTCAGCAGACGATTGCGGCTATTTCGCCGAGTAGTAAGGAGGATATTGCGTTTGCTTCGAGTTCGAGTGGGGCGGAGAAGGCGCCTGTGGAGTATGCGTTGGATGTTTTGGCGTGGACCCAGATTTATCATGGGAGTACGACGCCTCAGGCGGGGTGGGCGCTTGTTAGTGGGGATACGGGTGCGGGAAGCGGTGGTGGTGATAATAACAAATCCTCCGCTTCCTCCTCCTCCTCCTCATCGTCTTCCGGTCTATCCATCCGCAAAAAACTCGTCAGAGACGTAAGCCCGTCCATCCCGATCCACAAGGGCGAAAAAGTCATTGAAGGTTTCTCCGCGGAAGAGCTGGCGAGTGTGATTGCGGAGGGGGAGTGTAGGAAAAAGTGGGATGAGCGGTTTGTTGAGGAAAGGAGTTTGGAGGAGTTTGGGAGTGGGGTGAGGACCGGGTTTGTAGTGATGAGGGGTGGGTTCCCGTTTAGGGATAGAGGGTTTTATGTGGTTTCGCTTGTGGCTAGGGCGAGTGCGCAGAATGGATCGGCGGTGGCGTTGGCGCTGAGTAGAGGGGGGAGTACGGATAGTCAGTCGTCGTTGGCGTCTGGGACTGCGCATGGTGCGCTGGGACTTGGGGGAGCGGGGGCTGGAGGAGACGGAGGGAATAGGACCGGGAGCCGGAATGCGATATTTTGCGTGTCGACTTCGTTCAACCCGGATTCTGTTGCGAGGTTTGATGCGGGCAAGTATAACCCGTCTGGCTTGCCGATAGGGAGGGTGTACATCGATGCGTGGATCCTGGAGACGCTGGATCCTTATACGAAGGAGAATTATGCTGTGCCTAGTTGTCGGTGTACGAGATTGGTCGCGGTGGATTATGCGGGGTCGGTTCCGGCTGCGGTGAATTCGATGATTAATGCGAGTATTCCGAGGGCGATTGCTGGTGTGGAAGGGTATGTGAGGGGATTGGTTGCGTCGTTGCCGATTACGAGGCTTCCTCCGGTGGGGTATGTGTTGGCGGAGAGGAAGGAGGAGGATGTGGAGGCGGAGGTGTATGGGGGTGTCAAGTTGGGGTGGAAGTTGAGGAGGAGGCGGGAGGGGAATAGGATGTTGGTCAAGACGATGTATGAGCCTGAGAAGAGGGTTTATACGAGCGTGGTTTTGGTGAGGTATCCTGGGTCTGGGACTGGGGGAGAGGATTCGGGGAGAGGATTGGCTTCTCCGAATAAACAAACTAAAGGGACGTCGTTGAGTCCTGCACGCCATCGGTCCTCTTCGATTCATCAGATGCAGATCACACCAAAAGCGAGCAGGGTGGGCCTCAATACTCTTCCTGAATCGTCGTCCAACGAGTCGAGTACGGATACTCTTCAGGTGTTGGGTGATCATAGTACCCTTCCACTTCCTGCGTCGCCTACGACCTCCTCGTTTTCCTCAAATTCGGTGCCTCCGAGTTCTACTAGCCGTCGCGAGCATGAACGCGAGCGGACCATTTCTGGATCCGGATCGGCATACCGTGGTCGTTCCTCGTCTGCGTTCACGCTCAAGGGTGAGGTCAGGCAAAACACGGATTTGTTGGCCGGTGAGATTGTGATTGACTCGAGGCTATACCCGAAAGGGTATATGGTCATCTTGAAGTCGAAGACGAGGACGAATACTTCAAAGGCTAAGGCTAATGCTACGGCTACGGCTACGGCTACTGGTACTAAGGATGCGAGTGCAAGTAAAAGCTATCCCCCGATCAATTTAGATTCTCTCTCCCAAAACTCAAACGATGTATCCGAAACGTCGATCTCCACCCCCATCGCCTCCTCCCCATCATCCTCGAATCCAAATCCCAATCCAACCTCTGAAAAAGAAGAATCCGAATCCGAATCTGGATCTGACCTAGTTCTCCCACTCTCATACACGCTTTTTACGATGCCGCTTTCACCGTTTCATTCCTCGGGGATGAACACGATGAGTGGGGATGATAAATCGCCCACGAGGCATTTGTTGAGATTGAGTTTGCCTACGGCGCAGTATGAGATTTCGACGGTGAGGGATCCGTTGACGGGGGAGACGCAGCATGCGCCGCCCAAGCCGAGGTGGTTGGAGGAGATGGAGGAGGGGGGCGTGGTTGTTACGGTTGAGGTTAGACCGTTGTCGAAGGGTGGGGGAAGTGTGGGGAAGGGTAAGGTGGTTGTTGTTGATGGGATGAAGCCTCAGTCCGTGCAGAAGGAAAAGGGGAAGAATGGGGATAAGGATGGAAAGGTGTGGAATGCGGAGAGGGATGGATGGGAGGTGGAGGTGTGCGGTGAGAAGGAGTCATTGACGATGTTGGGGAGGGAAGAGTTGATGGATGACAGGGTATCGAGGATGGGTGTGCTTTCGAGGTGAGCATTGTTTTTGGGATATTTTTTCACCCTCTTCGCGTCTTTTTCGCGTCTTTTTCGCGACCTCGTTCTATTTCGCTTCGGAGATGATTGAATCCGATTTGCGTTCTTTTGATTTCATTTGAGTGGCCCAGCGGTCACCGTTTTTGGTATCATATCATGAATCCTGATTGCTGATTTCATTACTTAGAGCGACAAATGAAATGGAAGCGCTACCGGAAGGACTCTCGACTCCTGTAGCGATTTCGGATAGCCTCCTCGATCCAAACGTCATGGCGGTGAAGAATGCTGTATCGTCCGTGGATAATGGGATAGACCCCACAGTTGAAGACTCCACAGAAAGTCACTCTGTTTCCGAAAGTAATGGTGGTGCCGTTGGAGGGGGTGGTGAAGAGCATACCGAAACGGCAAGTCTTCCCGAATCTTTCTTTTTTTGCTCGTTTTGCTTAAATTAAATAAACGTTTGTGCAATGTGCGCTGCCAGGCGCCTGAACCTCCAGATACAGCACGAACACGACCTGGTCACACGCCGCCAAGTAGTTCTGGTGGGAGTGCAGGGTTCGGGGGAGGGAGGAACTTGTTTTTGAATTTTTGGCCATTGTACCCGTATCCGAATCCGCTGACAAGGTTCACGACCAACGGGACGGCGTCAATGTTGAATAATAATAATATGGGCGGGGAAAATAGTGGCACGTCTTTATTGGCTACGCGCTCTTCGACTTCCTCGGGTGGGAAAGAATCGAACTTGGGTGTGGCAAGTGAAGGGGGTGGACCGAATTCAAGGAGTGAACGGACGAGTCCCACGGGGCTCTATCCTGTGTCCACCTTGATGATCATTGCACTTATCGCCTTTCTAATTGGATCTCTGTTTCGCTCATTGCTGTCGCCTGCCGATTTTATCTACGTGGTTAGGGATTTAAGAGATGCAGAAGGGGCAATGCAGGATGGGGGTGGAGGTGGATGGAGAGAGATGAAGAGATTGTTCGAGATCAAGTATATTGTAGGTGGATGGGATTTTCAAGTAGCAGTAGTAAGAAGACATTGAAGTGTAGAATAATATTATAATATAATATAAGCTCGGAAAGGAAAAGCAGTGTCGCCGTAAGGACCGGAACTGTGGACCCTGTGGATTTGGCCTATCATCATTTGACTTGTTGTCTCGCTCGCCCATTCCTTCTCCTTTGCCCTGTACCATCTATCCATTCTTACCCTCTACATCCATTCCATCCCCAATTTCTTGTCACCCAGCCGCCCTTTTTTTACTTTCTGCGGAATCTATTTTGCTCTTGAAAATCTTGTCTTTCAAACGGTTGTCGCTCGATGATGACCCATGTCAGCCAGCCAGGTCCCAGCCGTTCGACAATGCAGAATGATTCTCCCAGCCTGCTCTCATGGGAAGGCGACAAAATGTTCGGCATTTCGCCCTCCAATTTTTCACCCTCAAATTTTAGCTCATAAATATATAAAACGCTTAGGTTCAACATCTACATCTATGACTATTGCTTCAAGCGCGGCTTCAGAAAAACGGCTCAAGAGCTACTCTTAGAGGCTGATATTCCTCCAGACTCTCAGCCTCCCATAAATGCCAGGCAAGGCCTTCTATTCGAGTACGCGATCCTGGATTTTTCGGACCCAAGACCCCCATCGACTGACGTGACTCGGTTGTTGTAACAGATGGTGGTCGGTTTTTTGGGTGCTTTTTACGGCGAAAGCGAGTGGAAATGGCTCAGACGATGCGTTGGCGTACACTCAGGTGCGTTTTTGCCTCGGCGATTAGCTCAAGTTGGTTCGGAGGCTAATTTCACTGTGCTCGTCAGCACCAAATCAACCAGGCTAGTGCTCGAGCAAGAGGTTCAGCTCCCGGAGGACAACCATTACCTGGTACGCGGGTAGTCAATGGTATATCTATACCCGCCACTCGTCCGTTCAATCCTGCAAGTGGACCCATGACAAATGGCGTAGGACCTAATCCAGGCTCCAATTTTACTCCCGGATCGCACATGAACGGTCTTCCTATACCTCCAGGCCAATCTGCACCTCCAAACCAGCCGGGTCAAAATTTTTCTCAACCGCCCATGCCAGGTCAGAGGCAACCATTGACGGGTAATCCGAGAGGCTCTGCCGGTGGACCTGGACCTTTCCCCTCGCCAACGATGGCCAACTCATCCCATAACCCTGGATCTGGACCGCACCCTCCACAACCGCAGCCGCCGATGATGAATCCGCTAGGACAATCGCCCCATCTCGGTCCTCGTACTATGCAGCCTCCGCCTCCAAATGGAATGCCAGGTGCACCTGGACCCTACCCCAACATGAACCGACCACCGAGCCGGACAGCAAGTCCAGGGCAAATGGGTGGCATGCTGTCGCACCGAAGTCCTTCCCTCGGTCCACGACAGCCCCCTGGAATGATGGATCCTCGTGGACAACCGGACCCACTAGGAGGTATTCCGCAAAATGTAATTAATAGTCTGAGGGAGGAAGCTGGAATCCCGGCAAAAGATGTAATGAACATGAACATGGATGAGAAGGTGAGTTTGTTGCTTCTCCTTCTCCTTACTATTCACTCAGTCAAACATATCAAAATTCAGAATCGTATCGCGAACTTGTGGCGATCCAAGCAGCAACGAAAACCCGGCGGTGGTCCACCCAATGTTGGTGCCGGTCCCTCAACAATGAACATGGCTCCACCTCCAGGTCGCAGAACAGCGGGGGGTAAGCGGAACAGTACGTCGCCTCGAGAAGACGTAAGTAACGTAATATTTTTCTCTTCGGAATCATCAAAATATCATTATTCCCCATTTATTCCGAGGATCATTGAACTGACTTGGGTAATTTTCCCGCCGTATAGCCGGACATGAATTCGGGGATAGGTTCCCCTCCCAACAAGAAACCTCGTCGATCGCCCGAGTCTGCTCCTTATCCACAGCCAGGGTCAGCCTCGGGGGGACAGCCTGGTTTGGCTCCTCCAGGGCCTGGGGGTCCAGGAGGTCCAGGGCCAGGTCCAGGTCAGCCGCCCATGGGTGGTATGCGTCCCCACATGTCTGGTGGTCCAATGAACGGATTCCAACCTCAGCCAATGGGCGGACAGATGGGTGGTGGTATGGGTGGGCCTCCGCCGATGGGAGCCAACGGTGCACCGCATATGAACGCAATGTCTCCGTCGATGGGTGGTATGCCTAATCAGCAGCCTGGAATGATGACGCCTCAAATGCAGGTCAGTATCTCTCCTTTCCTCACGTAACGAGGGCATTTTGTAAAGTGTTTCTTTTCAACAGCCAATGAACCCAGGCAACCGACAACCAGACGGATCGATGGCTTATCGAAGCCAAGTCGTCAATTACACTCGTACGCAGATTCAAGCTTCAGCTGGATCACCTTCGGATCCGTCGTTCGGTGGTGGTCCAAGTCCCAACCCTTTCCCTGGCGCTGCCGGGCCCCAGGGCCGCTTGTCTGGTAAACCTGGTGCTCCTCCGCCTTCACCCGGGATGAACAAGGACGGGCTGAAAGACGGGGGTATGGCTTCCAAAGTTGAGGATTCACCACGAAACAATATGAACCTGCCTTCAAGTGCCGGTATGACGCCTACAGCTAGTGGCACATCCTCATCAACACCCGCCCCCGGACCTCCCGGTCCCGGAAACCCCTTAGCCGGTCTCAACATGAATCCCCCTCCTTCACTGCAATCGTCACAAAACCCTACACCTAATTCTCAATCAGTGCCACCGCCACCGCCACCGCCGTCAACGATGGACTCACTGGGGGTGGGTAACCAGCAGATGGGTGGTATGAACGGAGGGGGGCTGGGGGCGGATATGCCGCTGTTCGGAGACTTTATGAGTGATATGGCTGGGTTGGAGTCGTTTGATCCTAATATCTTTAGGGATTCGGTGGGTGGTGTTGGGGGAGATTTGAATTTTGAGAGAGATTTTGGGCAGTGGTTCAATCCGAATGATCAAGCGCTGGAGGATTCTCTAGATTCTATGAAGTGATTGGTGTTCTTCGGAGGGTGGTGGTGGGGAGGGCATTTTGGGAGACATACGGGTACGTCGTGGATGAATGGCATTCCGGGGGTGGGAAGAGGGGACGATTTTTTTACCTGATCTTTTTCTTTTGCTATGTTCTCATACTGGAAGGAGGAAATCTTTACTCGCACTGCAAATTTTTTCTTTTTTGTCTCTCTCTTAAACTATCAAACTCCCCCACCCTCATATGTACTCATTTTTAACTCGATTTCCTATTTCGCTGTGCTTGTTTTGTTTTCCCTATTCTCGCTCTATGCAGGGTTGCGCTTTTTTTACCTATTTATTCCAGAATTTGGCTTTTTTTTGTGTTCATCGTGTCTTACTCGGAGGGGTGAGATTGTGAAATTGACGTCGTACGGCTCTCTCTCTCTCTCTCTCTCTCCCCCTCTCGTTCCCTGGTTCCAACCTTGCATTAGTAGTGTTGAAGTGTTTCTCTTCGCCCCTCGTTCCCCCGTTGAATTCGTGCCGTCGGCCACCTTTTACCCTTGACTGTCTTCAAATTGATCGCCCCACTTGTTCTTTGCTTCGGCCTTTGTACTTTCCTTACATTTACTGCTACCGCTTAACCTCTTGTGCAGCGCGCGTGTGCGTGTAGCTTGGACTTACATATTGTTCTATGGTCAGGTTTTTTTTTCGCGTTTTACATCGTTACACGTCCCGGGGCCCCACCCCCCACAGACACCTCTCGCTATCGGGTCGAGTTTGACTTGTTGACTTGTTCTAAAAGCCTTTGGTTTGTTGTCTTTTCTTTTGACCTGTCCCCAACGGCAACCCCCCTACCTTTTTACTTTTTCTTTTTCTTCACCAGTTTACCTTTCGATTTGGTTTGTCGCCAATACTTTTTTTTTGTCGTACTTACTCTCTTACTCTCTTACTCTCTTACTCTACTCGTATACTTTGCTACTCTTTACTCTTTCATCTATGTGTCTTTGCCTTGTTGAATCCTGCTGCTGTTTGTGTACGTACTTGACTCGGAGTTGCTCTTTTTCTTTTCTTTTTTTTTACTGCCTAGTTGAATCGTAATTTTCCCGTCTGCTGTATACATGCTGCCCCCTGGGGGGTCAATCTGAGCAGTGAGCACTGAGGCCTGAGGGGCGCCTTTATGGTAACTACGGATACGTCGGAGGATGGCGTAGTCGGTTTCTATTCCTAATTTACTCGATATGACTCGGGCGATGATCCGGGAGACGATTACATTCTTATGATGATCATGAGGCGGGCCTCGGAACTTGGGCTCTACAGCAACGGATGCTATCAGAGATTCATCTAAGGTTTCATTGGCAGCGGTTAGGTGTGGTTTGGATTTGGTTAGGGCTGGTTAGTTGAACTGGGGGGAGGGCAGGTAGAGCCCACAAAAATGGTTAGGGTTCGGGCCCGATACTGATGTTCGTGGGGTTTTCGAAAAATGATTCAAAAAGGAAAATTCAAAAAAAGGAGGGAGAGAGTTCTGTACTTTCATTGGGCTTCAATACCACATCGGAGCTAATCATACACATTCTCTCTCGACTATCTGACAAATTCTTATCCTTTCTAGGTTTTTTTTTGCTCTACCTTTTATGCATTTTCTGCTCGAGAAGATATTGAAATGATAACACAGTTCCTATTCACTCAGTTTGAGGATATCAAAATAAAAAAAAAGAAATCCAGTCATCCACTAGCTTATAGTCAAAAAAGGCAGTTCCTAAAGTTTAAACACTCCTAGTAGGGATACAACTATATACACCATTACAGTCCATGATGAAGAATCCTGTAACTTGTAAGGGTGATGGATGGCTTTCAGTCACGCAATAGAACTCAACTAGATGTATGTCGAGAAGTACTACATGTGAAGAAAGAAAGTTAAGGAGCGAGTAATACATTTGAAGGTATTTATATGTTTGAGTGTGTATGTAAGCATGCTGTAATTACGAGTCCGGAATGAAATGAAGGATCGTCCTTGTCTGTTTTCTTCTCTCGTAATTTTCCATATATGGTACCCGTGCGACTCTTTTTGTATTGAATCCTGGGAACGCTTACTTATCACTTACTAAGCTTTCTCGCAGTTGTGCTGCTCTTTATCTTTGTACGCTGTTGTTCTTGTTGTTCTTGTCATAATGATATTGTTTCTTAGATTCCACAATATGTGGAATTAATGGCTATTGACCTGTGTCTGGAATACTGGATTTGGCTTATTTTAATCCAAATTGGGCTTAAAATAAGCCTGATTTGGGTGATCACAAAATCCATTCAAGCAGAATGATGCCTGTCGAAACAGAACTTGTTTAGGCAAGAGCATCCAGATTAAGCTTGAATAGGTAGTTCAGCAATGACTATACTTGTGAATAAGTAGAATTTCTCGTCATTACTGTTATTGTGTGTGTGCTCCGCAAGTATTCCTTGCTCATTGTAACTTAACCACTTCTCGACATCCCATATAACAGTGCTACAAATTCTGCAATGTGTACTGATGAAGGCTGACCAAGAGAGAACCAAAATAAAGTGTAATATCATCAGGTGCTATCGAGTCTTTGGACTCAGAAAGAAGCAAGGAAAATAATTTTAAAAATACCATTATGATTCTAGTGTAACAAGATGGTTGAAGAATTATTGGAATATGGTATTACCAAGTGTTGAGGGTCCCTGTGTGGCAGCTGGATTTCAAGTAGAATTTACTGTAAAGTTACAACCGCGCAGTGGAGTTTTAACCCTCATCCATTTGCCTCCCTCCTACTCCTGCTACATGGTCAACTGGAAATTATTCATGTTTTCTGCCTTTCTCAAGCAACACTACAACAAGTGTTCTAACAAAAATTGTCCTTGCAGTAAATTTACAGTGGTATCCTGTACCGTTGGAAGGGATGGTGAAGATCTACATGCATATTTAGGCTTCTACTGCTTGTAAAACTCTAGAAGTGCGCTGCTATTGTTTGTATATGCAATGAGTTGTATCTACATGTTTGCAGGACAATATTGTTTCTTGAAAGACAAAGGCAAAATTTTAAATCAGCAGTTTGAACTCTTTCCAACACCTCAAATCATAGCTAACATCAAAAGCAGTGTAGTAGTTGATATAGCTACTACTCTATTTGGTTACTGATGATATATGCGCCAGTATACATCTGGTATTTCTAGCAACATAATTTTTGAATTTCACTGGCCCAATTCCAGACATAGCATCAAAGCCGAATTAATGTTCATGGATCTGAATCTCTTCTGTGGTGCTCTCACTGATATACTGCTGGCACCCTGTAGTTCCAATCATTACTGTTGCAGTTGCTGCAAAGATGATAGGTTGTTCCAGAATGATACAGGAGCTCTCATCTCCAGATCTACCACCTACAACCTCTTTTTGCATGAAACATTTGATTTGACCTGGATCTGTTTTTCCCTGCAATGAAATGCCCTCAACTTGTGTGCTGGATAATGTCAATAGGCTATAGCTTCACCACTGTGTTGAAATGATATTGGCACTTTCATGTATCATTGTGGATCATCTGATCAATATGAACTATAATTACAACTCTCTCATAGCTACATTTATGCTATTCATTCATCTATCTACACATGTTATATATTATGCTGTACAACATATGAACCATTACTTATATCTGTCAATAGTTGTACTCTGGGGTTCATTATGTTCTGAGATATTACATGCTACATGTTTTAGGGTACAATATATGTTGTTATAGGGGTTAGTAGCTTTAGTATAAATACTGTAGCTCAACTCATATTACAGACAATTCACATAGTTTCTTAACTACTTGAATACTAGCTTTGCTCCATAAGCTTTCTCTCTTCCAACTTCATCTCTGACAAACTCAGTGAGTAGCAACTTAACCACTCATAACTGATTGCTGTTTCTACACACTGAAAATGCAATTACAGATGAATCATTTGAGGATAACTATGCCCACATCATGAACCCCAAGGACCTCAGTTCAGAGACAGTCATTATTACACCTATAGGCAAGATCTATAAATCAAAGGATATTGAAGGAGTTTGGTTGTTCTTGAGTGCAAACTGTTCAAAGTGGATTCAGACCATCAGCACAAGAGGCTCTCTGCTTTCTGCCATATTGTCATTTCACAGCAGTACATTCACTTTTGCCTGTGATAGCTGCCACTTATCAGTAATATGCTAGCAGTCATCATGAATCTCACCTCCCACAAGACTGCATATAGCTTATATTTGCATTTAACATTCAAAGACAAGCTTAACAACTCTGGATGTCTGGGCTCCAATCATGTAAAACTTGCTATTCAAAAATGGGCTAGACATGGATATCCACTCACTTGAACTCCACCATAAAAACAACTTCTCAGTGCAAACTTCAATGTTTCACTGAGTGCCACTCATTATCTTGGGGATGTGCATTGCTGGACTGTACAGCTTTACCCATTACTTCTCTCTCGCTCTCCAAATCTGTTGTCCATTGTGAGCATAAATAGTTGGATGATTTGCTATGACAGCAATCATACCCACTTGGCACTCAAAGTCCTCTCACTAAATAGCTTCATAGATGAACTACAACTCATTGTTTCTGAACCAGAACTCACAGCATTGCACCACAAATTCAAGATGAATGACATGCCATGAGTTTTAACTTGCATATTCAGATTCTGTATATTGCTTATTGTCTATATCAGCTCTTACAGTAATGTTCTATGCACTCTTCAACAAATCAGAACTATTGCAGATACAGCAGATAAACTAGCCCTAAACATTATGGACTGCATCTGCAGCCATGTGCAATTGTCAAATGCTCCTGACATTGTATCACCCTTGGTCACTCAAAAGTTATATAAACTCTCTTCCTTGATCTGAGACAACCAATTTGTAATCCCTGTTGTAAGTTGTTCATTGATGAGTTTGAGGAACATTACTTAACAGTTTATAGGTACATATTTGAACAACACAGCGTCCCAATGGAAAACTTGCCATAGACCTATTTGCTGAAGTAGCCTTGCATGCATTACCAATGTTGAAGTGCAAAGCAACGAAGCTGTTTATCAGAGCAGCTGTCCTCAGGCACATGTTGGTTTTCATTTTTTTGATCGTTGACAATCATTTGTTCCCGATTGTGTAGTTTTACTTTGTGCACCCTGTACAGTGTGATGTTTGCTATTGTCACTACATTTATACATCACTCTATATTTCTGCTCGCATCCTTTACATGCTTCGCTACTGGTAAAGCCACAAGCTGCGATCCGTAGGGGATGGTATCCGATACATTTGACTTACTAATAGTAGAAATACTCCGGACTTGTAATCGCTATGCAATGCAGTGGCCCACTTTCCCACGTGGTGTATGTATCATGGAGGCGTAGGCCTAACAAGTCCACAACAACGAGGATGTCCGTATACAAAAAAAAGAAAAACAAAGTCCAATATGAAGGAGTGATGTCCACTTGAGCCTAAAAATTACAATACTGAGATTGATAAAGAACAACATCCGTGCAAAAAGAGTCCAATCAAACAGAAAAAGTCTGTTAATACTGTTCATACATCAGACTAGTACTTAAGATGGGAGGGAATGGGGTAGCCAAACTTCCCATCCCTTAAAAAAGCTACTAGAGAGACCAAGTGAACACATAACTGGCAATTGCCTGGCAAGACAGAGGAAAACATATCAAAAAAAAACCAGCAAAAAACAAGTGCAACCTGAGATATATTCTGAGAGATTATTGGCATAGATTTTTCAAATGTTGGCCAGAAGTTTATTCGGATGGTACGGTGTGCGTTGATTACTGGGCTTGCCATAGGTGGCGGGCCTTGCCACACATGTTCAGAGCAGGACTCAAACAATAATATCTTGGAGAGTAATCACAACAGGGACCCCGGAACCGCTCAAAATATTCAAATGCCAGTAGTCAAATGAACAATCAAATGAGCGGTCAAGCGACCTCCCGTGAAATTCCTATTAACAGACAAAAAAAAAAACAAGCAAACATTGCCTTTTATTGTCTGTGGAAAGTTGAAACTGCCACGAGCAGTCGAATGGCCCGGGGTTTGCTTGTCTTCTACATTAGCAATGAATACCTATATTAAGTGGGCCCAATGTCCATCACATAACATAGACAGGTTTCAATGTTGTCCATAGGTATGAGATAATGACAGGCGAAGGTAGTAGCAAAGGAATCAAGAGAGCAGAAGCCAAAGAATCCACCCATATAAGTATCAAGAAGAGAGTGGCTTAGGAGTGGCTAAATTTGTAGGATACTTACCGAAGAAGGATGGGCTGTTGCTTAAATATCAACAAAGCCAAAACTACCATCATGTGGCGCACGTAGCAAATACTAGAAACTACAAGATCCAGTGCCTAGAATAGGCTTAAATAGACAAACTTAAGCATTAACCCAAGACTGTTTACATATCCTTTGATCAAACCTCCCCGAAGCTATTATCCATTCCCTTTCCAGTACGGTAGACCGAACTAGTCCCGGATAGCTCAATCACGTCAACATCCATACCAACATGTGTGGTTTGTGAACGTTCACTTCTCGACGGCAATTGACTACCGCTTTGCTGCGCCGCTTTGAACGACCACATGCTATCTCCTGGACGTTCGGTCAATAGTCTCATGCGGTAAGAAATGGTCATGGCATTGAATGTGATCCCGATGACAGGTACGACAGCATCAAGGAAGATATACTGAACATCTATGGGGTGATTAGATCAAGAGTAGAAAAGCCAACTATTGTGGGACTCACTTGTTCCAATCAAGAAGAGTAGGAGGAGAAGAAATTCAATCAGCAGCTGAAGCGCCGCAGCCTCGATCATGGTCCGCATTAACCAAGTCATACTTATACCTCCAAAGCTAAAATACGTTCGAATTCAACAATAGTCGTAAGTGGGAAGATCAGGTCTAGCCTTAATTAAATGCATGACTTACGATCGAACATTAGCTCCAACAGTGTTACGATAGTTGCGATAGATAGCATAAATCATCAAGCTTGTTGTAAGGATGTTTTGAACGACAGCAACAGCATAGAATGTACGAATCCAGGCATCAAGCTGTAAGAGATCATGCAAATTGCCTTCGAGAGTTCCCGGTCTGGTGAATAAGGCGTCGGTCCAATAGCCAAACACTAGCCAGACCGATAAGTCGTTGTTCGAATAAATGAGAAGCTCAACCGCTGAAGCGCATTGTCCATTGAGTGATCAACCCTACTTACCAATGGTCAGGATTAGTAAAACAATAGGGAGAGCTACAATCTTAAACTGTTTGTTCCACAAGACCCAAGTTCGGTAGATCTGATTTCGGGAGGCCAGTTACTTGAGAAAGCTGATGGAGTAGCTGACGGCTACTTACTGCAGCAGCTCCTCCTAATATTTCCTGAGTGGAATATAGAGTCTCTGAAAAATTGCATTATTTAGTTCAACTTACAGCAGGAGGATATCAAGACTATTACCATAGAAAATTGCATCCCAATGACCAAGATTACCCAGATATCCCGCTGGACCGCCTCTTGGGTTTGTGCCATTGAAGACATAGGCTGCGACAAGACGGTAACAGCCTATAGAGGCGTGAATTGTAGCAATCAAGAACATAGATGTGGATATTCCGAGCAGGATTTTGGAATGGCCATCGTGGGATCTACGGGCTGTCAAGCACAAAACATGAGAGTCGAGATGAGCTAAAACTCATGCACGATACGAATGTTGAAAAATATCTACGTACCTCCTCCAAAGGTAAAGTACAATGTGACGCAGAAAATGCAAAATAGAAATCCTAGAGATAGTAAATAATAAGTAAAGTGATCAGATACCCGTTACTATAGCATATGCATGACAGGGAGGAAGTTCTATTACGGGGCATAGTCCACGATCGGTTCCAGAGATTATCCGGTGCTAGCCCATGCACTATTGTCTCTAGGACTGCCACAGAGGGGGAAACGAGCTCCCAACGGACGCACGGCTGTAGATAAGTATCGCCGTCCCGACAATAGCCAGATTAGATACATGGGTATTCATGGCCTCTGAATGACTGCATAGAACATTATGTAACAGCAATGTTATCGAAAATATTGAGCACAGATAAACAGGAAGATGCAGTTAAGACTTCAATAATAAGGCTTCTTACCGTATGCGACGGCCTAGAAGCATTCAAATGCAAATATACAGCAAAGTTGATTAGCATAGGGGAGCTGACTGAAAAGAAGGCTGAATAAACCTCAATCCAACCCGCGATGATGAACAGGACATTGTAGTCTATATCTTTGTTAGCCATGGTTCAGACGCGTATGATTGGGACTGGAACGATGGATGGAACTGGACTCGCAAGAGGGCTAGGTTCTCGTTTTTGTAATCTGGCCAAAGCATTGCCTCATGTGATAAACCGCTATGCGCGTTTTGAGGGGGAGGGAATACATGGCCAGATTGAGAGTACATCTGACATCAAAAGTCATCACCGTTGATTAAGGGGTGAAGGAACGTAGTGAGAACGTGATTGCCCTCACATCGAGAAGAGGCACTGGGAAAACTCAGTCCGTTTAGTCTGTTCCCATTGGATTTACCTGATGCCTTAAAATAGTATGTCTTCGATTTTTGTGCAAAACCCCGATTGACATGTCCATCCAGGAAACCGAGCGGGAGTGCCAAAGCAATGGTAGAGTCCAGCCTCTATCTCATTTTGTATGTAACCAAGGTTTCAACTCGGTTCAGGAGTTTTCTACCCACAGCATATGTAGTTTTTTTTTAGACTCTTCATTGCCGCAAGTAAGTAAGACAATGCACTAAGGAGTGGGGAACAGCATATGTAGTCGTTGCAGACACCGAATTTTTTGGACCTAAAGGTTTAGAGTATAGGAAGGTTAGATTTTTGGATGCAGCCTCTTGACTTCACATGAACTGTATGATCCTTTGAGTCTTACCATTTGAATGAGAAAACTAGAATTCTGCACACTTCACCAGTGCTAAATCTCATGCTATACATTTCCAGCAACAGAGACAATTTTTTTCCAGGACACTTCGATCGAAGACGGCTTGCATCAGGAAAACCTCGAAATGAACATTTTGTAGAACGTTGAGAAATTGGGACAAAGGAGGTCAAATTTCGACAAAATAAGACCGACTTGACAATTTGACAAGTGTGACGAGCCCCCAAAATTAAGACCATATTTGTCAGAATCTTGCACATTTGGGCATAATTTAGAATAAGTTTTGGCATAGGTTTTCAACGATATGATTGCTTTCACACATTTAATACACCACATTAATGGTAAGAACTTCGCTTTTTGTATTTACAAGATATATCTAATAAGTATAAGTGTGCAAGCGGCATCAAGATAAAACAAAATTTGAGAACTACAATAACTAATCCTCTGGCATCTCGTGAGAGTCAAAATCAGGCAATTCTCAGTCGTTTGCATTCTCGTTGCATTCTCGTCTATAACACGGGTGCCGCTGTGACAGCAAAATTATCAGCGGCACAAATTAAATTGGGGAGGACATACAGGATAGCTTCGCGGTATAGCCTGACCATGAAACTATGATATTTCACTGCGGTGGACCAGGAATTTTGCTGTCGAAATAATTACAGTAATCAAATATGGGTAATGATATCATCTTTTGCCTGAAAAAAGTTTCTAGAAATACTGTACTATTTCTATCACTTCATAAAGGGGTGTGGCCATGACCAGCCCATATAAAATTTTTTTTGTAAGTGCCCTGGGGAACAAGGACTTTACAAAATTGGTTCAGTGTCCATGAGCACCGCCGAAATTTGGTCTTTTTTGTAAAAATTAGTTGAGACATATGACAAAGCGTGACCTTTCGGTCCACGAGGCATTACCGTGATCCATGACTTACTAAGTGCTCGAAATGGTACAGTAGTCCACTTTTTTGCATGTAAAATATATCGTAAGATATAATGGTATCATTTATCTTTTTCTCCTGTAATGAGTTTTCTGTTACGGCAAGTGAAACCTATTGCCCAGAAACTGATCCAAAACTGGGCTGAAACATTCCCGGGCAATAGGTTTCATTCATTGTAGAAGAAAACTCATTACAGGAGAAAACAATAAATGATGCCATTATATTTTACCATCTATTTTACATGCAAAAAAGGGGACTGTTTTCAGAAACTTTTTCAGGCAAAGGATATTATTAGCCATATTTAATCACAGTAATTATTTCTACTGTAAAATTCCCAGTCCACCGCAGTGTTTGCCTTTACCTGACCCAGCTAGCTTCAAGATTTTTACTGTGATGAAGCTCATAGTACTGGTCGTTGAAGTCGGCAGAAGTAAAATCCTCATTCTTGTATTGATGTCGTCAATCTTTTCATTCTTTCAGAGTGGCATAAATCCGTAAAATGATGCAATCGACAGGATAAGCTTGAAGAGGGCTATGGAAATATCTTATCTCACCGTCACTGAAATGAGGCCGTGCATAGCTTGGGGGATCTCCTTGGCATCATCCTGATCACTGATTGAAGAGATATGGAAACGGCGTCCAGGTGGTTTGATTCTGCAGAAAAAAATATTTTTGGAACACAGCGATGATAGCGGTTGTCTTACCCGTGCCTGAGAATTGGTACCAGAATAAATCGATAGAAAAGTGAGAAACATATCGTCGTTCGAGGAAATACATAATTTAACCGATCAAAGAGATCTCCAACAAATTTCTTTGACAATTGGTAAAATCTCCTCAAAATCTACTTCAAGAGTTGTCAGTCTGGCAATCATACTAACAAATTGACGGCTCGGTTCTCCCTCACCAAAGTCAGGAAGGGGACTTCCAATGTTCCCGTGAACCACACTGATAAGATGCAGTCTTTTGCACGCCGATACTTTTTCACTTAGCATCTCTGCTTCTATCCAACTTGTGCCAACAACTTTTTAGAATATACTTTTTTTTTCTGTAAAAGTTCAGTGGATTCTAGTTCCAGTTTTACTACATCTATTGGAGTGCCAAGTTAGAATTTTGGGCTTTGTGGTAGTGTAGGTGTTGTTGAGCAGCGCGCAAGTAGAGATGTCATTAAGTTCTATTGGCATGCAGAAATTACTTGACATCTTATTGATTTTCATTATCAATATTTGTAATTAAACTTTCTATATCTATTGTTACCTGGAGTATACTTACCTGTAATTTGACAGATCCTGATGTAGTAAAATTGGAACTAGTCCTTGACCCCTTCAACTTTCATTGAAAGTTTTTGGGAAGAAAACCAGCGCAACCCAAGATTTTTGGAGACGGTCTGAGAGATTTTTTGCTTGTTTTTTTACACAGATCTGGGAAAAGTCAAGTAGAGTAGAGATATCAAAGGAACAAAACATTGGCCTACAAAAAACTACCGTCCATCATTCCGTGGTCCGTAGAAACTGCCACAAGGGGCCAGATGGGTTTGTTTGTCTCTACCTTAGCATTAAATATCAGAGTATGTCAAGTGGGCCTAGTGTCCAATACCTAACATGGAGAAATTTCATAGACACAGGCCAATGCTGACAGGCAATGGTAGTAGCGAAGGATTGAAGAGAGTAGAGGCCGGACTCAGAACAATGAGTATACACACATTAGGTTTCAAGGAGTGGCTTAGGAGTACGTAAATATAATGAAGCATGTGCCATTACTCAAATATCAACAGAGCCAAAACCACCATCATGTGGCGAGTAATGAAGTAAATACTATAAACTACAAGAGTTCAGTGCCTAGAATTAAATAGACAAACTCGAGGATTAACCCAAGACCGTTTGCATATCCCTTGATCAAACCTCGCCGAAGCTCTCATCCTTTCCCTTTCCAGTACGGTAGACCGAACTGGTCCCGGATAGCTCAATCACGTCAACATCCACACCAACACGGGTGGCTTGTGAACGTTCACTTCTCGATGGCAATTGAGTACTGCTTTGCTGAGCCCCTTTGAATGACCACATGCTATCTCCATGGCGCTCAGTCAACAGCCTCATGCGGTAAGAAATGGTCATGGCGTTGAATGTGATCCCAATAACGGGGACAACAGCATCAAGGAAGATATACTGAACATCTATGGGACGGTTAGATCAAGAACAGAAAAGCCAAACCTTGCGAGACTCACTCGTTCCGATTAAGAAGAGTATGAGGAGAAGAAGTTCAATCAGCAGCTGAAGCGCCGCAGCCTCGATCATGGTCCGCATCAACCAAGTCATACGTATACCTCCAAAGCTAAAATCCATTTGAATACAAAATTAGTTGTAAGTGGGAAGGTTCAGATTAAATGCATGACTTACGATCGAACTTTGGCTCCGACGGTGTTACGATAGTTGCGATAAATAGCATAAATCATCAAGCTTGTCGTAAGAATGTTTTGAACGACAGCAACAGCATAGAATGTACGAATCCAAGCATCAAGCTGTAAGAGATCATGCAAATTGCCTTCGAGCGTTCCCGGTTTGGTAAATAAGGCGTCGGTCCAATAGCCGAAAACTAGTCAGATCGATTCATTGTTTGAATGCATGGCCACTGATGAGCATTGCACGTCAGTGAATGATTAATCTTACTTACTAATGGTCAGGATGAGCAAAACAATAGGGAGAGCTACAATCTTGAACTGCTTGTTCCACAAGACCCAAGTTCGGTAGATCTGATTTCGGGAGGCCAGTTACTTGAGAAAGCTGAGCTAATGGAGTAGATGATGACCACTTACTGCAGCTGCTCCTCCCAATATTTCCTGAGTAGAATAGAGGGTCTCTGAAAATTGGAACGTTCAGTTCAGCCCGCAACAGGAAGATACCAAGGCTGTTACCATAGAAAATTGCATCCCAATGACCAAGATTGCCCAAATATCCTGCTGGCCCGCCTCTTGGGTTTGTGCCATTGAAGACATAGGCTGCGACAAGACGGTAACAGCCTAGACAAGCGTGAACCGTAGCAATCAAGAACATAGAAGTCGAAATTCCGAGCAGGATTTTGGAATGGCTATCATGGGATCTACGGGCTGTCAAACACAAAACATGAGAGGGGCCAAGACTCAGCATGATACGAGATCTGAAAGAATCTACACACCTCCACCAAAGGTAAAGTACAATGTGATGCAGTAAATGCAAAAGAGAAATCCTAGAGACAGTAAGCAATAAATAAGCAAGGTGATCGGATGGCTGTTAGTATATGCAATGATTATGCATCGAAGGAATCAAGAAGTTCTATTACACGGCATCATGATGATCCACGATCTGAGCGCCGGGTTCCAAAAATTATCCGGTTTCGGACCATGCACCTAATATTGTCTATAGAACTACCACAGCAGAGGGAGAAAAGCTCTCAACAGCATCGCTGCTGTAGCAGAATTCCCCATATGAACAAAAGCCAGATCGAATGCCTTTGAATGACTGAATCAAAGTCACAGCAGTTTTATCGACAAATATTGAGCAGGAAGAGGCAGTAAAAATCTCCATAACAAAGCTTCTCTTACCGTATGCGACAGCCTAGAAAAGTGAGATACAAGTATATGGAAAAGTCGATTGGCATAGGGGAGTCATCGGAAAAGAAGGCTGAACAAACCTCAATCCAACCCGCGACGATGAATAGGACATTGTAGTCTATATCTTTGGAAGCCATTCTTCGAAAGCGTTGCGACTAGGACAATAGATGGAACTGGTCGCAAGAGGGCTTGATCCCTGTTTTTGTAATTTGGCCAAAGCCTTGCCTCATGTGATACACCGCTGTATGCTTTTTGAAGGAGAAGGGAAATATAGCTAGATTGAGGCTACACCTGACATCAAATTGTCAATCCTTAGTGTCGTTGATTGAGAGGTGAAGGAACAAGTTTGAGAATGTGATTGCCCTCACATCGAGTTCGAGGAATGGGCGCTGGGAATTGCTGAGTCCATTTAATCTCTTCTCTATAGGATTTACGTGATGCCTTCGAAGAGCACACACCTTTAATTTTTGCGCAAAATCCCGACTGACACGTCCCCAGCCTGGAAACCGAGGAAGAATGCCAAAGTAACCAAGTTGAGCCTCTACCTCATCATTATTCAATTCGGTTCAGGAGTATTGGTATTTTCCACCCACGGGATGTGTAGCATACCCTTTATCATAATACTCTCATTACAAAGCGTCTCCACGAAGATTCCAGGCACTGAGTATTGAATATTCGGGATCTCAAGATCTCAAAGTTTAGAGTATCAAAGATATGTGGCTTCTTCGCTCACATGAACCAAACACTAAGTTTCGCTTGCCTTGCTGATCTCTGGGTGATCCTTCGAGTCAGATTCATCTAGCGGTTTAATCAGCGAGGTGTCCGCGCCGATTAGGATGAGGTGATCAGGCTACCTAATTCCGCACACTCGTGTAGAAACCATCGAAACTTCACGAAAACAATTGTGCTACATCATGATAGGTGCCATATCTCATGCTAAACTGCATACTTACATCTCCAGCCACAATCATTCCAATGTACAAATTATTTTATTATTATTTTTTTTTCACTATCGGCACCAGGACAGTTTGATCGAAGACGACTCAAGTTGTTACACAGCTATCTGATCTGATCGTCAGTGTACAACGTTACAGCAGATAGCCTCTTGGATAAGCTCCGCACTTCTGCGCCCAAAACCCACCAATCCTATCATCTGAGGGTACGTTCTGCCTCCCCGCGCGCTGGATTCTTACAACTTAGTCTCATTGTTCCTGAACATGCTTACATTTTCGGTGAGAAACTACAATACATTTCGATTGGCTGTTTTTCGACTCCGACTCCTGAGCTTCGTTTTCCTTGTCAACCGGTCTTGACTTTCGGCAGCCAAAGGCTGTAAGCACCGAAAAGCCCGTTTTCATCATTTCCCATGATGGATTCGCTGGGGCGGGTTCTCAGACGTCTGACGAACTCGAGATCGGTCACATTTGCAGCATATCACCTCAGTATGTCAGGACAGGCAACGTGTTGTGATCGTTACGATAATTGATTCCTTATAGTCCACCTCACTGTTGTCCATTCCTCCCGTGTTCTGCCCATCCCGCCGCCGTTTGGGAATCTCCTTCGAGCCTAGCAACAAAAAACCTAGCTCAACAAGGTCTTTACGATGAAGGAAGAATCTCCGTCCACTGACTCGAGAAAGAATATCGACGAAGAGAATTTGTCCAAGGGACTGAGAGATGTCGGCCTAAAGGCATGGTCAACAGTACTCGGAGGGTATGTATTCCTCGTATCTACTTGCTACCCCTCAAAAAAATCCCTGTACATGCTAGGTTCTTGGTTGCGATGGTCACTTTTGGCTACACCAACGCCTTTGGCGTGTATCAGGACATTTACACTCGTGCCGGTGCTGCTTCTCCGTCTCGAATTAGCTGGATCGGTTCAACGCAGATGTTTTTCCTCCTTGCGATGTCTTTACCTGCCGGGAAATTGTTGGATATGGGATACTTTCGTCAGACGACCATCGCCGGATCTCTTTTATATGTCTTTTCGTATGTCATTCCTCTTTTCACTCGATCTGCGAAGGCTAATCTTTCATATGTAGGCTGTTCATGGTGTCTATCGCCCATACCGATAAATATTATCAGATATTTTTGTCGCAAGGTGTAGGAATGGGAATTGGCGCCGGTCTGATCTACCTTCCCGCCGTGGCTGTCCAGTCGCGCCATTGGCAGGTTCACCGAGCATTTGCTATGGGCGTGGTGACCATTGGTACGTCTCTGTTCAGTAAAATATTGACTTTGGTGAACGGAATTGTGTCGTCAAGGTTCTTCTCTGGGCAGTATCTTTTTTCCTATCATGTTGAACCAACTCTTCAAAAATCCCTCGGTTGGATTTGAATGGGGTGTCAGGGCGTCTGCTTTTCTCGTGCTAGGACTTCTTGTTATTGGAAATCTTCTCATGAGCGACAACCAACCAGACCTCTCGAACAGACCTAAACCAGATATGAAGTACATGATGACAGATGTGCCATACTGGCTGTCTATCTTGGCGTAAGTCTTATGTCCGAGGTGCCACTGGAAGCTTTACTAAAAATAGTGGTATTATAGTTGCATATTGATTAACATGGGTCTATTCTTTCCTTGTAAGTCTTTCCAAATTTATCTCTTTCGGCTGAAAGTGTCGTAACAATTATACTTTTAGACTTTTACGTACAACTATTTGGGATTGTACACGGAGTTGACGAGAACGTTGCATTCTATTTTGTGAGCTATTGTCGTATTCACGATTGAATCCTTGACTGATCCTAAAGCCCTAGCTCGCAATTCTCAGTGCGGCCTCGCTCCCTGGTCGACTCTTGCCAAACATCGCTGCTGACAAGTTCGGCCCTTTCAACGCTTTGATCCCTTGCGTCGGAATAAGTGGGGCCATGATCTTTGCGTTGTACGGGACACTGAATGTCGGTTCTCTAATTGCATTCAATATTATCTACGGTTTCTTCTCTGGAGCATGTAAGTCATTTCCTCCTCCACCCGCCCCAAAGGTAGTTGTTAGAACTGACCCTGGGTGGCGCGACGCATTCTAGATTTCTCCCTCGTACCTCCCCTTGTCGCTTCGTTAGCAAAGGGTCCGCATGAAATTGGGTAAGTATCTGGATAAAACCGGTAAATGTCGTATTGCTAGCTAATCCTGACCTTCAGAGTTCGATTTGGTATTGCATATGCTCTAGCTGGACTTGGTTTCCTCGTAGGTCCACCAATCGATGGACAGCTTATTGGGACAAAAAACTTTGATTGGTCTAAGGCTATTATATTCAGCGGGGTAAGTACTCTTCAGGTTTTCATGGGATCTTGCCGTAATGTTTGTGTTCAGGTTACTGTCCTATCTGGCTTCGTTCTTCTCATTATCGTCCGGTCAATGCAAACGCGGCGGAAAAATACAAAACTTGTTTGAGTAAATGTCAACGATGGGACTCCAGTGTTGGGATATGCACTTGCATTTTGACTTTTTGACCATTATCGGGAGCGGACACATGCATCCTGCTATCTTGTTGTTGGATATGTTCGATGGGTCGTGTACATACTTCTGCATGTCTATACTACTCTACTTTGCGTCACGGCAGCTTGGAATACTTTTTTCATGAAATGAAATGATAATAATTGGCCCAGGTCCCATGTTGATATGTAAGTCGAACAGATATATCCGATATTGAGATGTATTACCTTTGCATTATCCTCGAGGCTCGGCAGCATTCTGCAATATAGGAATATAGCATTCTAGTAGAAGATTGAAATTGCATTTGAAATTAAAAATTAGAAGTACTGTATAATAACGACTGTACTAAATGCGCGTAACGCTAACGCCTATGGTTGTCACCTAGAGATTTTGAAAAATGTAACACGTAATACCGAGCTTGTCACTGCGTATTGACAGGTGTTACGGCGCATAAGCAGGCCTTGTGCTCTTTCCTCAGGTTTTCCTGTGTTTTTCCTGCTCTCCTTCCTCTAGATTGGTGACAGCTAGTCACTCATATATTCCCATCCTTGCTGTTAAGCCCAGGATGATCAAGATATTGCTACATTCTGCAGCTTTGGGTGCACTTAACTTCAGCTGTAACGCCCCACTTGACATCTGTCACTTGTAATCTTTAAGTGCTCAGCGTAACACATAACACCCCCTGCGCTTATGGTTATAATTAACAATAATCAGAGGGGAACTCATATGAGAACAAGCACTTCAAAAGTGCAGCAACCTTGCATCTGTCATGAAACTTGTGTATCATGATGTACAAATTCATTGCTGTCACTTACAGGCTTGCAAGCTGCATGCAGCGCAATGAGAAAAGGCAGAGAGATTTGACAGCTGATGAATCCTCGCAAAATTTTCTTCAAGAGCTGCTAACACAAGCCCAGATTGAGCATTACTGGGCACAGACTTCAGTGCCTCTTAGCAATACCTAAGTCGGCAGGATTTAATTGTCGAAGTTTAACGGCGCCGGAATAGAGGTCCTAAACAATTATCAATTTCGGTGTACATCCGACTATTTAAGTAAAGTAACTACAACAACCATCTTCAACACAAGGATAATTGAAGAGGTACACTGCGGCGCAGTGTCAAACACATTGAGACCGAAACAACTTGGACTCGACTTATGTGAAAATAGGATTTTCCGTATTCAAGTACAGGCAAATGACAGGCAATGGTAAGTGTAAAGGATTCAGGAAGGTTGAGGAGAGTAGAGGCCGGAACAGCCTTGTATACTGCATCCATGGACCAGTGGCTGAACATGATGTTACAGGATGCTTACCAATTCAAAGAAGGATGCTGCACCCAGTGCAGAACTAAAACCACCATCCTATGAGTGAGTAATGAAACAAATGCTATAAACTAAAAGAATACAATGCCTAGAATAGACTTGAATAGACACACTCAAGTATGAATGAGAATCCAGGACTATTTGCCAATCCTCTGATCAAACCTCGCCGAAGCTATTATCCTTTCCTTTTCCAGCACGGTAGACTGAACTAGTCCCGGATAGCTCAATCACGTCAACCTCCACACCAACACGGGTGGTTTGGGTACGTTCACCTTCTTCAATGTCGCTTTGCTGAGCCGCTTTGAATGTCCGCATGGTGTCTCCTGAACGTTCAGTTAACAGTCTCATGCGGTAAGAGATGGTCATGGCGTTGAATGTGATACCGATGACGGGAACGACTGAATCGAGGAAGATATACTGGACGTCTATGGGTCATTGGATCAAAAAGTGGAAAAGCCAGTTATCGCAGGACTCACTGGTTCCGACTGAGAAGAGGATAAGGAGCAGAAATTCAACTAGCAACTGGAGTGCCGCAGCCTCAACCATGGTCCGCATCAGCCAGGTCATACGTATACCTCCGAACCTAAAATCCGTCCAAGCCGGAAAAATCAGCTCCAGAAGGCTCCAGGGCTATTCTGCAGAATTAAGTGCAGAACTTACGATCGAACATTAGCTCCGACGGTGTTACGATAGTTGCGATAGATAACATAGATCATCAAGCCTGTCGTAAGGATGTTTTGAACAACAGCAACCGCATAGAATGTGCGAATCCAGATCTTAAGCTGTACGAGGTCATGTATGTTGCCTTCAAGAGTTCCCGGTCTGGTAAATAGGGCGTCGGTCCAATACCCGAACACTGCCCGAATCAATTCATTGTTTGAATGAATAAGAAGTTTAGTCGCCGATGAACCTAAGGCTCAGCTCGACTTACCGATAGTCACGATAAGTAACAGGATGGGTAGAGCGACAATCTTGAACTGCTTGTTCCACAAGACCCAGCATCGGTAGATCTAAAACAGGAAGCCGATTACTTGAGAAAGATAAGCTGATCGGCCTGATGGTCACTCACTGCAGCAGCTCCTCCCAATATTTCCTGAGTGGAATAAAGAGTTTCTGAAAAGTTCCAGTACTTAATTCAGCTCGCAGCGAGAAAACCGCAAAACTATTACCAGTCAAAATTGCGTCCCAATGACCAAGATTACCCAAATATCCCGCTGGCCCGCCTCTTGGGTTTGTGCCATTGAAAACATAAGCTGCCACAAGACGGTAACAGCTTAGACAGGCGTGAACCGTAGCAATCAGGAACATAGCAGTCGAAATTCCAAGCAGGATTTTGGAATGGCTATCATGGGACCTTCGGGCTGTCAAGCACAAAACATGAGACAGGCCAAGACTCATGGATGATACGAGCGATGAAGGAATCTACACACCTCCCCCAAAGGTGAAGTACAATGTAACGCAGAATATGCAGAAGAGAAACCCTAGAAATATGTAAGTAAAGTGATCGGATGGCCGTTGAAAGGTTTTTCACCGTATGCGACAGCCTAGAAAAAAGCAAAATGCGAGTATGGCAAAGTTGATCAGTATGAGGAAACTGGCTAAATAGAATGCTGAACGAACCTCAACCCAACCCGCAATGATGAAAAGGACGTTATAGTCTATGTCGATGTTTGCCATCCTTCAAAAGCGTACGAGTTGCAACTGGGGTGATGGGTAGAAGTTTAGAACCAGGACGGAATTGGGTTAGCAAGAGCGCTAGATTCTTATTTTGGCGTGATACAGTAATACGATCCAAAAGAGATTGATATGATCTGCCGTTGCGCTCGTTTCCGATTGAGAGTACATCTGATGTCAAGTTGTTAAGCTTAGATCCAGGTGGTAATCGTTGATTGGACTTTTGAGAATATGATCGAATGTCTTTACATCGAAGAAAAGGTGTTCCGCTAGTATATTCTTCAAAAGTAGCATGTACCTGCATGCCTAGAGTAGCATACCTTGTTGGTTTTACGCAAAAAAAAACCACTGACGTGTCCACAGTCCGACAACCGAGGGAGAATAACAAAGCAATAGAGTCAATTACTCAATACGATTCAGGAGTAATTCGTTTTTGTCCCCCGCGAGATTTATAATATTCGTAAATGATCCTTGATATTTGGATCCGGCTTCTTCGCTTTCCATGGACTATATGAAAGTTTCACTATGTAGGAGCTATTACTAGGGCCCAGGTCTACTTTCCCGGAATCAGTCAAGTTCGCCCTGGAGATATTCTTACCGGGAGGGGCTGTTCCCTCGTGGGATCCCACTTGTATATTGGATGACTTCGCACTGGCATTAGATGTCACAATTAATCGATTCGGAAAGGACTAGATGCCTCCGTAAAGTCAGAATTTCACATTGTGCTATTAGATAATGTAGTGAAGTGAGGTTTTAGTGCTTTCTGCTAAATCTGGGTACTTAATCTGATTACCTCGTCGAAATGGGCGGGGATAAGTACTTTCGCCGATCACAGCATGAAGGTCTTTTAGCTTGGTGTGAATCATAGCAATCGAAAATTTGTTTGGGAATTTACAATGCATAGGTTATCCTATCTATGAAACGAAGGCAGTTATAAATGCCCGCGAAGTCACAGCATGGCACAAAATGTTCGAACAAGGATATTTATATATCCTTCATTATATTCCGAGCTCATACACGACTCTCGTTATCAGTTACCAGGCACACCATGTGCAATTACAGGTTCAACATCCCCCGAATTCTTAAGTTGAGCAGCTGCCCGAACTTGCTAGCCCTAGCGGCCGGAATGGATCTGAATCAGTATGGCTCTGCTAGTTAAGAGTTAGGCTAGAGGAAGGGGTTCAATATATACTGTGACTTGCTAGAGCAAGTTGTTATGAATAATAATTATTAATTATATGTAATTTCTTTCTCTTGAGCTGCCAGTACTATAGGGAGCCCAGAAGGAGAGCAAATCCAAAGGAAATTCCATTTAAACTGTACTTACCTTCAAAATTAGGATAGAAAGACATATTGAGCTACTTACTAGACTTCTGTTCAGGTTGGGTTTATTCCTAACTCAAGTTCAACTTGAAGGGCTGTCTATGAGATCCAGGCTGATTCATATGATTATATTATTTATTTATTTTTACTTGAAGTGAAATCAACCGAGAAACTTGAAATTCCACCTCAAGTAAAAACATACAATTGGCCACTCAAATGAGACAGGGGAAGATAGGATAGAAAGTGAGCAGAAATTGCAAAATGAAAAATAAAAAATTCAAACTATCTTATGATATTGCAATAGAGAAAGTATCGAACATCCACTGTGACGGCACTAATAAAACTGAGCAACCAAAAAGTTGGGTTTATGCACAGTCAATAATGATAAAGCACAATCTCACAATTGTATATTATGCCTCTCTAAGTATGCAGAATATCCATTACATACCCCATACTTGTAAGCAATAGGCCTTGAGAGCTCGACGAAGGAAACAATCAAAAAAAAACAAGACTTTCGATCAACTCCTAATCTGTATGTTTAGTGTCTGGCCTCCAAAACAATCTTCAATGGCCCCATTGGACTAATAAAGTAATCCTTGATAGTATTCTCCCAATTCGGAACGTCTAGATCCTCCGCAAACTTCATATCGTAGTTGTAAAACAGTTTTGAAAGCAATGACAACATTTCCTTATGGGCGAGTCCTCGCCCGACGCAACTCGCTGCTCCGTACGAGAAGGGAATGAATGTTTCGGACCTGTGATTCTCAAACTTGGATTTGGACGAAGGGAGCCAGCGTTCAGGGAGGTATTGAGTAGGCAAGGAGAAATTGTCAGGATTACGATGGACAGAGTAAGGTGGGACAATGACTTGAGTGCCTCCAGGAAGGTACCTAGGAACAGAATCTGAGTGGGTGAAACTTGAAATATTTGTAAATAGAGTCACATTCCGAGGATCACTCTACCAGGTTCCTCACGGGGAACTTGACGTGGTCCACCGGTAGCATTGGGAGGGTGAAGTCTCAAGGCCTCAGAACTGATGAATTATGTTTTTCAGCCAGTCATAGTTCGAACTTGTTCAAACTTACATGCATGCCGAAAGATAAGGTAGCTCGCCTCGTACATCAGGATTTTGAGCAAAGTCTTCATCAATTTCCCTCTGCAATGTCGTGTAGATCTCAGAGTTCTGAAGGACAAACCAAATTGTACTTGACATTGCTGAAGCAGAGGTATCAGTTCCGGCAATAATAGCGAGGATCCCATCAGCTACAACTTCTGGAACTAAGGGCTTTTGGGTTTCTTTGTCTTCCTCGTCCATCTACAATGAAAGATGACGAAAAAGCAATGCGTATATCTTGAGCGCTTCAACTTACAAGATGGTACCAGATATCTTTCTGTGTTGCCCCAGCCTGGGCCCTTGAAGACGCCAAGTCCCTAGCGAAACCAAGAAGTTGCATCTTGACTTTGGTAATGTGTGGAATAATTCCTGCAGCATGGAACGCCCATGGAACCCATGCAAGGATATTGACACTCCTGAGGATCAAGATAGTTGAGTCGGATTAGCAGATGATATCAAGACGATGTGCACTTACTCGGAAAAATCGAGAATAAACTTCACGTAGCCGGCTGAATCATCGCTTTTGGTAACACCAAATCTACGGCCAAATCTTGAGGGGAAACAGAAACATCAGAATCTCTGAAGAGGACGAGTTGAAGTGAGAACGAACGAAACATCACTCATCACATCAAAGCTATACAAAGTGATTAGCACTCAAAGCTTCCGAATCAAGCCCTCATGAACTCACGTGAAATGCTGGAACTTCCTCGTGAGATCTACAGCTTTTCTGTCCTTGGATTCTTGCGCAAGAACATCGAGGAGTTCTTCGGTTTGTCTCTCGACGATATCATCGTAGTTCTTCAGAGATTCAACTCCAAGCGCTCTGTTCCAACGGGCTCGCCTACGCTGATGGGTTTGACCAGTAGTGAAAAGTAGATTGGTAGGAGAACGAGGTTCGGTTCGGATGGTATAGACTGAAAGCAGAATTAGTAGGTAATTGGAGTATACCCGACCCCGAGATTCAAATGGATCGAACACGTACATTTTCCCTTAGGTATCCCATTAGTTCCATATACGGCATTGACAGCATCACCGTCGATGATTGATATCTCGTTGGGACCTATGATAAATGAAATAAGAACCTCAGCCGATTACTGGTTCCCAGCTGAGCAGAGATTTACACGACACGGACCTGTTCGAACGACTGGACCATATTCATCATGTAGTTTCTTCATGGCACGTGCCAGCTCTCCAGTAGTTGTTGTGTAAAATGTCCATAGCTTGGTAACGCGTGCAAGAAATGGTCCGGGGATTCCCGCGAGCGGATGAAAGGGCGAGATTCGATAGAGCACAATGGATGTTCCCAAGGACAAAAAGAACGCAGCATAGGAAGTAACAAGAGGAGTCAAACCGAGTGATTTCTGCGCTAGGGCGACCAGAATAGCGGGCTGAGGAAGCAATGCAGTCGCGACGGACATTAACTTGGTGTCATCTCGCTCATATCGTTTCCAGTAGAGATGGTTGGCCTACGCGTGATTAGTAGGACGTCAAAACGAGTATTGAAGTTGATTGCTCACTACACCGAGAGCAATGCTTGCATAAACGAGATTCGACATGACGGTTGAGGACGAAGCAGTAAAGCCTCGTGGTAGATTGATATGAGTATCTCCGCGGTATCGCCGTACTTGGACTAGCGTAACACTGATTCAGATTGACAAGGACTATGTAATTCAGCGCTGATCCAAGAAAGGATGGACAGTTTGACAGAAGGCAAAAGGCATTCCTTGTAAGTACTATTCCTTCCCATCCAAATCCAATAACACTCCGCCTCTCAGGATTTCAGGCTTTATGCGTTTTCGGCTTCGCGCAGCTGAGGATTTGTCTCAGCTCAGATCAAAAACAATTGATGTGCTGCTACTCTGCTATTACTATTAGTAGAAGAAGGAACACAAGCTGTGTTTTCACGGTGTTGACAACCCAGCCACTGCCACCATACATATGCTCGGCCCAAAACTCTTGTTTGCTACTCAAGTCTCCCCAAATGGTCGTTTGCGAACCAGCATACGATTTCACGCGACCGCCGGTCGATATCAGGCTCGACGCTAATGGTAAACCTATAGGTGTCGCTCCCGCTGCCATTGTGCAGAAATCCCATCGCCCCTGGTGGTTTACTTCTGGCCTACCCGATAAAGTAGTAAGGCTTGTCGATATCATCTCTCACTACCTCTTCCTTGATGGAGAAGACAGCCGCTTCGAGACTTGCGGACGCCGTTACCTTTATGACCTTCTCTCTGGTCACGTCAGAAACCAGGAGAAGATTGAGCTCGTCTTCCCTGGCTTTCCATTCAAGAGTCCCAGTGCCGAAAAGGTACTTGGTCGGCTTCCCGACATGGGCGAAGAGCTCCTCCTTCACAGGCTCGAATCCCTGGCATCCGCAATTGACGACGATTACTCGCCCGGCGCCGTTGTCCGAATCGTAAGCGACGGCATCGTGTACGGTGGTATGTTTTGAGCATGAATTGTACAATTTAAATACCGTTACAGTCCACTTTTTCTGATATTCTGCTCTAGAACTTCTAGGTCAGGACGACGCTAGCGTTTATCGCTACAACGCTGAGCTCCGCAGAATTTGCGTGGAGAATCAGCTTAAACATCTGACATTCGTGCGGCTTGCAGATTTGCTCCCGGAAGAGAATCCCACCGTTTTCTCTTCCAATTCAAAGGATATGACCCTGGAGGAGTATGTCCACGCAGCCCCTATTATTCGCTCTCGATTCTTAGCCCATGATATCTCCCATTGCGATCTTGAGGCCAACATCAGACATGATTCGGGTGTGCTCCGTACTTACCGAGGATACCTCAAATTCTTGGAGCTTGATCTAAATGGGACCAGCGCGATGCTGGATCCCGATGGGAACCCACTCTCCGGAAAACAAAGGGACAAAATCCGACGGCAGATAGCAAAAAAGATGATCATTCACGGAAAGGTAGGTTTCACGATGATTTTTTGAGCTGTAAACTTAGCCTTTCTTATTCTAGAAATTCTCTGATCTCGTCCAAGCCAAGTTTCCTTCTGCAGTTCGTCTGAGCTGCCATGAGCATCCGAATCAGGGGCCTAAATTCGCTCTGAATCTCTTCCCTGGTTCTAGGATGTCTGCTACACCGGTAGGTGCATTCATTTGAACCTATTTCACCCATTTACTGAACCTTTCGACAGTGGCACAACGTCATTCACGAGGCGGCTGACGGATCCCTTCAAATCGGTCACCTACACTCCTTCGACAAGAATGAATACGAGGTCGTTTTGAAACAGGGCCGACCTTATTATATCCGGGAGAAATCAACCGCGTATTCTTTTGGTCCGCAATTGGATGCATTAATCTCATTCACTCGAAACTTCCCATATGGACTAACCATTTCCTGTCCGGCTACAGCGGGATTGTCGTTCAACGACCTGCCAATGGACAAACTGCGTAAGCTCACGGCTATGCATTCTTGTTTGCTTCTCCGAGGGTTCTCCCAAGTTGATCGTGATGATATGATCAAGAAAACCGAAGAGTTAGGGCCGATACTGTGATGTGGTTTCATACCTTTAGTGACGTTAATCTAATGTCCATTTACTCTTTAGACGCTGGCCGGCATACGGAGCCATCTTCGAGCTGAAAGAGAATCCTGACTGGGACGTTAATAGCTCTCTCACTTGCGAAGCGATGCCGATGCATTACGATGGTAAGTACCTATCTATCGCTCTATTCAAGTCTCGCTTCCAAGTCATTCAATTAATGCAGGTGTGTTCAAGACCAAGACCGACGAACATGGACAAATCACCAATGATCCCCCTCAATTCCAGATCTTCCAATGCATCCGGGCACCAGGGAACGAGGAGGGCGGTCAGACTATTTTGACGAAGACAGCTGACATCCTGCGGTACGGTGTGACTCCTTCGCAACATCAACTACTTTCATCGAAGACCTGGACGGTGTTCACACCACAGAACACGGTGTTTGGGGGAGATCATCTCAAATTACCTCTAGTCACACAGAATGAACTTACTGGGAATAATATCTTGCGCTGGCATGATCCTTGGTAAGTTTAGTTTCTCTGTGTGACAGTGAGTGTCGTTCCTAAAGTATGTTAGGCCCCAGTGGGTAACGAAGTTCAAGGGGACAAATGTCGGCATTAGCGATTGTACACCGGAAGAAGAGGCAACGATCATTGAGTTGTTATCGCAGTTGTTGTACGACCGCCGATTCTGCCTCATTCACACCTGGCAAACGGGGGATTTCCTTATTGCAGATAACATCGAGGTAAGGCTCTTCGCGTCTTATACTGACCGTTTTTGATACTAATCTCTTCCTTTAGCTGCTACACACAAGGACGGCGTTTGTACCAAGTCCAAGGGAACTGTGGCGTATTCACGCTAATTAAGTTGAAACGTGAACTTGAGACCTCCTGTACCATAATATATTGTAATTGGTTTCTTTGAAAGGGCGTCATCTGTACTGTGAAAAGCTCAGTATTCCAAAAAGTCATTGTAGTATATTGTCCCAAGTTAAATGTCCCCGAGCAACCTTCCGCCTTTAGGTCAAAGTCTAGTCGAGTTCCAGACGCGTGGCTCGGTTCTCTCTCGACTCTGGACTACTACCATCCCTCTTCTCCTCTCCGATCGTAGCTTGAAATCGTTCAATAACGGTATTCAATCAACTTGAGAAATTTACCAAACAACTCTCAAGAAGACCAAATCGACGCGTTGCTTCTCACAAGCTCCACCTCTTACCCAGGCATTGGACGCGTCCCTCTTCAGACACCGTCTGCTTCCAACATTATCAAATTACTATGGTCTCACCGGCTCTGAAACAAACGACGACGACGCAATTGTTCTCAGACGCGCCAGATACCTTAAACCACCAAGTAATTGCTAGTCGGGAGTGATGGGACCGAGTTAGGTGCTTATATGCTGTGCAAAATCCGCTCATGTTGAACGATTTCTTCTCACTTCTTCCAAACCACTCGCACGGGACAGGTATAAGCACTGGTGAATACAATATATGCCACCGACCGCAGGCCCCAGGGCTCAGACATAATCTTCCCCGATGGTCAGCCTCAACCACTGGTGTAAGGTTAACGAGATGTAAACGCGTAATTACTACTACCCTGGTTCTTCCCTCATATCATAAATCCTGTGTGTACTGTCTCAATGTCCCTGTAGTTCACACACTTCCCGCACCCCATGTGCATACCCTTGAAGTGAGTTTTGTCCAATCAATTGTCCCGACATGACAACTCAAGTACTCGGCAGAAACACAGAGATGACTGCACATTAGCGTGAACCCTCAAGATCTCATGAATCGATCTTTACAGCTGTTGCGTCAATTCCAGTTTTAAGCTTTGCACCGCTCTCTTCGTACATATGTCAAGTCCATATTCATACCGCCCACCAGAGTCCAGACAGGAGGCGAATAGCAGGTAGGACATTTTCATATAATTATTGGGTATCCTCGGATCGCTGGCCAAGACAAGAAAAGGCACTGCTCCAGTCTGTGTTTCCTTAATCGGCCAGTTGTTCGCGCCGATTTGGCACTCGTTCTAATGCGGTATCAAAATCTCGCGAAAAGCTCTTTTCACTTTATCATGATAACCTTTGATATGTCTCCAACAATGATCATCATAATGAGTAAGAATTTCCATAATCGAATACTGTAGAAGCCTGTAAATCATCTGATTCTGGCCAGGCACTTTGATCCACTCAACTGATGTAGGTACACACATGTATTATATACTGATCGTCGGTATACAACGTCCGTCTTTGCAGGTCACTACGTCTGAAGGTTGATCATTACCTGAACCTGTGACATCGCAGCTATGTACAATGTGAAATCTGGATCTGTAAACACGTACCGCCTCCCGTATACCCTAATTCTCCATCTGCCATGTCCGATATTGCCTGATCACCGTTGCACTCGCTCCTTGAGAAATGGCTCAAAGAGAAGACGTGAAACATTTTCTAAACTCTTAAGTATTTAATTGGAATACATTGCTGCGGAGAATTCCTATACAAGTTTCCAAATTCCTGACCACACGCTTTCTCCGAGGAATCTTGCAAAAATCTCTGTGATTCTTTTTCGTTGCAGGTTTGAGTCAGCTGTGCGGTCGCTGGTACAATTCTCGCACTTTTTTACTTCATCTTGATCCCCAACTGTCATCATTATGCCCTGCTGGCAAGCACTCACTGCCGTCAAGAGTCAACTCAGCTCAGACAGCTTTGGACCCTTATTTTCATTATTCTTACTGTCTCTGAGTCTGTTCAAGCTCCTAAACCTCAATGTTGCCGTAGTTGCAGTTAAGGCCTAGTCTATGGTTCGAAATAGAGCTAGTCGTTTCAACTTTCAAAGTTTTCTTTGAAACCGCGTTATTTCTGCAGCAAAGTACTTGATAGATGCTCCTTCTGACATGATCCAAATTAGTCTGCCACATTGGCATTCCGGGGCATTGGAACGGGAGTAGTTTCGACTTCCTGTAATTTGTAAATAAACCCTATATTTCTTGAAACAAACATCTTTTCTTTTTTTTCTATTTATTGTACTAGTGATCAAAAAGTGGGTGAGCAAACCGGATCATAAGCAAAAGCAGTGGTAAGCAGGCGGGAAAATTACCTGGAGCAGTGATATGAACGGATATAGTATATCCGCAATATTGACAAAGTTTACGTTTTTCTTCAATTTTTCTTCTCAAATCAATAGAACTGAAGAAGCTATACACCGATCTCAGAGGTTTTTCAGGGCTTCAATAATGGTCGGCTTCTTAATCATATATAACTAAATGTCCAAATGGATTTTGCTATAGTTCAGAGTTTTGAGCGATGCGAGAAGATGAGGATGGAGGCGCGGTCAAGAAATGAAATGGAACTTGAATTGTATCTTTGTTGGTTGATGTGGTCCACTTGGCTCTCTTGTTGCGAGGAAGAAAGAAGGCGAAAGAGTGATTATTGATAGACAGAACTGTGGGAAATTTCTGTCACAGATTCGAGTCCTTCTCTATCACACGGTTCTTCCATGCAAATCACTGAGGAGTGATCGCAACCAGGACAGGAACCAACAGACGACAGGCTGTACTCTCACCCTCTCTTCAAATAGTGTTTGCACTTTGAGGCTAAGTACTCACCTATATCATAAGGTCTCATCGTTGACGAACGCACAATAGTATCAAGACAGGTATCTCCTAGCTTTTCCAATGATCCCTGTAATCCCCAATGAAGCACCGCTCTCTTGTAAGTCGCAGTCTCCAGTGAATAAATGATATTCTCACTTTCAATATCTACAGCTATCATTAGAAGTGTCTGGAATCCAGACAATTCACTAGAGGAGAATGTCAAGGCTCTTGTCCATACTCTATATGGAGGTGCCCTTCCGGATATCAAAGCATCTGCGAATAGACACGAGTCTACCGGATTGAAATTATTCGATATTCTGGCCGGCGTGAGTTTTCTTTCTCAAAGCTCGAGTGTAATGGTATGCAAGAATCATCGCAGATCCTTATTGGTGACCACTCCGGTCAGTCTTATTTCTACTGGAATAAAGTAGTCCTACCTTTCGCCCATATGCTCGATTCATCTGTATGTACCCTTCCTCAACCGTGAACTCTATTCCTGATAAGAATCCTTCACATGATATAAGAATTATCCGCTTCCTGTACAATGCGCCTTCGTTCTTTTCGTCTATGCACGGGTTGTTCCATTTTTGGGCCCAGATGCTTTTGCCATGCCTCCCTCAATCATGACGCTGGATGGAAGTCCCATCGAGCTCAGCTGGATCATCCCGAGCTCCAACTTGAAGACGCCAGAAGCTGATGATAAACCCAATCGGACTGTTCGATTCGCGATTGAGCCTCGGTAAGTCGACGTTAGCTCTTCTATAAACTTTTGCCTTTCTCTCTAACGCCAAGACTTACCTTGAACTTATATAGAGACCCGAAGACTGGAAAGTTCCACAAGGGTGCAAGGATGCTCGATTACTATATTTCCGAGCTTGGAAACTTTGGCAAAATGGTCAAAATTGAAGCCAATGGGATGCTTTGGCGACAAAAGATTGAGAAATTTATGTTCCCTGAGGATGAGCATTCTCAATCTGGGGAACTTGGCGAAGAAGTCGTTCCTGGAAGTCGGTTCATGCTTGGTAAGTGCACAAGTGTTCTTGATTTCGGAGTCCCACAAATAAATGGTAATAGGAATGGACTTCAACCCAATGGGGATTATTGTGTTGAAAGCATATTATGTCGCGTTCCGTGCTCCTCCTTGGGATCCTGTCTCCCCTCCGCTGAATACGCAGAGCCCTGTGTTCTTGGGCGACATTGACTTGTCACCTTTCCGTAACTTGGCTGAGGAGCTCGACTCGTCATTGGTAAATCCATTTGATCTTTTGATGGAATACACGAATAGCATCGACAAAGATCTCCGTCCAGCATTCGAAATAGTTGCTACCGATTGTTTGACTCCTTCTAAGAATCGCTTGAAGGCGGGTAATTTAGTCTGCACCCTCTTCGCGATAACTGATCTCAAATCTCGAATAGATTTACTGTCGTACAATGAAGGGTACTTCTTGGGATGACGCGAGGAACGGATTTACTCTCGGTGGTCGTCTCAGAGGCCCTGAGATGGAAGAAGCGGTCAAGGTCTTGGAAACCCTTTGGGATACCATGTTCCCGGATGCCGTTCAGAATCATTCGAAACCTCTAGAACGATCTAAGGATGTCGTGAAAGCTGAGAAGAATTTGCATCCTCTCGGCGGGCTTCTCTACTATTATGAGTTTGTTCCAGGACAGAATTTGGTATTCCCCAAAGTGTACCTGCCTATCAGGTGAGTTTTATTTATAGTGTCCATGCTCGTCCGATATGATTATCATTAAAGGGTATACTCGGCCAATGATTTGGATGTTTGTGAGGCCCTAGAACGATTCTATCGTCGTATCGGCCTGACAGAGCATCTCTCTGAGGGCTGGTTCGTTCGAGAGGTTTCAAAGGCCTAGTAAGTGCACGTCAAATTTGGACTGTGATTATGATCTGAGATACTTTGCAGTTCCCATAGACCTCTTGGTACGCCGGGCAAAGCGATTCAGACCTACATGACGTTTTCTATGAAGAAACATGGCTGGGAGTTGACGAGTTATTTCTCGCCTGAGGTTTGGTTGAACTAGACGAAACTTTGCGTGAGTAGGCATGTACATAGTGCAAGTGAACTGTGTAGCAACGCAATGGAATATTGACATAGGATACTCAACTGTTCTAGAGATGATGTCCGCCAAAGTCGCACATAGAACCTTGAAAATTGCGCGGCATTATGATATGCCCGGTCAGATATGTAATGAAAAACAAATGAAAGAAGCAGTGATAATAGTAGCCACCGGTTTCGTCAATTTTGTGCCACGTTTTGTCAACTGAATGGGAACGAGCGAATGCGCGAGGCTCGAGCTTCGATGTAACTGAACCAGAGCGCAGATCAGATCACAGTCGAATCAAGACTGTTCGCAACAACTGAGGGGGATTGAAGAGTTGAGCCACGCCACATACAAATTCTCATGAAATCGAGCTGGCAGCAGATACGGGGGTTATCACCTAAATAGAAAATCGAGTTACTGTGACCGGCCGCGGGTAAGAAAATCTTCCGGCGCTTAATTGTTACATCCTTACCTGAAACCTCATATACCAATAGCCAATGAACTCGAATGTAACCCTTCTAAGGCATCTAATCCCGTGCTGTCGCCCAACTTCCTTCCCATTCAACCGAACTAGTTATGACTACCATCGACCCTTCTATGCCCAAGCTAATCTCTCCTCAAGAGCTGTATAATCTGCTCCAAGAACAGGACAGCTCCAAGCCACGCGTCATCCCTCTCGATGTTTCTCTCGTATACCCACCTGCCTCCGAGTACACTCAACACCTCGATGGACGAATTCCTCATGCCAAATTCTTTTCTATGAAGCGTTACGCCGCCGAGGACCCTGACCTAAGGACGGTGATTATGCTTCCTACGGCTGGTAAGTTCGTAGGGGTGATGCGATACCTGGGTATTCGCAGGGACGATCACATCGTTTGCTACGATGTCATGGGTTTCTGGACGCCAGCAAGAGGAGCTTGGATGTTGAAGGTATCTATCTTTTAGCGATAACCAACCGCAGATTCTGATGGAGGCACAACGCTTCTTTAGGTTTTCGGCCACGAGAAGGTGTCCGTTCTTAACGGAGGTCTACCTGCTTGGAAGGCAGCAGGATATTCCATTGAGTCAGGACCCTACCCAGCCGCAACGCCCTCTGAATATCCGCTCGTGCTGCCGAATGAGGAGATGATTGCTTGTACGTTCAGTTGTCTATCTTCACCTTACATCTTGCATATTTTGACCTCAGCTTTCGAATTGATGAAGTCGTCTTCCTCTGGGTTCAACAGCGGTAAGAGTGTTGTCATTGACACACGTCCTATCGAGGAATACGCTGATATTGGTCACTTCCCCAACTCGTTCTCCCTTCCATTCACAAACTTCCTTGGCGGGCCACCACCAAATGATATGTGTGTCCTTCCTCAGGACCAATGGAGTGAGATTTTAACCAAAACGGTCGGAGAAGATCTCTTTAAGCAGATGCAAGACAAGAATAATGGAATACAGGTGATAAGCACTTGCGGGTGGGGTGTAACAGCATGTACACTCTGGATGATATTGGGATACTTTGGGGTGAACGCGATAGTTTCTGATGAAGTAAGTGTCTTATCTTAGACATGCCCTCAGCTCACGTGTTTACATCTGCATGCAGAGTTGGGAAGGTTACGAAATGCGTGCTGGAAACCCTGTTGAGAAGGGATCGCCCGGTAATTTGCATCCTGGGGAGCCAACAAAGGGCGTCACAAGTTTCCCGGAGTTGCAAATACCGATTGAGAGTCTTCCCGATGATGGAACGCCAAAAGTGGATGAGGTCAGTCAGTAGGCTAATTTCTATTTATCGGATGGTATTCTCTCATCCGAGACACTCAAGGTTTTGGAGCGAAATTATACATCTTGATGCCTAGATTGAGACATGCTCTTGAAGTTAACATACAGTCCAACTCTCAAGATAATCTTACAGAACAAGAGATGTCAAGAGATGTTATAAGTAAGAAATGAGTTACACAACTGACAGGACCTCAACGACAGGACTGGAATTAATTAAGCTGAGGAATGCTATCCCATGATCAACAAGGGGGATGAGAATAGCTATTACCCTGCTACTCAGTCTGGAATAGCCTCATGCATCGATCATATGTAGACGGAGTTATGCTCGGGAGCGAAGCGATGCAGCCTTTCATAATGAGGGACGACCAAATAAGCCATTGTTTCCATTTTACGCAAGAATCGATCTCGCGTACGGCCACGTATCTGCCATCTGCCTTCAATGCTATATCGCTGGCGGGCGCCCATTGACCGCGGGTTCTTGATTGTCAATTTCTGTCTTCTGTAACTTATCTTTATCAGTCCAGGTTCAACATTCATCTCGCGTGGAATCCATAAATATCCAACTGCGGGGTCATCATTCTCAACGGCACGCCTCTTGAATAGAGAACATGATTGAGGAGACATCAATATTTGCCAACTATTCATCGTGATATCAATACAGGCACATTTACACATGATTAATAATTTCTTTCAGCAGTACATCAACCTGTATCATACTGCGATTCACGGCGATTGGCAATGCCCTGTACATCATTTTTTTCAACAGCAGCATGCAGTACAGCTATACATCTATCTTTAGAGGGTGGATCGTGAAACAAGATCATTTAAAGCTCAACTTCACCCTAAAATGCCCCTGAACCACGATGGTCAATTCTCTTGCTTTTTGCAGCATCGCTCTGGGCCTGGTAAGCCTCCCGTGCCTTCCCGCGGTTCTCAGTTGCTGATATATTCTCTTAGGCCAACCACCTCTATTGGAAAAGATATGAACGAGATTTAACCACTATCAGCAATGTGGCATCCTCGTTACTTCCTCAGCCAGCACTCTTAGTTCTCGTCACAGGAAATGGGTTTACCATCACTTCAATTTTGATTTCATACACAATTTTTCTCCTAACGATGGGAATATCCATCTTTCTCTATCGAATTTCACCCTTCCACCCACTTGCAGAAGTCCCAGGACCATGGCTTGCACGAGTCACCAAGCTATGGAGCTTTTATATAGCGACCACTGGAGATTTGCAACGGGTTATGAAGCAATGGCACGATAAATATGGGCCAACGATCCGAACAGGTACTATCGTATCAGCTACTGCACGGAAACATTGACTTATAATCTTCGGTATATACCAATAGGTCCTAACGAAGTCTCGTTCATTGGTAGTGAGGCGATTGCTAGCGTGTATGGACCGAATGGATTGCCCAGGGGTAAATGTAGGTATTCTCCGCTACCTCGGTCCAATGTTATTGACTTCTGGCATTCTTCATAGATTATACGATCCGAATAGAGCCCAATCGACCACCCAACCTCCTGTTTTTGACGGGACAAAATCATTTTCGTCGTCGTCAGCGCTGGAATCGAGCGTTCAGTGCCGAGTCTTTGAAGAATTATGAGGAGATTATTAGTAGGCAGGCAGGAGAGCTTCTTGCCGTCTTTGATCAGGCAGCTGAGAATGGCGAAAGAGTGAATCTTGCGAAGAAGTTCACCCATTACACGTAAGTTCAAGAAAATCATTGTTTGAATTGCATTACAAGCAACAGATTTTGCTATCTAGTTTTGACATTATGGGGGAAATGTCGTGCGTGCTGTCTGATATTTAATTAATTTTACCACTGACAACCCATCGGCAAGGTTTGGCAAGAAATTTGAGATGATTAAGACCAACGATGCAGCTGGCTATCTGAAGTTTATGCTTGAATTTACTTCGTGAGCATCTGAACCTTTATTTTCTTGATCCTAATTTAGGAGAATCAATATTATCTAGAACAGTCAACACACTTCCCTGGTTGCCTTGGATGTTTGACCTCAAGATACTCAGTTTTTTGCCCTTTGTTGCCAATGCTAAGGAGAAAATGTTTGCATTTGCAAGAGAATGCGCTTCATCAAGGGTTCAAGAAGGAGCTGCCATAAAGGATATCTGGTATCATCTGGTAACGATACCTAGATTTTTAAATGTAATTCCTTTAACTAAGAGTGATTATAGATGGATGAGAGCGAGAAGGAGCAGGAGAAACCTTCCATAGTGGAAGTTATTGAAGATGGAGTCTTGGCAATAATAGCAGGGACTGAGTCACCTGCTTCTGCCTTATCAAGTACAGTTTACTTTATTGTGCAGCATCCTGAAGTCTACAAGACTTTGCAAAAAGAGATTGACGAAGATTTCGCACGAAATTCAGAAATACGTGGTGAGCTTACTTATCTTTCAGCATGCATGTAAGTGTAAGAGTTTTATCCAATGAGGTCGTTAACTGATGCAATCTCATATTAGCTCCGAAGCTCTCCGTCTACACCCTCCGACACCTTCTGGTGGACCTCGTGAAGTGCCGTATGGCTCTGGTGGCAAAGTAGTATCAGGAAAGTGAGTGAACTTTGGCTGATCCCTTGAGAGTAACTCTCACATACTTTTTCAGGTTTCTGCCAGAAGGTACACAAGTAATAGTCCCGCTATATTCAATCCATCGGAATCCGGAAAATTTCCCAGATCCGGACAAATATCTCCCTCAGCGCTGGCTATCAACAGAGGAATTTGACCTGAAGCACAAGCCTGAAGCATTCATTCCCTATTCCTATGGCCAAGCAAGTTGTGTTGGCAGGGGGTTTGCTCAGAAGGAGATGATGTTTATCTTGGCAGAACTCTTCCACAGATATGAATTACGTTTTGCAGATGGGTTTGATGTTGCAGGTTGGGAGCACACAATCAAAGACTTCTTCACCACCTCTCAGGGGCCTTTGGACATTATATTCACAGCTCGCCATTGAAGGTTCAGGAAGGTTTTATCATAATCCACTCTTATCTAGAACATCTCTAGATTTTAGTAAAGTTGAGGAGAGATAACTATGGGCAAGTCTCAACTGAAATGTAACTTCAGTTTTAGGTCTATAGTCCTCAAAATATATTCAATAACACTGAAAAACTTACCAACATGTAAGACATGCAACACTGAAAGTCATCCAATGTCACATGCACAGATGTGACAACCAAATTGGGCCATCAGGGGCACTTATCTCCAATTTACATCATTTTTTTGAGCACTATGCAGGAATAACTCGGAAGGCCTTGCCCAAAATTGAAGAGGTTGTTTTCATGCACCCTAAAATATATTGTTAGGGCTATGCGTAGTTAGGCCAGGTCATGAGCCCTGAGTGAGGGTCAGGGCCATTGGACAGGCTAGGGACCTGTCAGGCTGTTGGGATCAAGTCTAGGCCAAAGCTAGGGTCGGCCCAAGTTGTCAACTTGTAAATCATTTCTGACTCCAAATTCTGAACAAGATACAGTGAGCACAAAATTAATCATAAGGTAGGAAACAAGCAAATGTATTCAATCTCTTGTGGCAATTCCCACAGATCATAAGGTGCCCTTTTACACCTTAACACCAAACACCAAGGTTTTTGTTAAAAGAACTTTTCTTAGAAAACTTATGTCATATGTCTTAAAGATCCTTTTTTGTAGGAATCCAAGCAATTATGCAATCCACTGTATCTGAAAACTAGAATGAGCTCAGCTCCTTCTTCCACATAAGTATGCATCAACACTGTTACTTACCAGTAGAATTCCCAAATGGAAAAAAATGGGCATTTTCCAGTAGAAAATGTTTTTAAGAATTTAATCTTTTTCAACAGAGAAACATGCTGTTTTTCAAAGGGCAAATCTGATGAAAAAGGACTTCTTTTGTAAAAAAAAAATGTGGGCCGCAATTGTTGATCAGTATCCCTTGCTTCGGAATTTCACTGAAAAAGGTGATCTTTTTCAGAGCTTTTTCCAGAATTTTTCTCGAATGGTGTCCTTGAGCAGTCGTGGAGTGTCATGGTGCCACACAAGTGCCAAATGGTTGTGTGCCAGTGTGGTTTTTGTCTCTGGTATTCTGGTTAGTGAGGAAGCTGCACGGCTTACCAGAGCAGTCCAAGGTGAGTTCCTTATGAACTGCCATTCCTCTTCATGCATATCTAAGCCTCTGAGACAGGGAAGCATAAGTCTGGACTCCAAACTAATGCTCAGAGGTATTATCTCATGAATGTCAACTTGAAGTGTGTATCTTGCCCCTTATAATAAGAGTATGTATTCCATAGTTGTAGATTATATTTCAATGCACAGTATGGTAAACTGGTTATTCAGGAATTGATCCTTCCCAGTACATAATTCAATTTCCTATCATATCTTATCTATCCCTAGTCTGAGCTAAGATATCCAACACTGAAGCTGGTTTCTGGTCCATGAGTTTACCGTTCTAACTATAGCTTATAAGGCCACCGCAGGAACTAGAAACCGGGTCCTTCCACGGGATTATTGAGAAAAATGGATGGGAGAGTTTGCGTCCACGGTCACAACTCACACGCTCGTGTCGTTCTCAAATAGCACTCGTAAAACGCAATTGGACCATTGGTCTTGGTAGCTTCCCGAGCCTCGCGGACGACTCAGGTGACCGTTAATGTATTGACCCGCTGGGCTCGCTGAGCTCGCTCAGCTCTATTTGCCCGATAATCATCTTTTTTCTCTTCAGGACCCTCGTTGCATAACTATTTAGATCACTGTGGAAAGCCTGTCATCGTGTCCCGAAATATCGCCTATTGTCCCCAGTTCCTTCTTGAAAGATTATAAAAGTAGACTAAGACCGGGTCGGAAATGCTACATTTCGCCTCAATGATTCACCCAGTGTTGTTAGCAAGCGCGTTTTTTACAATTTTTTGGACGCCGACAATCGCGTTCAACTTTGATTCAGCTTGTGGTAGCATTGCTTCCCAAGCTGCTTCCATCGAAAACACAACAATCTTCTTTGCGGATATTGTACCCGCTGGAACAATGCTAACTTTTCCCGACCAAGATCCGTCGTGCGGTTTTCCAGGATCCTCTCAGGAAGTTCTTGTGGACATGTGCAGGGTTGCTCTGAATGTCTCGACCTCTGACCGTTCTGGGATTACCATGGAGGCGTGGCTCCCTAGAAACTGGACAGGAAGATTCTTGAGCACCGGTAACGGAGGCTTGGATGGATGTTGGTGGACGGTCCACTTGTTGATATATCAGATTTGCTGACCTGCACTTCTTAGGCATACAATATGTGGATCTAGCATACACTACGGCGCAAGGCTTCGCTACCGTCGGCGCCAACAACGGCCATAACGGTACCAGCGGAAGGCTGTTTTTCAACAACTCTGATGTATTGGCTGACTTTGTTTACCGTTCGTGAGTGGAGTGATTTTTACCCCATCGCTGCTGTAATGCTTACAAAACATAAACCAGTATCCATACAAACGTGGTTGTTGGGAAGGAGATTACCCGGATGTTCTATGGCACTCCTCATAAACACTCCTACTACCTTGGATGTTCCACTGGCGGCCGTCAAGGGTTTAAAATGGTGCAAGATTTCCCGGACGACTTTGACGGCGTAGTTGCTGGGTCGCCTGCCATCAACTGGAATAATCTCATGAGTTGGAGTGCTCGCTTCCACAACATTCTTGGGAACGCTACCTCCCCAACATTCGTCACATCCGAGGAATGGCTTGGTCTAATTCACGAAAATATCTTGGAGCAATGCGACATAATCGATGGGGTTGCTGATGGTATAATCGAGGATCCTAATCTGTGCGACTACAAGCCAGAGGTGCTGATTTGTGGTTCCTCGGGCAACCTTTCGGACTGTCTTACTCCAACGCAAGCGGGCTCGGTTCGACAGGTGTTCAGCCCCATGTTTGACACGCACGGGAGGCTCATGTATCCGAGGCAACAGCCTGGAAGTGAAAATGCGGCGCTTGTTGGCTTGATATATAGCCCAGATGTATTCCCCTTTTCCCAGGTAAAGCTTCACCTCACCGTGACATCGTCTTTCGGTTTTGTCCCTTCGGTCTATTTATCCTCTTGCTAGGATTGGTTCCACTTTGTGGTCTTTGACCCGTCTTTTGACGTGGAAACTCTCGACCTATCAGATTACCAAATCGCAGAAGACTTGAACCCTTTCAATATCGCGACTTTCAACGGCAATCTGTCCTCCTTTCAATCGCGCGGTGGCAAAGTTATAACCTACCACGGTCAAGCCGATGAGTTGATCGCACCCACCGACACGGAATTTTATTACCACCATGTTGCGAGAACGATGGGCCTTCCACCTTCTGAAATCGACGAATTTTTGCGCTTCTTCCGTATCAGTGGTATGAGCCACTGTGAGACTGGCCCTGGTGCTTGGGAAATTGGTCAGACTCTATCGGGTGCAAGCGGTAATCTTACCCCGGAAACACTTGATCCTGAACGGAATGTGTTGACGGCGGTGGTACGATGGGTGGAAGAAGGCATCGCTCCTGACACTATTTTGGGTACTAAATTTGTGAATGACACGACTGAGTTGGGGGTGGCATTCAGTCGAAGGCACTGTCGCTATCCTTTCAGGAACAATTTCGATGGGACGGGCGATAGCACATTGCCTGATAGTTGGTCTTGCAAGCTGGATTAGGTGTATAGGTAGAGGGGTAAAAGTTTCAGAAAATTTTCTTTTCGGAGACTTTCTTAGCCCAGTTTCATTTGGATGTAATGTCTTGTAGCTTTTACTAACTGATCGGATTACGGGCGCCAAATAGGAAGCGCTTGATATTGGACGCTTTGACCTTGTCATATTTGGAAAGAGCGAGCTACTTGTGGTGCTATCGATACAGGCATTATCCGGTCCTATCAAACCACTTATGGGTGGCAAATTAGTATGGTGCCACTACCGATGCAATATGCTCTTTGAGTCACCTTCAAATCCAGGGATTCTTCTTGACTACGGGGCTCCCGGCGAAGTTTCCTCGCCGACCGCGTTAGCACAGAATTTGGTCTAGATACCTGTCGCGGACACCCATTTGGCCGAACGCCACGAATACTCTTATTGCTTTCGACGTTCTGACGTGACATGGCAGTATAACCCCTGACATCCAACAGTCATTCATAAACGACGTTAACATGGAAAGCAAAAATTACGAGCAAATAAGGATACCAATAGATGACAACATAGATCCCCAACAATAACAACGACAAAGAGCCACATCTCCCTCCTATCCCCGTCCCTTCTCTACCCAAAAGGCCCTTACTCCAATATACGAAGAGCTTCTGGTACAACATTATGCATCTGCCCATCAGCCATCTTCCTTCTCCGTTCTCCGACTTTCCAAATAACATCTTTCAACTCCTGCACAACCTCGCCCCCAGGCCCCCACCTCTCTCTTGAAGACGACGACGAAAACTGATCGCTTCCTCCCAAACGACCATTCTGAGCCTCCTCCTTAGCCTTCCTAGCCAACTGAATACGCTCTTCCCTCGTCAACTTGGATCGTTCACGCGCAAACGCCCCAACCGACCCAGAATCAGCCTCATAAACCTGCTCGATTCCAGGAGGGGGTAGATGCTCAGACGTCGAAGTACGCAACAGATGCGCTGTCACGTCGTCCAAGGTGTGGGCAATGGCAACGCGATCCAGAGGATGATCCGGTGATACTTCAAACTCGAGGGGAGACATTGACTCCGGCTTTTCTGACGATTCGTCGCTCCTCCCGTCATGTCCCAGTCCAGGAAGGTCATGTGGATGTTCCTGCTCTTCAGAAGAGGATTCGTCTTCGGATTCTTCTGAATGCTGCTGCGGTGGTGAGATGGAATCGAGTAAGCGTTCTCTTCCCCTTTCGCATTCTCGCAAAGCAAGGCCGAGTTCGCGGCGAAGACGTTCATACGCCTGTAAAGCCGGGTGCTCGTCCTTAGCTGGAGCTGCAGAAGAGGCTGGTGACGGTGGAACCTCGGTCGACTGCTCAGAGGCCTCAGCGCCATCTTGACCGGAATTCGCTTCGGATTTCAGTGCAGAGACACACTCGATCAATTGTTCTCGTGCATCTTCTAGCGCAGTAGAAATAGCCTCTACATGGGTGGCAAACCTACTTAGATGGCTGGGCATCGGTGCAAACGAGTCCCCAGCTGATGTCCTTCGTCTGCTCAACAAAGATGACCTCCGTATATCACCAAACAAAGCATCGGCCATCTTCATTTCAGTTTGGGTAGCTGAAGGGCTTGGGGTTTCATCCTGCCGTTTTTGATCATCCACCAAATCTAGAGCTTCGGTCAGACGTGCGCTGGCATCTACCAGAGAACTCGTCAGCAGCATCATCACGCTCTTCACATCTTCCCAGTACGCCTCATCATCTTTTTCCTCTGCGAATCGTAACGCAAGAAGGTGCGAACATGCATACCGCTTTGAAGCTAATGCGTTCTGTAGTGCTAGATGTAGGGACGAAGAGGATAATGGATGCCGTGGAGCTTGGATTATAGTGAAGCGTGATGCGGCGGGGAGGGTGGCAAATTGGGAAAATTGAGGGGATCGAGGAGAACGAACAGGAAACTGAGTCAGAGAATTTGGAGACGATGCAGAGTTTAGGGGAGGTGAGTTGGGGACTGAGACGGACGACCTTATGACGTTGAGGCCCCCGATCATACGTCGTCGACGTAACCTCAGAGCTGCAGCACCAAAGGGTTGATAGTCTGAGGTAGAGCTCTGCGCTTTGCCATCAGGCAAAGCATTACTCCCTGATTCGGACTCTTCCTCAGCTACACCTTCTAGTCGATCAGTTTCTTCATGGCTGGGGGTTACGGGTGCACTGAGACTCATGCTGGGATTTTGGGTCCCCGTTACTTCGAGCAGTGCAGAAAGATCAGACCGGCGCTTTTCTCGTCGTTTGGTGATTTGCGCGGAGGGGCTCCCTGCATTGGCTAGGAAAGTATATGAACCATTCCAAGTGGCTCGTTTGTTGTCTGGAGCAGATATGGTTCGGCTTCGAGCGCGTGTTGCTTGGGGAAATGAAGAAGGGCGGGGAGGGGAGAATTTGGAGGGCAAGGGTGAAGGAGGAGCGTACATCTCCAATATTTGAGATAGCTCCGATTGGGACGCGAGTGCTGAAAGCAGTTGACGGACATCGTCGCATTGGTTTTGAGTCGTCAGCAACGTGGAATGTAGAGCAACGCGGAGGGATGACGATGGTGTGAAGGGAGTGTTTGATGTGCTGTCAAAGATGTGAGATGCGAAATATTTATAGCAATGTCCATCTGGTACATACGTTTCCTCCTTCTCAAGGGTTGTCATTGCTTCTTGAACCACCGAATCCCATACGTTTCCGGCTGCTATAAGATCATTAAGTGTATCCAAATACTGTTCAAAACATCAGTTGAGACATCTTTTAGGAAAAGAGGAGATACATACGGGGGTCATATCATATTTTGAAGGAGATTCGGGATTACAAAAATACATGAGCGACGTCGATATCCCGAATACGAGGGCACTCGTAAAGTAATACCCGGTCCCAAATAAAAGAGCGGCGAAGGCCAAAGCCAATAAAAGGGTATAGTACTGAGAATCATGCGGTAAAGAATGGAAAGGTTGTGAGTGGGATTCTGAAGGTTCGATACTTGAGTTCCGGCTATGATGACCAGGTAGACGAGGTACATGAGAGCTATGAGGTTGAACCAGGGAAGAAGAAAGAAGTGAAGAAGATATGACACTGTATTTGAACCTTTCGACGAATGCTTCAGAAGATTGTGTCGTGACCATTGACTGTATGGCCTATGTTTATACAAGATTGGTCCTTCGAGTTAAACTGGAGATGCTTCGAGACTTACCTGAATAATCACTCGTAAAAAGCTAGAATCAGGCGCGTAATGAGTTCCATCTTCAATAACGGGCTCCTCCAGCTCGTCTTCTTGTTCTGCGGTTGGCAAAAATTCAACGGAGCCTCCGGGCATTAGCTCGGGGGCTTCTCCGGCTTCTATAGTGATTGTTTGAGTTACTCGAGTCTCTAACCAATACCGGAGTTTGTCCGCACCTCTTAGGTACTGTTCCAGAGGGTGATCATCGAATACAGGCTGGGCCATAAGGTGGCTGAGTACGCCAGATATGTAAGCAAAGTCGGTCGTAAGATGTTCGTCACAGTAGAGATAGAGAGAAGCTGCCAGGAATTCCAAGTTGAAGAGCAGAGTGAAAGGGTCGTGGAAGCTGCGAACAATGCATCAACTTTGCATCAACTGCATATTGGCCCGGGCGCTTATATTTACGTAATTTGCCCTGGAAAGAAGACCATCACTCAAGCTGGATTCGCCTAATCAAGGAGACAAGATTATTCCAGCTGCGGCGGTCGTCTAGTTTATATCTGCTACTACAATATGCTTGAGCAGCAAGCAGATAAACATTTTTTGAGAGAATAAAATTCACCGCTACTTAAACAATATCTAGGTAAATTTTCAACCGTCAAGTAAACATGTAGTGCCTAACAACGAATGAAGAATGCATCCCTTACAAGCTGCTTGCGCATTCAAAAACGGAGCTCGGAAAAAAGGGAGGAAGGAAAACCGGCAGCATGACGATAGTAAAACATGCACAACTCCCGCACAACCGTAAGCATTTCTTATACTCCGGACTTGAGCGAGGAGCCATGCTAACGCTGTAGATTATATTCATATGCAACAGATTGAAGCAACAAAGTACAGTGGAATAGTAGTGGACGCCTTTACCAAGCCAATACCAAGCAGGCAGGCAGGTCTTGGTCTCATAACCCTGCCGTAGCAGGCACGCCTAGGTAGTTAGCAATGCCGTATGTGCGGAGGCAGCAAGATTGTGGGCTATTTTGAAGTAGCTCAATAGAGAGGCAGGATTGGCTGGCCCTGAATGGGCAAAGTTGAGGCGAATGCTAGAGTGCTTCCGGGCGCTAGCATTATCTTATCGCAGATAAAAAGACTTCAGTCACGTGTCAAGAGAAAATTAGATACGATCATTTCAGTTCTTGTGTTCTGCCTTTTGGGCGGGTCTCTTTCAGTATCCAAACGATTTCCTCAGCTACTTCGAATTTTCACCTTCAATCTTCATGTCGCGCTCAGACTGTTCGAACTGCTTTCAGCCTCGAGTTGAGGTCAATAACCCCGGGCTTAAAGCTAATCTTCGCTCATTCAATGGTTTACCAAACAGTCAGCGCGCTGATATCAAAAAAATCCTGGAGCTTGCAGAAAGGGATATCGCAGATTATAGTGCCGAGATTCAGCAAAAGCAATCAAAGCTCGAAAGGCTTGAAATCTACACCCAACAGCTTAGTTCCCTTTTATCGCCCATCCGTTGCCTTCCCAATGAACTCCTCCTCCTTACCTTTGCTTTCTGCTGCGAGGAGAATGATCTCCGAGATCACAAACCAGGGAATGCCCTTGCGCTCAGCAGTGTCTGCGCACTTTGGCGGGATCTCGCAATCTCCCATTCAATACTGTGGTCGAACATTACAGTGAGTCTGCGTAGCGGTTCGATAACACATGAAGGAGAACATACCAGGGACCTCGAATTCGCTGCCTTCGTCTCTTTATACCTACAGCGGTCAAAACAGCATCCCCTTACTTTGGATATTACCCTCGAGGCCGGTCCATTGGCTCCAGGTTTCGAGCATCCTGCGTTGTCGCTAATCATTAAAGAGGCCAGGCGTTGGCATCACCTTGTTCAAAGAGGACACGGTTTCGGTATCTGTATGCCAACTGCACTGGGAGTCCCTATCCTTGAGTCAGTTACTTCCGCTGGCGATGCCGTTGATTATGCCGAAATTGATCTACTCACTTTGGCTCCAAAAATCAAACGTGCGAGCTTTCAGGCCGGTCCAGTGGATGTAGACAATGACATTGAAAAGTTTTCTCGACAGTGGAGTCTCCTCAGCGACCTTGATTTCATCGTCGACGTAGAGTATACGGCAATCTGGATGCTTTTGGATCATTGTCCAAATCTCTACCATTTGACACTTCGAACCACGGGTGACGAGCACGATGAACAGAGGCGGAGTGATTCACTCCGTGTTCTTCCTCTTCGTTCGCTCTCTATTCTTATTGAGGGGTACCCTCGTACAATGGAGGACCCGCTAGAATGTTTATTAGCGTCTTTTACCTCTCCTCACTTGACGAACCTTGTTCTGCAGCACAAGAATACACCCAGTCTAGCAGCTCGCACAAAGCAATTCAAAGCAATAGTCGATTTCCTTGACCGCTCGAAGTGTCCATTGACCTCGCTGACTCTGAACGGCCTCTGTCTGAATGACAAAGAGCTCGTTACGATATTACTTCGTCTCCCGTCTCTGCAGGAGCTGCATCTGGAAGATCTTCAGTCAGCATTCTCGCAGTACCGCCCCATCTCGAAATCGTTTATCCAGACTCTTCACGCATGGAGACGAAGTAGTATCTACGGCTTAGTCGAACCTCTGCTCCCCGCTTTGCGTTCGTTGACACTCAAGGTGAAGAGCTTCGACTTTGATCCCTCTTTTTTTGTCGACGCTGTCATGTCCCGCTGGACTCCCCGCGAGTCTAGAGTGCAGAATGACCTAGTGTGTCTGAGATCAGTTGAACTGCATCTTCCAGAGGCCGTTGATGCGAAACCATATCATGCGCTGCTTCCGCTCGAAAAAGCTGGGATGCGGATTGTAGTAAAATGTCAGGGGCGAGATGGATACCTTGTCTAGTAAAAATTGACCTGATTGCATTTACTTATATACCGATACTCTACATACACACGAAGCGTAATGATAGCTGGAACGCAACTTAAACTCGACTTGTATTGTGCAACGCTGAGCAGAATGCTTGAATAATGTGACCTTGATTCTTGAGACATCGGATTCTTCCATTCGGCGCTCGAGCGTCTTAATTCTGATCACGAATTTGGAACCATTTACTAGACACTGGAAATTTGCAAGCGGGGACGCGGTGACAACGCAGAAAGTTCACAACAGCGAGAGCAAGGCTCCATTTAACAAAGTAAACTCGGAGGTGGAGGTGGAAGTAGAGCCTCTGGCAGAGTTTTTGCGAAAAGCAGAGCTTCGCCTGCTTTCCAAAAGTAGAAGGTGAAGCAGGCAAGCGTGCTTACGTAGTACGCGTCTTGAGTCGAGATCGGTCACATCTCGTGAATCATGTCACATCAAACTGGCCTTCCTTCTTTGCGTCCACCACAAGGGCATTCAACAGATTCTATCTCTCTGGGAAAGCTCTGTCACGCTGATCGCGCGTCCGAGGACCGACGGTGAACAGTTCTGACAGTGAATGTTGAACATTTGAACAGGGCACGTGCTAAATTTGACCGATTCACGAACGACGTATAACTTTAAGTTATACTACTAAAAGACGGCTTACCCGGGCTAGTCAGGCTACTGCGTGAAGCTCTACTTTTACAACGCTCTATTTCTCGCCAGAGCTAAAGCTGACCTCTACCATTACCGCTAGGATTTTCGTGAGTATCAAGGTGTCGGTATCTTGTCTCGATAGTGACCTAATTGGGGTCGCGTTTCTGTTCATCTGCTCAAGAATATCACGATCTACCTTCATGCCACGCTCAGGCTGCTCGAGATGCTTCCAGCCTCGTGTAGAGATCAATACTCGCGAGTTCAAAGCCAATCTTCGCTCGTCTCAGGGCTTGTCACTCACGCAGTGCGATGAAATCAAGGAAACACTGAGGCTCGCAAAGCAGGATATTGCAGATTACACTGCCGAAATTCATCGCAAGCAAATGGAGCTCAAGAAGCTCAAGGCTTACACCCAGCAGCTCTCCTCCCTTTTATCGCCAATCCGCCGCCTTCCCGGGGAAATTTTGCTTTATATCTTTGCTTTTTGCTGCGAGAAGAATGACCTCAGATATCATCAGCCAGGGAATGCGCTCATACTCAGCAGCGTTTGTACTCTGTGGCGAGAACTTACGGTCTCCTATCCAATGCTATGGTCAAATTTCTCCGTGCAGCTACGCCCCTGTTACGAAGATGAGAAGGATAGTGATATGGCCGATGAACTCCAGCTCAATGTTCTCGTTTCATTGTATCTGCAGCGATCTGACCAGCAACCTCTCGCTTTGGATATTGACCTCGACGATTATCTGGACTCGGAGGTTCCGAATAGACAGCATTCCGCCTTGCAGTCGATCATTGGACAATCCAGACGTTGGAAATATCTCGTACACAGAGGAATCGCGTTTGGTGAACAGGGAAATACTGGTTTTTGGGCAATGGAGTTGCCCTTGCTTGAGTCTGTCACTCTTGCCGGTGATGATGGCCGTGAACTTCCTGAGCTCGGACGCAGGTTGGCTCCCAAAATCAAACAACTCAGTCTTCTCACCTTGACTTTCGATGAGCGTGATATCGAACGGTTTTCTGGGCCGTGGAGTTTGCTTACCAACCTTGAGTTCAATGTCGACGGAGTTTACTGGTCGCTTTGGAAGATGCTGACTTATTGTCCTAATATCCGCCACTTGACAGTTTGGAGTACCGACGACTCATTGGATGCTGACCCGGAGCAAAGTGATTCCATTTTAGTCCTGCCACTTTGCTCCCTTCTCATTCTGATCGAGGGAGTTCCTGAAACCCAAAAAGACCCACTAGGATGTTTATTAGCATCTCTTACCCTTCCTCGCTTGACGAAGCTCGTTCTGCAGTGGAAGAATGTACCAAGTGCAGCAGTTCACACTAAGCAGTTCAAGGCAATAATTGACTTCCTCGACCGTTCAAAGTGCCTATTGACTTCGCTGACTTTGAGCGGCCCCTGTCTGACCGACAAAGAACTGGTGACGATTTTATCTCGTCTCCCATCCTTGCAGGAGTTGTGTGTAGAGGATCCACTGTCAACACATTCGCTGAACCATCCCATGACCCCCATCTCGAAATCCTTTATCCAGAGTCTCCATGCATGGGATCGAGACGGTATCTACAACCTAGTCGACCCTGTGCTCCCTGAGCTGCATTCACTGATACTAAAGGTGAAGGGGTGTGACTTTGATCCCTTCTCCTTTGTCGACGCAGTGGCGTCCCGCTGGCTACCGCACGAGTCTCGAACACAGAATGATCTAGTCTGCTTGAGATCGGTAGAGCTACATCTTCCAGGGGTTGTTGATGCAGAGCCATATCAAGCACTGCTACCGTTCGAGGCAGCTGGAATGCAGGTGGTAGTGAAATGTCCTGGGCAAAATGGATACCTTGTATAGGACAAAACATTTATACTCTACTAGCTGTGACAAGTTTTAACACGACTCAAAGTATGACATGCTAATCTGATATTGGAGATAATATCGACCCCTCCGATATGTAGTATTATTCAAATAAATGTTTCAACTATTTTTCAAATGCTAGCTCTCGAAGAGGATCTCTCAATATTCTTAATACGAGGAAAAATGATCTTCAAGATCTCAAATCAGGCAACGACCATTCTCACAGATCTTCGTGCGAATGTCACTCTTTCATTCATTCTCTGACCTTGCGGTCCATTTAATGAACCCGAGATGCTTCTCTGTCTTCTACCGCAGCTCCTGGGATCTCGGCCTTCGTGAGACGTTCCAGCCAAGATCATTGGACATTCCGTCGACAGACTGGTGGGATCCAATGGTATCTATGGAATATATCTGACTAGGTTTGGAATTCGATCACCCAAGGGAGTCCTGAACGAACGGGATTTACAAAGTAAAGTTTACGGAAACTTATAGAATTTACCCGGGTTACGCTGAAGAAATGCTCACCGACACCCGTTCCATACAGTAAGTAGAATACATACTTTAAAACCAAGAATGACCCGCTCCGCCAAAACCCCCGATATATAAGTTACAATATTACCCATTACTTGCTCCGTCCTACATAATAGGTTATGCTCAGAAAATACGCTACAAAATATTACGCGTCGTTGTGTCCTCAAAACCACCGAGTCGAGTCCGTATTTTCCGTACGTCGAAGAGCAAAATTTCGTTGACCCTGGCCTTGGGCATGGGGATCCCCATTATACTGCCAGTCCGCGTCAACCTGTCGCCGGCGCCGGCGTTTCCAAATGTAAAATCCTAATGACGAAAAGAGTGTCAAGCCGAGCCCGAGACCCAGGGTGAGTCCAACCGCGTCGGCGACGAGCTGTTTGTGATTAGAGCTGGAGCGAGTAGAGGAAGATGGTATACTGCTAGATGTCGTTGAGGAAACAGAAGTTATGGAGGGAATGAATGTCGGGAGGGAAACAGAAGGGGGGAGAGTCTGGGTGGGCAGGAAGGAGGACGATGAACTAAAGGAACAGAACAATGCATGCTACATTTCAGCTTTACGAGAACGGCTGTTGCGAGGGGGCAGGAGGAAAGGGGGAGAAGTCAACCTAGACGGACGTACGAGTTGTCTGTCACCTCTATCGTGATATTGCCAATGTCTAAATGAGCCGGTATTTGACCCGGTACGAATGTCAGGCTTAATATTGTAGTTTCGTTTTCCGGTAAATTCAGAAGAACGGCGTTTCCGACGCTGGAATTTGCAGAGACGCTGACAGTTGTGTTCCCCGCCGATGCAGTAATGTTGAATGTCGCGTTCGAAATGGAAGAGGTTGTGAAGAACAGTGCCAATGCTAGATCGGGCCCTAGAGTTAACGCTAGAAGTCATCAATAATCAACATCACTCACCTTGGAAGCGTAGAAACATCTGAGGAACAATATTCGCTCCTAGCGGTCCTGCACCCTGCGTAGACACTATCGTCTGTCCTCCCACCGACAAAACTTGCCTAGATAACGAAAGCCATACGAGCTAAACCAACAACGCGACTCTGCGTAATCCAGCTCAGACTCACCATCCACCTAAACAACTAGGATCAAACGTATCCGAGCCCGTGACATTACAGACAAAGGGAGTGTAGTCGATTGAAGGGTCAGTGTTGGGTATGGTAACATTCTGCAAGGATCCAGCTTGCTGAGCTCGACTGAAGAAGGCGACTGACGGAAAGAAGAACACCCAAGCCCAGACATTGAATAGATATGATGATGACCACCGTGCCAGCATTCAATGCGATGAAGCGAACGGGGTATGGTGGGGTGGTCAACAAAGGGGCGCCAGGTCGGAGGGGGGGGTTCCAAGAGTTTATAGTGAGGAAGGAGATTGCGGACAAAGAAGGAATCAAGGCCCGATTCGGTTACCAGTGACAACAGCAAGGGGGTTCACAGGCGTCGCGTGAACGTAAGCAAAGGGTCATTTTTATAAATTAATTGACTGTGGAATTGATATAAACCGGCTGTAGAGAGCCATACAACCAAAGCGGGTAAAGTACTACTTACTGACATACAAATCAAAACAGATTGCAGTGTGAGCCGGAAGGGGTAGAAGATTTGGCCAAAGGTTTCAGGTAGCCTTAGCATGTTCATGTGAGCAAGGAAGTAAGATGGAGTGGATAAGCACTTACTGAATTCTAGGGAAATGCGATCACTGATGTCGAGTTCATCGATGGAAACAAGATGGAAACTAAGCGATTACATAAAGCGACCTTCCGGATTCTAGAAAAAGGTCTCGGACGGAAAATATGGTCAAGACTCAAAAGATACGCAAACTTCATAGGTGGAAGCTCACCGGATGTCTTGCCTCAGTATAAATCTGTCAGAGTTTGTCCGGATCCGAGAGATCGTCAGATATGACGGGAGAGAATCAATGATGACCGTAACCAGCCGCTCCTCCGTCCTGATGCGAGCCCTCAAGAAATCAATGAACGCTAGACCTCCGCGAGTTGCACGGAATATCTAGAGTCCGACGAAAACTCGGTAAGAGATGTGGATCGCATTGACGTGCACGTCTTTCGTTTATGAAAACAATTCAAGATACACGAAGACACCTATTCAAAGCCTTTGTAGACTGACTATTTCAAAGTTCATAAAGCTGGAGCTTAACCTACTACATGTGAGATAAATCCATCAAACCTTCGCCCATGCTGATAGATGGAACTTACGAGGCACCAACGAAACGCGACAGCCTAGTGGCAATCAAGAAGACCTTAAATCTCTCCTTTCCGCAATTTGCCAGTTCTGAAAAGTGGCAGTAAGTGTGTGCTCACGGTTTTTGGAAAAACATATGTAGTCTGAACTCCTGTCTACTGCCGTCTACGCCCGTGTGGCCTAGTGCCTGGCACACTGTCCTGCTAAGAACTAGTGCTGTCCAATGACACTCCCGCCCATTCACTGAAAGAGGGGTGGTCCGTTCGATGGCATTCTCAAAAGGCAGAGCTGCCAGACGGCGGGGCCACGAGGAGTGCTTATCGCATAAAGACTTCCGGATGCGGCATCTAGCATAGCAGAGAAGGTTAGAAGTTTCCAAGCTTTGCACGGAATTAAGCTACCGGACGTGGCTGTCCAACGGTGGCTCATCATTCAAACTTTCTGACAACATGAAGACCAGCAAATAGATCCAGATAACGAGCAGCACCACAAACCCAGCCTTCGATAAATTAGAACTAAGAAAGTTAGTGAACAGTCCCACTTGGAGTAGAGTGGAAGAAGAGAGGAGGTCTCGGAGCATATGTTAGCACGAGCATTTTCGTGTGTAATGTAATCGCCGTCGGCAGAGATCATTCATAAGGATATCGATTTAGCAGTTATTCACATCTATTGTCCGACATCGTTTAAGAATTTAAATAGACTTGTTCTTTACCAACTCTGTAGGAAAGTCGTAAGAATACGAAACACGACAGTAGGACGTGACTTACGTTCAACCTCTGCAACCGCTGACGAGAGGAGATCGCGCTGAGTCTTTTCGTCCTGCAAGTTGGCAAGGACCTTGTCGATGACGGATTTAGTGAGTTCAGCCTGCTCGTTCTCCTTCTGCTGCTGCTCGTAGCGGACCCAGCTATCGAGGACGGATTTAAGCTCAGAAGCCATCGCGACCTTTTGCCTCTGAACAAAAGTTTGAGACTCGAGCTGAGCGGTCTCCTAAGAGTTGCTGTCAATAAGAAATTTCCAGCATTCCAAACTGCGCAAGACATGCCTTTGAGAGCGCGAAAAGGCTCTGGGTCAAGGAAACAACATCCTTCATTTGGCCAACGGAGTCAATACGATCCTTCACGGCCTGGGTGTGCTCCTCACGAGCCTTGTCCAAGACACCCCGGATTTTCTGGACTTGACTCTCAGCCCAGGTGACGTAAGGTTCACGGATGGCCTGCCATTAAAATATGAGGAAATAAGGCAATACTGAATTTGCAAACGGCAGACCTTGGCCATAAAGGCGAGGAAAATAGCGGATCCGACAAGAAGTATAGTCTCTTCGTTTACCACGTAAAGCTCCTGAGAAATTGCGGCGGCAGCAAGACCAGTTCCAAGGAGAGCGGTACCAGTTTTGGTGATGAGGTTCGGGGATGAAGGAAGTTTGTTTACAATTTCGGAGGCGCGTTCAGAGGGAGGAGGGGGGTTCGAAGAGCTCATAGAGCGACTGGCAAGTAATCATTAGAAAATTGCGGAGAAAACATATAAAAAACATGGGACGCACGCAGTGAAAGCCTGCGGTACTGCAACAACCACCCTGGGTCGAGCTAAATTCACAAAAATCAGAATTTTCGTAGCTATTTTGAATTGCTAAAGCTTACCAGCAGCCCTTAGGGTGCTAACAGCAAGTCTAGAGGCCATAGTTTTGGGAAGAGTTGGAGATTCACTCAAGTCAGGTGGCAAGCCGAGATTCACCGAGGCGCTTATTTAAGCGCTGAAGCTTAAGCACTGAGCGCTGCGGTCAAGCCGCGGTACTCATTAAGTGAATATCATATTGTAAACTTGTAAACACGTAGTTACTTACTTGTGAACCTTACACCGCCCCGTGTTGGGCTCACGGGATGCTGCGGAAGCACATTAATATAAAGAGTCAAGACTTCTGAGAATCTGATTCTCTCAGTTCTTCCCCCAGTCATGACGACCACGCTCAACAAAGAAGGTCAGCCCTTAAGTTCTTAATGCTCTTTTGGAAAGTCGGTATCATATGAATGCTACCACGTAGATATTCCAAAGAACTTTGGTCTCCTGGTATTCCCCACTTTCCAGGCATTGGACGCGTTTGGTCCGATGGACATCCTCAACATGCTCTCTCGGGACTTTCCCTTGAATCTGAGCATCATCGCGCAGACTCTCGAGCCTGTCTCCACCAAACACCGTGACCCTTCCTTGAACCCTCTCAGGTCCAATTTCGGAGAGTCGGTTGTACCGACGCACCACTTTAACAACGCACCTCCTCTGGATGTATTGATCATTCCGGGAGGTTACGGTGTTCAAGCAGACGACCTGGATCCTCTGTTTGATTTCGTGAGACGAACGTATCCTTCGCTCAAGTACCTTCTCACAGTCTGTACGGGATCCTGGATTGCCGCTCAGGCTGGAATACTGGACGGAAAGCGAGCCACGTCTAATAAGAATGGCTGGGCCTACACCAAGACGGTAGGACCGAACGTAAAGTGGGTATCACATGCACGGTGGGTTGTAGATGGAAACATATGGACATCGTCGGGTGTGAGTGCGGGAATGGACGCGACCCTTGCGTTTGTTGAACATGTTTATGGTGCGGACCAGGCGAAGAAACTTGCTAGGGAGTTGGAGTATGAATGGCATCAAGATCCGTCTTGGGATCCATTTGCAGAAATGTACAATTTACCGAAGGAAGAATAGATAATCAATAGATAATCAATGTGTATTTTTTTGCACACTAAGGTTTCATACATGAATTGTGGATGATTCTTGATTCCGCTGAATTAGAACTTTGTGTTGAGTACTCATTGCTCAACTGCTGCCCTGGACCAGTCTACTTCTGATGCATTCACTGGGAAGGAAGGAGGAAAGATTTATAACACAGCATGGAGCAGAATCTGAAAGCCGAGTCGGTTGGGTGGCCATGCGGGACCCTGCTTTAGCAGAGCCGTACAATTTACCGAAGGAAGAATAGATAATCAATAGATAAGGAATGCTTATGTCTACTCTAGGTTTTCGATACGTGAGCCATGAAAGATTCTTGATTTCTCCTGAGTTACGGCTCTGCTAAAGCAGGGTCCCGCGTGGCCACCCAACCAACTCGGCTTTCAGATTCTGCTCCATGCTGTGTTATAAATCTTTCCTCCTTCCTTCCCAGTGAATGCATCAGAAGTAGACTGGTCCAGGGCAGCAGCTGAGCAATGAGTACTCAACATTAAGTTCTAACTCAGCGGAATCAAGAATCATCCACGATTCACGTATCGAAACCTTAGTGTGTAAAAAATACACATTGATTATCTATTGATTATCTATTCTTCCTTCGGCAAATTGTACATTTCTGCAAACGGATCCCAAGACGGATCTTGATGCCATTCATACTCCAACTCCCTAGCAAGTTTCTTCGCCTGGTCCGCACCATAAACATGTTCAACAAACGCAAGGGTCGCGTCAATTCCCGCACTCACACCCGATGCCGTCCATATGTTTCCATCTACAACCCACCGTGCATGAGATACCCACTTTACGTTTGGTCCCACCTTCTTGGTGGAGGCCCAGGCATTCTTATTGGACGTGGCTCGCTTTCCGTCCAGTATTCCAGCCTGAGCGGCAATCCAGGATCCCGAACAAACTGTGAGAAGGTACTTGAGCGAAGGATATGTTCGTCTCACGAAATCAAACAGAGGATCCAGGTCGTCTGCTCGAACACCGTAACCTCCCGGAATGATCAATACATCCAGAGGAGGCGCGTTGTTAAAGTCGTGCGTAGGTACAACTGACTCTCCAAAGTTAGACCCGAAAGGGTTCAAGGAAGGGTCACGTTGCTTGGTGGAGACAGGCTCGAGAGTCTGCGCGATGATGCTCAGATTCAAGGGAAAGTCCCGAGAGAGCATGTTGAGAATGTCCATCGGACCAAACGCATCCAATGCCTGGAAAGTGGGGAATACTAGGAGACCAAAGTTCTTTGGGATATCTACACGGTAACACTCATATGATAAGTTTCCAAAAGGCCGGGAGGAACCCAAGACTGACCTTCCTTGTTAATAGCTGTCATGAGTGAGAATCAGAAGTCCTGACTAGGCCTGACTCTTTATATCAGTGCGCTTCCGAAACATCCCGTGAAGCCAAGGCTTCACAAATTCAAGGCCTACACGTGGAGAAAGAAAGTTCAACTCGAGTCATGTAGATACACGGCTCCGCTGAAGCAGGGTCCTGCGTGGTAAAGGTATGAGATTCCGAGATGCCCGGAGAGCACTTCTTCAAAAGGAGGAGCTGCGTTATGAGTAGAGACAATAAATTAATGGGCAGGTATAAAGGTATGAAGATAGAATACTTCACTGCCCTTGGAACGTTTCTTCAGAAGGAGGAGCACTCATTGCAATTCAGGCACGAGATGGATCCGGGCCGTGGTCGAAATGGGGTGCCTCGCCCGGTGCCGCCAAAGTCTCTCTCTCGACTGACACCCAGTGGAGGAACGGAGAGCCAGAAGAGGGTAAGGCGTGGTAGGGCTGGGGTTATTAGAGCAATGACCACTATTGCTGAAGCAGAGGCTACTTGATGGCAGGTAAACACCCAGGCAGACGGGCCGATGTGCCGAATCATGCCTGTCGCGGCGCAATGAGGTGAGGGAGACAACCCAGAAGCCACATCAGCCTCGAGTAAGCCGGACAGGATGTAAGACGCTGGTAGGGATGGCTGTGAATCACCAGCAAGAGATACCAGAATGGAAATTTACACTGTCGTTCCTCAGGACCTTGTTAGTATACAAAACAATGGCCTGTCCGCATCAGTGCCAAATATCAGCCAGAGCACCGGATTGAAAGAGAGAGTATCCGCAAATCGTTTACAGGATATACCGGAGATGATGGACGTCAACGTTTTTTTCATGGACAAGTATGAGATCAATTATCGTACACTGGACTTATCAGCTAAGCACATTCGGAGAGCAACACTCTCCGGAGCCAAGTATTTCAAGGTAGAAAATTGCAATGCTTTTGAACTACGCAGACTCCGAAGGCCTCTTGAACCCGGCATCTACTGCTTCAACCGATGGTCTGCACGTCTCATATTTATACGTATTCAGCGGTTGATCCCAAACTTCCCGACCATGAGTCGAGATCGCGCGGCCAGTATCAGGATTGTCACCTAAAACGGACTGGAAAGGAAATGAAATTTGAACCAAGCCACATGTATGCACGTATGTAAACCATTCACTAACCATAAACTGCTCAACAACAAACTCAATAGGGCAAAGGTGCTCCTCCGGAAAAGCTTGTAAAAATTGAGGAGAGACAATGTTGGTTGCTAGAAGTACGGCAAGTTAAACTAGCTTCAAATCGCACCGAATGGCTCGTAGACTATTTCACCTGTCATTCCGGGACACACTGTTTCGCATTCAGTAAATGATCAACTCGGACATCAGACTGTCCCGCTCACCAGCGTTCACAGTGATACCTGTACCCGCATACATCATCGCCATACTCCTCGTAAAATGGAGAACTCCTGCTTTCGAAGTAGCATACATCGGCAAAGCGGCACTAGGAAAATGACCATAAGTCGACGAGGTTATCACCAGTTTCCCTCTGAATCCATGTCGATTTGGAGTCTGTCGTTCAAATACTTGCAACGCTAGAGCAGCTGTGTTGAGTTGCCCGTCCAGATTGATATCCAAAGTGAGGGTGTTCGGCTTAGTTATTGGACGCTCGGCTGCAGTCGATGGCTCAAAGTGTGGAATCCAACGTTTCTCCGCGATTCCTGCGTTAGCAAAGACTAGATAAAGTACCCTTATGTCAGTGAAGAGCACGGCACTCGAAAGGAAACCTTAAGAACAATAATCGACGCGACCAAATTCTTTCTTTCCTGCCTCATAAGCAGCGAGTTGTTGTTCCCAAGAGGTTGTATCGGCTTGTGTGGCAATGGCCACCCTAAAAGGCAAAGAATAAGATGTGGAACGGTGATGGCGCGGGTCAGTACACCCACACTCCATCCGCTTTTGAATTCAACTCTGAAGCTACATCATCGCAGCTATGTACATCAACCATGATAACGTTCCCACTACAAGACAGAACGTTTCTAGACTTGATTAAAGTGGCGTCCTTAACACTTACCCCCTTGCCACAACTTCTTTAGCGATAGCTAGTCCAAATCCTTTTTGAGATAATTTCGGATGTCAAATCAAAGTCAAGGAACGGTTGGCAACTTCCCTGAGGCAGCGCCGGTAATGAAAGCAACGTCTCCTTGAAGTGAACTCATGAGGGGGAGTCAAGAAATATGAAAATATAGAGTGAGGGTGAAATGAAGTGTGCTTTTAAAGGCGGCTGACCGCCCCGGGCAAGGAGAAATGACTAAACCAGAAGCTGCTAGTGTGAAAAAAACAAACATTCTGAGTTGGAGAATTCTAGACCTTCGGCCGAGCCGAGTTGTATAGGACCAGCGTAGGCACCACTTTCAGATAAGGTAGGAACGCGAATCTCGAGTCGATAGAAAGCAGGTAACCCACCAGTCAGTTGTGAAAGACGATAAAAATGCCGAACACTCTTGTTTACAGGGGAAAACCTAACCTTTATAATATGGTACAGGTGGATGAGCTGGCCATTAGGAGGATATAAGAGACATCACCGAGACCATTGTGACGATTTCCACATATCGGTGCGTATACTACTCTTCACAACGCGGCATCAGCGGTATAGAAGCTCACAGAGTTGAATCAACCTGTGATTCGAAAGGCTGACAAATGAGAAAGTTTGATCACGAAACCGAGTCGCTGGGAGACCACAGGCACTAAGAATAGGTCCGTGTTAGTACCAACTACAATTTGCCTCCCTCAACATAATCCAGGGGAGCAACTATTGAACAAGAGAAATGAATGAGAAGACGAATATGATAACTTAAGTTAAAGAAAGATAGACCGCCGGTATTACTGTACATACAAGTTCAGATACCAGCATCACTACGGCACAATTCAATAAGGCACTTTCCTTTTTGGCTCAAAACTGCTCCTTCGTCGACGGTGAAAGGTAATATCTTCTGCAGCTTCCAAACAGTTCAGCGTGCATGCTAACACTGAGATTACCTCATACTGCGTTGCGTTAACGGTCTCGGAGTTTCAGTGGTGCGAGCACTGACATACTGAACTGATCCACGCAGATGGTTCCCAATAGTTGCGTCTGCCGAATGAAAAAATAGTCATTACCTGGAAAAGATTGACCCCGTTGAATACTAGGAGACGCCAACGATAGGGATCTGTTCCCGTGTCTGTCTAAACGTATCGTCCGTCTAATCAATAAAGCGTTAACAGTGAGTGAATGACATAAGGCGGAGACGCAGGATGAGGCGAGGAAGATTGATTTGGAAGGTCTAGAAGAGTTGAGCTTGGGGTATAATGTAATGCATGGGTATGCCCTTTAATTTCAACCTTCTGCGTAGATCATCTACAATGGGGTCGTCGTGCGTGAAGCCCTATTGGTTCTGATCTGCATAAACATCATAGATTCCAAGATATAACGTGAAAGAATCCTTTCGTCTTCTGCTGTGCCGTTCAGCGAAAATCACGATCACGAACTAGAGTTCGAGTTGCTTGGATTGCCGATGTTGCGCCGGATATACAAGATATTCGCGCCATCCCGTGGGTTGCCGAAGAAGCCTGTACTACGGATTGACAATTTTCTCTATAAATAAGGATTCAGAAATATTGATATACTTCGCGACATCTGTGCTTTATACGCGTCTGGTCCATATTGACCAGAGAGCTTGAAATGGAGAGGCCCAAAGTCGCCACTTGTATGATAGCCGGGTTTATATAGTCAGAAGCACAATGTGAGTAACGAAGGGTTGAACAAAGTAGACGGCCATCGCCTGCGCATTGGGTCAGTGAATCGCGTTTTCGTACACAAGTATCAATTGCGCTCAGTCTAGTAGCAAGATTGAGTAACATGTTCTCCCAAGCCATTCTCCGCAACAAAGCATACCAAGGTCAGTAGGAAAACGTTTCGACTGCGCAGATCCAAGAGCTTGCTTGATCTGAGGGTATTGCTTCAACTGCTTGTCTGCACATCCCGCAATGTCGGATATCTACCGGTTGATCTCAGACTCTGCCAGGAATCCCATGAGTCGCAATCGCACGACCAAATTCAGGATTATCACCCAATCGATTATGAAGGAGATCAAGTTGGTAGAAGAAAGGAAAAGCTCGAACTCGAGCTGCCACTGGCCATGAATTGTTCAACGACAATTTTAATGGGACAAAGATGCTCCTGTGGAAAGAATTGTAAGAATACGGAAGGAACAATGTTGGTTGCCGTACGTGTATAACGAATGAAAATGGGAGGAATCAATACGCCGATACTAGCTCAAAAGTCATGGGTCCCACCTGTCATCCCGGAACACAGTGTTTGACATTCGATAAATTCGATTCGACGTTATGGGGCGCTCAATTGGGAGCCAAGGTTTCTCGGCGATATCCCTGGATTGGCAGAAACTAAAATACCCTCATGTCAGTGGATAGAACGGAAGTCAGAAGAATAATAATCAATGCGACCGAATCCTTTCTTTCCTGCCTCATAAACGGCAAGTTGTTCTTGCTAAGATGTGGTTTCGTCTTTTCTGTAAATGGTCACCCCGAAAGCAGAGCAGGAAAAGTGAGATGCGGAACAGCAGTGATCGCGCGGGTGAGGAGCCACCTACACTCTGCCCTTAGATTGAACTCTGAGGCTGTATCATCGCAGCTGCGTACATCAACCATGATAACCTTTCTACTCGACTTCTGAAGTTAAGTTACCCGGAAAAGCTATACGGCCCACTGACTAACACCAAAGAGCTCATCGCAAGGGGTAAGGGCTAAGCACACCACCTCGATTGAACTGGGGCGACCTGTCTTGTAGGTCAAAGAGCGGTAGGACGGTGGAACGGTGTCGCAACTTGCCGAGCCTGCGCCTGTAATGAAAACGTCTTGTTCCAGTGAAACTAGCCTATGAGAGATGAAGAATATCAGACTGAGTTCACCTCTATATTCACTCGACCGGGTGACCCTTCCAAGGAAGTACGCTTGAGCCAGTCTCTCTTGTGTCATTGATGTTGATCTAAGCGTGATATCACATCTGATCTGCAGCAAGGGCCAGGAACTGGCTCGAGACTACCAGGAGAGAGGATTAAGGATCCTTTGGCCTGACTAGCTAGCGCTGTGAGCCACTTACGGAAAGGGATTTGATTGTCTTGATAGCACATAGTTTGATCGTGAAGGACAAGGTCGATGAGAGCAACATTTCCCGGGATCAAATAGTGAACGTTACGCTCTATACTAATAGTAAGCATGAGGAGGATATAACAGGCATCACCGAGGACGCCTGAGTACCTTGGGCTTATCCATCAGTGCTGTACTCCTTTACAAAATGTAGAAGCTTTGCATTCATTTGGAGCATTGATCAACCTGTGATATGAAAACAACATGTCCCGGGAGACGAGGAAAGGTTCATTCTGGTTCTAATGACTAAAAATTGCTTAAAGAATCTGGATACCTAGTATCAAAGTGGCCTTGATGTACAGGATTAGCCCTCGAGACTGATCCTGGGCTAGGTCGAATATCGGGAAGGGAAAATTTTCGGCGACGAGGTGGAATTACCGAAATTCGGGATGCCGGCATGGTTACGGCAGCTATTGATTCGATTCAGAAATCTTGACCTTACTGTTTCCTTTTTCGCCCAAAACTCCTTCTTCGTCATTTTCACTACGAGCAGCGATGGAGACCAGTCCTCCTGCCCCGCGAAACCTCAGGAATAATCGCGGCGAAAAAAATAAGGAAAAAGATACGTCTCTCAGTACGAAGGAAAAAGTAAATCACGGTAGCGAAGAGAAGGGCGTCAAGGTTAGCTTCGAAATTCCGTTTCTCGACGTTCCGGGCTCATTTGACGCCACTTTACGTCTTATCCGCCATTGTTTGGTCAGACCGTACGAACTACGCGTTATAAGGACAAGTTTGTACCCACTTCCGTGTTGGGGACTGAGCTAGGCGAGTAATATGATCTCTAGGTTCACGGCCTTGCGAGACAAATACGAACATGTCATGGCGGTGAGTTTAGTTCGTTCACTTCCGTTTATTCTTTCTCAACCCAATATATAGCAACAACAAGGTTATCAGCAAGACTTGGAAACGGCAAATTCAAAGATAAAAAAACTCCAGGAGGAAATAGAGTACGTCGCAGGACTCCGTCTTCTTTTCACTCTAATCATCATATGTACAGTCTTCTCCTTGAATCTCTTATGCCCACCACCCCCCCTGCTCCTTCTGCGACCCTCGACAGACCTGAGCGTGACAATTATCATAACCGACCTCATGGCATGGATATCGATTCTGAACCACCTAGAGAATCAGTTCCTATCCCTATTCAACTCGTTCCCCGCGACCATACCATTCATCATGACAACCCTCGATCTAGACCTCAACCTAATGGAAAACCTAATGGGAGTACGGTAAATGGCACCCGCCCGTACTCGGTGGAGGTAGATCCCCTCCTATCGACCGTGCATTTTTGTGGTCTACTCACTCCGTTACTTTCGTAGCCAGAATCAGATCACAATCCAAGCTACCTTTCTCGAGAAGGTAACGGACGGATACCAATCTCATGACTCCCATTATCAAACATTTGGGTCTTGCTCTGTAATCTGCGTCACCCCTTCTTACGCATCATCGTGGACTACCTGTAATGCTCTTTGCTGTCGTTTCCCAAAGACTCTGTCTGTAAACTACCTGTGTAAGCTACTTGTTTTGAAGTCACTAATACACTTTGTAATCTGTAATTTGGGGATTGGTCGCACAACCTTTCTTAATTGACCAATTACCTGAGGTTCGGATCTTTTAACGCTCTTGGGGCCCAACCAAACCTTTCAAGTATTTCAACATTCCGGCGCTCAGTCTTTTTATAGTCTGAACTTTGTCCTCGCATTCTCCGATTTTACATGTATGTACGGCAGCCACAGGAACGGCGCAGCCGCTTTCGTTCTCGATCTCTCATACCAGCAGCACCGGCAGTATCACGAATGTACGATAAGCGATTGCAACGCTGAGTCGCTTGGCCCGTAGGTTGGATCCCGTATTTGACAATCTTCGAGCAAACTGTCTCGATTATTCACACTAAACCATTTCACTGCTTGTTCGCTATGCTAGCCGCTAACGTCTCACGAGAACTCAAATTTACAGAAATCATTATCAGCCCATCTTCGACTTGTCCAACAAGGTTTGCCGCTTTGCTTAATACTAGACCAACGAATTTGTTCCGAAATTTCTGCACTGAGCAGGGTCTTTCGATTAATCACCACAATTCAGAGATGATAAAAGCGGATTGCGTTTTCGGGTGTTCAAGTCGTTGTCCTCGCTGTGCTTTGTTGACCTTTCTGAAATCGGCATTTTAAGCGTGCGGGGAAAAGGAATTCGAGTGAGTTTTTGGAGATTATTGTACAAGCCAATCCTACAAGTTAATAAATCAGGCAACGTCGCCAAGAACATTACGCCACCCTGAGCGGGTCAGTCGTTGAATATTCGGTTAGACAAAGTCTTGGTTGGCGACAGAAGTTCGCAATTCGGTGCGATGAGAATCCTACATCCTTGTCGAAGCACCGTTCGTTCATTTCTCATTAGCAAATATACCGCAGACGAATGGGCTATTAGCCACACAGCAACAAGGTTCTTCCTGCTCGCATCTCTTGCTCCTTTATTTCACTCGTTTTCTCTTACATATTCACTTCTCAAAGTGACGTGGGTATGTATATATGTACTCTATCTTCTGTGGCATTTGTGGCATTAATTATGCGCGCAAAGAACTAACGCCTTTCCACAGCTTTGAGGTCATCCTTTGATATTTTATTGCACCTTATGCCAGTCATCAGTCGGTAATTAATCAACATGGCATAAACGCGTCAAAGCTCTGACAAGTCCAGGGCCCTCCAGTCGTCAGCGCACGGGATCCTAGCAAGTTTCAGCAAGGCTCCGAGTCCTGTTTACTACGGAGACGTTATGCAGCCTATATCAGAGACGAGCTGGCTGCCCATGTAGGCTAAACCATGAGCGTTATACGACTTCAAAGGTGGGATCAAATCCCTCTTACCCACGATGACCGACAGGAGGGAATATGGACATGACAGGACATTATCTACATAACTAATTTGAAGGAGAGGTTTGCCGCCTTCTTTTTGAACGAATTATTATCATTATTTTCTTGATTCTTTGATTCATTGATATTGGATCGGTGGGTAAGGATAGGTCATGATTGTGTACATGTATATGAGAACCGATACGGTGGCGAAGTTCGTTCCTAAAGTTGCCCATGCCGGTGGAGTTCTTTTTGTCCACCCTGGCATTCGAGGAACCAAACATTAACATTCACTAGTGGGAATGTTCCCAAGAACCTTGAACTTGAACGTGAAGGGCAGCTTTGAAGATGAGCCTAGGTATGTCCGATCGTAAAACTTTGTCGTGTCGATTGGTTGACTGCGAGCGCGATGAATGATGTCGGGTTATTTTAGGTTTGACTGGCAGCTGCTAGACCTACGGTGAGCATTGCGATTTTTCGGTTTCCTTTTTCGATCGACGTTACCTCCAAAGGCGCTTATTATAAGCGCCAAAAGTCAAGTATTTGAACCAGTTTCCTATCGCTTACACTGCTGGCTGTGGCTCATATAAATTTAAAGAGAGTACTCTCAAGCCTATCTTCTCCGCCGAGTTCTACTGTCTAGCGATTCCCGCTTGTCAGTTGGTGAAGAGCGGCAGCGAATAATCATGATTGCTGCATGTGTTGACGCATAGTATGATTGTTCTACCAATTCCTTCCTCCGCCTAGTCATCATGATTCCATGCAGTGAAGTTCGGTCCCCCTTCTGTTTGATCTCATTCAGAGACGGCAGCGGATGGCAATGCCGTCTTTCACTGGTCGGATATGCACCTTCTTTCCGCGATTCCTTATCAACTTTGGGAAAAACCCGTTCGAATCTATTCACTGCCTGTGCGTGGTATGGTGTGGTATGTATTCAGATGCGGATGGAGTCTTTACTGTTCAGATTCCGCCATTGTCTTGTAATTATTCCAGTTCTATACTTATTTTACCACCCTTATTTCGGATTACAGACTTATATTTATGGCAGTCCAAACTGAACTGCTTTTACTGATGGTTTCGACGTGTACAGCGGGCAAGTTGGAGAACTTGAATAAAACTGAATATCACAGTAATCAAATGGTTTCTTACTTCGAGCATTGATCGCTATTAGTGTAGGACGTCCGTCTGCGCACAGGAACCTATCTGAATACCCACTTCCACTTTTAACGAAAGCCTGCCGCGAGTAATCGCACATATGTCAGCGAGCAAGTGTCCATGTCCGTGTACGTGTATAATGATCTCGTTCGAACGGTGCGCGGATAAATTGTACGCATTCAGTGCAGGTTGTATAATCAGCCTTAACGAACCTTACCGTTCCGACATTTTGGCGGCATGTAACCCGAATGTGCTCATTATCTGGCAACGGGTACAAAGAACCGATCTGCTTGTAATCACATTACTTTCCTGGTATATGTAAAACTTCATGTATACTTCTCATCTGAACTATAATGAGGTGTATACTCTCATCGTGTGCCACCTGTTAGTGTTAGCGTTCCTATTCAAAACGGAGGGGATCCGGTCAGATGGTGTACTTTCTTCCTCCTAATAAGTATTAGATATATCTAACGGCAGGCTAAACGGCCAGGAGTTATGTTAATCGCTGTAGCTTCTTTCAGGCCTTTCAATCTTTTTTTACGCAGCGTATAAACAGGTCATACAGTACTAGTCCCTTGAATGTTCATGGGTACTAGCGAACTAGTAAACATTTTCCTTCTTCTGAAGCTTGTTCGAGCTCTAGATCAGCTCCTGTGTCATGTTCTAGGTCTTCTAGCTTTGCAGAGTCACCGCCACCACACGCGCAAAGGCGACTTTGATAAGAATAGGACTGGATAATGAGAAACTGTACATAATTAAGTACAGTACTGGCGCGCAAGCTTCTATGGTCAGTCGGATGAGAGGTCCGTGATGCTAGGAGTCACATTGAATTATGAAAGTCAAAGGCCGTCAATTTCTTGATCAGGTACCTCGAAAGTCTCTTGCGATCCTCTCTTGGGGAGCTACTAACGCCATTTCGGAAGATATATCTCACATCTGGAGGGGATTGGCCTTGCTGAGCGGTCATGGAAGAGCACCAGCCATTTATCAAGTCGAGTCAAAGTTTACACAGTGGGTAGGATGGTTCATGATGTTGATGATGATGCGTCTCGTCCAGGTCCAGAGTATGTACAACGTACTGAACGTTGTTCCTGTAAAAGCCTACCAAGTCGTCCCCGAAGCTTTCGGGCTAAGAATCTGTATATCCCACTCTATATCAAGTACTTCGGTGGTCGCAAAAATGTATAGGGAGCTGAGTAAACCTGTCGCCGAGTCGTCGCCGTGCTTTTAGCAGTTAATACTTCCGTGAAGAGGATACATAGGAAAATTGGAGTGAAAGGCAAGAGAAATTCGAAAAAGTCAAGTTCTCTTCCGACTTGTATGGAAGGCTCCTCGGATAGGATCAAGCTCAAGGTCGGAGCAAACAATTTAGAGCCTAGAAGAAACTCCTGACCTACGAAAAAGCATATTCAGGTTTTTAAGTTTAAGGAGCGTACTACATACTCGCCGTCTTTGACACGCAAATATTCGTCCCTACAATTTTCTTGCTTGGCAAAGTCTCGGTGAAGTCGTTTTTAATACCAAGAAGATTATTTTCGATGGGCTAGTTAGATGTGGCTCACGGAGACTGTGAGATGAACGCGTATCGATCCTTCTGGACCTCATTATACGAGCTCACATCCTCGGCACGCTAGAGCTTCAGAGACGAGGTCCAGAATCCATTTAACCTATCTTCTCGTCGTGATAAAGTCCGTACGCGTAACGGATGCTTTTCATTATCTCCATTTCGGATCTCACGGGCCTACAGTATGTGCGCGGATCCGACCCCGGTACCGGCCATAATGCAATATTATGATACAGGCGGAATTCGTAATACTTTACCTTGTGGAAGACGCTCAGCTGCGCTTTTGGGGGTTAAATTAGGTAGTCAGGATAGGATATAGGATGTGGCTTCATTAAGTTGCACCTGAGCAAAGGCGAGTCATGGTTGGTGGATTGAAAAAGCTCCTAGCAAATAAGTAATACTAATACATTCATTATTACCAAGGCAATACTACGCCCAGCGCTAGCGCAACGTCCTATCAGTTGCCTACTGGCATGGTGACCAGCTTGCAGCTTTTGAATAAGTAGTAACGCATAGGACGGAAGATAGAGTTTTAGGTGGTCAGAAATTGGAAACCACCTGCGCACCGGGGAACACTCGAGCTCCGCATGAGCGTGGAGGCGGATATGATCCAGACGCGCGCGTATCCGAGCACTTGATCATAAATTATCACAGAGTATCAGAGTGATACCTCGTTTAACTGTATGCAAGTAAATAGAGGCCATAAAAACAGGAAAAAACTGAAACCGTCTTTGTTGGGATTGAAACAAATGGTGGACCCATGTGCATTAAGAAATCCCGCCCTCGCCGTGAGCTGTTAATACCAATCTTGGCGGATATCCATCTGTCAGTCAGCCCTCGGTCTAAAGTTTCCAAGTGACTGGAGGTTACTGGAAACCGATTTTCGGCGGGCAGAAGGCATGGAGACTCTACACATTACTGGTTTAGGGTAAGTCTACCAAAGTACCGTTGTCCGAGGTTTGAATGAGGTGCTCTCTGTCAACGATCACTTATGGTCAAATACATTCAAATCATTTAAACGAATGGAGTCAAAGACTGTTTTGGGCTTACTTTGAGCGTTAAACGCTGGGGGGGGAGGAGGTTGATTATTTGTTCGACTCGTTTAACAGCCACCTGGAAGGAGGGGGGAAATTGAGGTAAAATTAAAAATTGCGCATATGCATGTGTATATCGTCGGCCGCCTTGTTGATTAAATTCTGGGGTTGTAGGGACGATATGCGTGAATTAATGAAATAGCGTCCGGAGGAGCGTCTGACTTGAAAGCTCCCATTTTAAGCGTTGAACGGTGGTATTTATCACCGGCCGTTCTACACGGCGGTGGTCACATCAGTCACAAAGGCCTTTTTTCAAAGATATTTTGGTCAGAGGGCCTGTGGAAGAGAAGAAGCTGAAAGAAAAATACAAAGAAATGGAAAATTACGATTGAATTTAATTGAAGAGTAGTCGGTGCGGTGTATAGACTACCGTATCTGGTTGGGTATCTCCGTCGAAAAATTAAAGCACATGACCAAAATGGGTGGGGGACCAATGATCGGGACGTACCTGCACCTCTTCACATTCCATTCCAAGCCGCCAGCTACTGCCAGCGCTCGCTGTCAGCATTTTTTTCGTTTTCATTCCTTTTCTCCGGAGCTACAAGCTGGGCTTTCACGGTGTGCTCTGTTCTACAATCAGCTCGAAATTCTACAGTCCAAATCGGAGTGAGAAGCCAAAGTTTCTGTCGTGGAATACCGTGCAGGAACAAATATTCGTCTGGATAAGATTTAATATTTGTTCTCTCCGTTATTAAACAGGTCTTTTCATCGCGTACCACCGTGAAAAGAACCTGTATCACACTGGAATTGGCGTAGTTCCGCCATCAAGAGTCCTTCAAAAAAGTTACAATGGACAGTCCATACGATGACCATCCTCCTCATTCATTGCCTCCCCCAGCTCATTTGTCACATCTTTCACGAAATCTCTCTGGCCTCAGCGTAAATCCTGCTTCTTCTGCACCCGGCTCACACGGCCATCACCCTGAACGGCCATTTGGTCTGCGCATTTCGACATCAGTGTCGAATCCAAGCTCTCACAATCCCAGTCCAAGTGTTCCTCCGTCGAGGAAACGAAGCTTCACATCGAACCACCCGCCATCGCTGCCGTCGCTATCAACAACGGTGATGGGCACTGCAGGTTCCATGGTCTCTGGTTCAGCCACTCCTCTCTTGGAGGAAGACATTCCACGCTCAATGGATCTAGACCTTGATTATGACAAGTACGACAAATACCACGAGCCAAAGTACGAAAAGTACGACCCCGATGCCCCACCCAACAGTGCATTGACCAGTGCCCCTCCAAGCGCATTACCCATGAGCGCAGCCGACAGTAGAGGAAGTATAACGCCTAGCGGGGGTACAAGTCCTATAGACGGAGGAGGTAGCGGTTCAGGAGGCAGTGGCGAGGAGGGAAATATGAATTCTGTATTGGGTACAGGAAGGATAGGTTCCAGTCATGGAAATGCTGGAATGGGTTTGTTGGGCAAACCTATGCCAACGAATAACTTTGTGACCAAGCTGTATCAGTAAGTGAAACCGTTCATTCTACTGACCTCTCCTCAAACAATTACACAGGATGATAAACGACGCCAAATCCGCACATTTTATATCTTGGACCGAACACGGTACCTCGTTTGTCGTTTCAAATGTCGGCGAGTTCAGTAGAAGCATTTTAGGAAGTCATTTTAAACATAACAACGTAAATTGATCCCCTCTAATTCCCCGTCTGCCAGCCCTCTAATTCGTGTTTTTCATCGGCAGTTCTCTTCCTTCGTCCGTCAGCTGAACATGTATGGCTTTCATAAAATCAACCGTACTCCACGCGCACAAAGGACTAGTTCAGATGCTCAGGCAAGCGCCGTCTTTCTCGCTTAAATTCCGAACTGCAGCTGACGAATGAGCTTTCATCCTCAATTTTTCGACTTCCGTTTACTTGAATTGGGGCATCCTCTTTCTCTGCTCTACAATTGGACCTCGCTACCGCTTTTTGATCCCGACTGTTTCGGTTCTCTGTCTGTTCCTTGGTGGACTCAACCCCTTGATGAACAATCTTTTGTTTTCGCAGACATGGGAGTTTTCACATCACAAGTTCCTTCGCGGCCGACCCGATTTACTTGATGAGATAAAGCGTAAGGCTTTGTTGGAAGGACAAGGTGGCATCGGCGGCGTTGGCCCAGAAAGCATTAGAGCAAGAGTCGAGTTGCCCGGGGAGGTAAGCTTCACGGTAAAAAAAATTTGAAGAATCAACTAACGGAAGGTCGGCTTCCGTTTTTCAAAAAGGTCGCCGCTCAACTTGGATCAATGCGAGAAGATAACCGCAGGATGTGGGAGGTGCTGATGGCTGAAAGACGGAAAAACGAGCGAATCATGGGGCTGCTCAGAACAGTTTGGGACGTGGTTGGAAAAGGATTCTCAGGGAGTTGTAAGTCTGCTTGGTTCTGCTCAAAGACCGCCCTGTTGAGCGGGTCAAGTGCCGATCAGTTTTGTTTACCGTTCAATTTGCTGATGAAAATTTTAGTGCCGCCCTTTCCGGTGGACCTTCTGGACTCATCACCGGATGTCATGGCTCCCGGCGCCTCAATGAGCAACATTGGTACGGGCTCCAGTGCCGGTATGCACAACTCAATCAATATGGGTGGCGCCGGTTCAGCCAACAGTCCTTCTAGTCCAAATATTTATATCACCTCGCCAACGGCATCTTCCGCACCCCGATTCCCTGCTCCAGTCAGTGTTCTCGGGCACGGTCATGCTCAGAACAACATTAGTCACAGTCCCTTCACTTTTGCCTCTCCTGGCTCGAGTCCGACGGCCCCCGAGTTTGGAGCCAATATCCATCAGTCGTTTTCTCAGCAAGGACACCCTGGGCACCAGCAGCACCCATCGCTAGGTCGAAATCACTCCTTTCCCCACCTGCAAGGCCATCCGCCATTCGATTCCTCCAGGAGTGGTTCTCCAAACGGCACCGGCCCGAACTCTGCGGCAGAACGAGATATGAATTTGGATATGTTTGATGAAATGACTCCCGCCGGTCACCCGGGTGATGGTCTCAACTCTGCGTCTAGCTCGAGTGTGAGTGTAAACATGACGGGCTCGAGCGGAGATGGACATAGTCCAGATGAAACTGGTGCCAACGGGCTATCTGCGCGCCACGGAGATGGACCAGGGGACGAGCCAGGTTCTCAGACCGTCACAGGCCGAGGAAGTACGAAGAGACAGCGGATGAGCGTTTCAGATACTGCGCCTTCTAGCGCGCATGAACAAGAGATGCTGATGAACAGTGCTTTTGGAAGCATGTCTGGGATGGCTATGGGCATGGGTCCTGGCGCCCTGGGAAGCATGAACAATCCTTCGATGATTAATGTTGGAGGATTGAATAGCGGATCAACCTCGTCTGACTCTCTGCTCAGCATCGAGAGCAACATGAGCAGTCACTCATTGAACTTGTCCCTCAGCAATGCTTCCCTTTCTCCTCCGGAGAATCCCAAACGCCTTTCTACGCGCGCCAGAAGTGACTCTGCTCCTCTTTATCATCAACAGCATCTCTCTGCTTCCTCTTCGTCGGTCGGTGCACCGCAGGGATGGGGTGTTGGACGTCCAAGGAGCGGCAGCGGACTCGGCACACTTAACCCTCCGCACGGGGGCAGCCCTTATGGTCAAAACCATCTCCAGCAGCGAGGTCTGATCCCGAGTATATCCATGCCAAGAGCCGGACTGAATGGAGTTGGTGGAATGGGTGGCGTCCAGACAGTGCCTGGGAACGTACAAGGCCAGGGGCGGTAGCTGCGGTGGAATTCCAACAAACAAAAACTATAGACGAAAAGCCCCGCGGAGCCCAAAGAACCTCTGACGGACATACATTTTTCCTTCTTCCCACCTCGACTACTGCCTGCCATTTGGATCGAATTCTCGTTCTCTTTTCCAAAGAATAAAGAAATCAAGCTTTTATGCACAGATGATTCCCTTCCCCGTACTTGTACCAAGTATCATGATCTTTTCCAAAAATTTCTTGGACTATGAAAAAAAGGACGGTTCGTTTTGATTTTTTATAGTGGCATGTTTTCTGTTACCCATGCCATGTTATACCTTCCTTGTATCAGCCGTGTTCTAGACTTACTCTTTCCTTGAGGTTATATATGTTTCTTTGTCTATATTCTTCCTATGATTTTCTTATTCAAAAGCACATACATTCTTTGCGGAGCCTCGTTCTTTATATTTTTCCCGGTCGTTCATTCATGGTTTCTCGTGTATATTTCTTCTGTTGCGGAGTTTCGGAGCCTGGACATTCCGTATTCGTCCCATTTTCTTCCTTCCACTGCTTCCGCCGATCTCTTGTCGACCGAATTAAGCAGACGCGCGTTAGCTAATTGGCGGCGATTCTCTTCCTTCTTGGAAACCTTCCTTTCTATCAAGTGTCAACTTGATTCCCTCGCCCAGCTACAAATGTCGCTTCGAGCCCCCTCCTCCATTCCCTTTTGTCTATATACATATCTATTCCTTTATTTATTTTGGAGCGATTCTTTCTTTCCTCTTTCGCTGTTAGTTCCCGTACATTCTTTGTTTCATCTGTGTCTAGCTAAACCTTTTTTTTCTCCCTGGTGTCCTCGCTATCTTGCCTTGCTGTCGAAATCACCCGAATTCCACTTGTCTCGACCTCACTACAAAGTTTTCCTTCCTCCTTTCCTACGTCTCCTCCTCTCTCGTCGAAAGTCAACATCGCATCCAAAAAAAATTGTCCCCCTGTTATATATTTCTCACGTTGTTTTATTACATACAGTTGGATATCTTTCTGATCTACATTCATCGAATAGAGGTTTTGTTACAATTTCCTTTGTGACCGTGGTAATATTCTTCCGCTATGGATGATATTTACGAGCGAGCTTGGTGCGAGCGCGCTAGGACGCGCGTCGCGTTGGGTGAGTCACTAATCACATGCTCTGCCGAACTACTACTGACAGTGACACCTTCATTTCATGACTCTTTAGGCTTTTACCGGCCTTTGAGTATATACCTAACTTGGCCTACTGTCATGATCTTCTAAGAATCGAACAAGCCCTTCAGCGGCCCACTTTTACCTTTCTGTTCCACCCATACAGAAGGCCCTTTACCAGAGACTACTTCCATCTCGCTGGAATGCCTGCATCACATCCCGGTTCACCTCGAATGTTAGACGAATGCACCCCTCTGTTAGATGAGGTGCACAAGGACCCAGAAGGTCGAGCTCGCTACATCAAACCCGCTACGCCCTTGCCCAAGCTTCAGTTGGCTATCATTTGCGTCATACGATTTACTGACTCGTTGCTCTCTACTCAAATGTGGCCCTACATTAACCAGTTTATCTTGTCGCTACGTTTGACAAAGGAACCTTCGCAGGCGGGATTCTACAGTGGTCTTTTAGATTCAGTCTTTGGGCTTACCCAGTTATTGACGACTTATTACTGGTCCAGGTTATCTAGTGCGCATAAGAATATGTCTCGACTCTGTTGCTCTGATGTTGCTTAGATAGAGTCGGGCGCAAACCCGTCATTTTGGTTGGCACTATTGGCGTAGCTTTGTCGACGATGTACCTTGGTATCTCAACTTCTCTGGCAGAACTTTTGATTTCCCGTATCATTGGTCCATCCAGTCCTTTCACGTACTTGAAAGCTTTACTGACATCACTCATCAGGGGGAGTCTTTGGTGGGACTGCTTCAGTGGTACCATCTGTCGTCGGCGACCTGAGCGATGGTAAAGTCTGCCAGTGACGATAAGAATAAGCTTTCTGACCACTTCCAGACTCAAACCAAGCGGTAGTCTTCCCTATCTACGCCCTGGCATGGCCTATCGGAAGCATAGCCGGGTACGTATAACTCTGAAGTTTATCTATCTTCACTATCAAAATTTAACTCAACGCTAAGACCATTCATTGGCGCCATGTTGTCTAATCCAGCAAGAAAATACGGCTCTGTCTTTCAGAATTCGATTTTCAGCAGGCACCCGTACTTCCTCCCTGGCTTGGCTTCAGGATTGTTGACGTTGCTATGTACACTTCTTGCATACCTCTACCTGAAGGAAGTGCGTAGATGTGTGCTGAATGCTCTCAGAACATACGTCTCACATTCCATCTTGATAGTCATTCCGAAAGCGGCCAGCTGAGGACATCTCCGACGAAGTATTCTCAGGCGAATGCGATACTAGTTTAAAGCAGCTATTTTCCATTCCAATCATCTGGTCCTTGACAATCAGTGCCTTTTCGTTCAATGTAAACGCATACGCCTTTGATTTTATTTTTCTGCTACTCTGTTACTCGCCTATTGAGCGCGGAGGTCTATCACTTTCAGTGGGTCCTCCAGTCCTCATCTTTGATCCTTTCTCGAGTTTTTTTCTCAGTCTTCAGCGATCGGCCTCGCGTTGTCAGCCTGTGGTGTCGTGTACTTGGCCTTACAGCTCTTTATCATGCCAGTCATGTTGAAGCGCGTGGAGGCCACGGCCCTGTATACCATTACTATCGCATCGTGGCCCGTAGTCTTTGCTACTTTACCATTGATCAACATTGTTGCTCGTCGTGGATTTGCTACAGAGACGGGAGAGATGGACTCTTCCATGCGAATCATTCTGTGGGCCGGAGTTGCATTCGTGCTGATTTTGTCTAGAATTGGGTACGAAGCATACAGGTGAGCACGAATTATGCAGCCTCTCATTTCACATCTGGCACTTCCTCACCAATCATTTTCACAGCCTGAGTTTAATCTTAACGAAGACGAACACCTCCGATCCCGCCCTGCTTGCCGTCT